>CM062291.1:122797161-123388371 GCA_031216915.1 Pictodentalium vernedei
TTTTAATGCTGGCATGCCCATAATATGTGAACGTATGGTTCAAAGTCTGTTTAGTAAAGCCAGTTCACTTTATCCCGGTTGCCTACATGGGGGCAACGATGACACCGTGTACTAAGGCGTATTGCACGTCAATGATGCATGTGTCTTCAACCGCTGTAACCCTGCTTGAGTGGAGCTTGAACAGAGTTAGAATGTTGAGCGAGCTGACAGTTAGCTCATCAATGCTCAGTGGTTCTATCTGGGTACTCCGGCTTCCTCCACCCATAAAACTGTCAGGTCATGGTTAGCCTTTGTGCATAAGTATGTGACCTTAAACACCAATAAACAAATAAATAAATAGTAAAGCCAGTTGTACTACATGTCAGAAGTAGTTGTAGATAAACCGCAATTATCTTGCATTCTATTGCATGGTTATAAACTATGCCAAAAATGTAAGTTGCATTTTCGTACCATGAATAAAAATGATAACTGCGGTTGCCTATCGTTTGTGACTGGAGTCCAAAATAAACTTAAACTCTAAGTCTTGTGGGGAGAAGTGAGACATGGGCTTCGAGGAAGCTGCATTGTGACTTTCAATCATAAACGCAAATAAACGATAGCAACTATCATATGTAATAAGATACAGGTAAAGCAAAAATCCAAAATATGTTGTTGGCATTTGTAATGCTCAAGTCATGCAAACAAAAAGTCAGAACGTCCTTCCATCCATAGTATTGTCCTTTGCCGGCCTCTTAGGGATGAAATCTCCAGTCAGCAAGTAACAGTGAAGATCGTCCAATAATGAATAAAGCTGTAGACCCAATGCTTTAATAATATGCATTATATGATGAAAAGAATGAACAGAAGCTCTTAAAAGAAACAAGACAAAACGGTACACATTTTCCGATGTGAAATGTGATGGAAAAAAATGCAAACATGTAGTACCATATTCGTGCCCCTTTTAAATGTTTCACTTATGAACTCGGCCCTCCCTTCGAACAGAAAAACTTTTAAAAATGAAATAATCTAGTAGGGTTACTCAGTAGCTTTCAGAACTAAGTCCTTCCATGGAAAGTCTTTTCTAAGCCCACCCATTATGTTATCCAACTGAGAAAAAAACTGTCGGATTCAGTTTAGCTGGTGTTCTTTTTATCTCACCTGACTGCAAGTCAGTGGGAGCTATTGCCATGAGTTTTGTCCGACATCTGTTAACTTTTTGCAAACTTGACATCTTCTTCAAAACCACTGGACCAAATTCAAACATATATTGCACAGACCATTTATGGAGTATAGTATACCTTTCCTATTTTGTTTAAATGAAGTAGCTGCCATATTCAGGCTCTAGTTTATGCCCCAAAAGCTTAAAAACCTTTAAAGATCTTCTCATAAACCACCAGGAGGAATGCCTTGATATTTGGTATGGAACATCCTTTGGTGTAGAAGATAAAAGTTTGTTCAAGGGAACTTGATAGGTCAATATGTGGGCTCTCTGTGGGAGCATATCCATTTTGGGCTCTGCCCAAAATTTCTATTTCAAGAACCAGTGGGCCAATTTCAACCAAAACAGAGGGCTAAAAACAGAAAAAAATTTAAAAGCCCATACATCTCAAACCACAAGGAACAGAGAACTGTTATTTCTTATGAAGTATCCTTAGGACTGGAATAAGGGATGGGTTAAAAAAAATTGCCACTGGTTCAATCAGGGTGCCCGGTAGTGAGTATTGAAAAAATGATGTATCGGCATTTTTGCAGTAGTTTATCCTGGAGAAAAATTATCATTCACTGAGAACCTTGATTGACATATTGTTCTTAAATCAACAAAATTGCTGCTAACATTCTAATCTTGTTATTTTAATCAGAAAATTTGTGACTTAAGTTTGTTTTTCCAAAGATTTTATTTCATGTTGAATCATTTTCAGTCCTGGAAACATTTATCTGATTTCTGTCTGCATGTCTTTAATTTAACCCTCTCAATACAGCAATGTGGGTTCCAAAGATTTTATTGATGTCATGAACAAACAAACCCTTTCAATGCTGTATATGTTTTTTTCTGGTTCCTTGAGAAAAAAAATGATCTGATTCCTGTATGAATATCTTTAATTTAACCTGCTCATGAGTTCAGTGTGTTTTTCCAAAGATTTTATTTCATGAATGAACTCTTTCACCGCTGTGCACATGTTTTTTTCTTCTTTCTTGAAACATTTATCTGATTCCTGTATGCACATCTTTAATTTAACCCTCCAAATAAAGACTGCAATGTGGATGCCACAATCAAACACTTTCAGTGCTGTGCACATATGTTTTTTCTGGTTCCTTGGAAAAAAATTGATTTGAATTCTGTATGAGTATCTTTAATTTAACCCTCTCATGACTTCAGTATGTTTTCCAAAGATTTTATTTTTATGTTAAACCCTTTCAATTCTGTACAAATATATATGTTTTTTTCTGGTTTCTTGGAAACATTTATCTGCTTCCTGTATGAATGTCTTTCATTTAACCCTCTCAAAACTTCAGTATAGCTTTCAAAGATTTTATTGATGCCTTGATCAAATCTTTTCATTGCTGTGTACATATATATGTTTTTTCTGGTTTCTTGGAAAAAAATTCTCTAATTCCTGTATGAATATCTTTAATTTAACCCTCTCAAGGCTTCAATGTGGGTTCCAAAGATTTTATTTCATGTAATACTGTTAATGAAAACCTATTTCTGATTTCTTTAAAAATATTTTACCCCCCGAAATAAGCCTCCATTAATTCTCTTTCTGTTTTGTTTATTTTTGATGCTTTAACCATTTTCACACAGACTTGAATTTACTGGTGGCACTAAAATTCTGTTTCTCTAGTTTGAAATCTTTCTTATTCTTTCTTTAAAACCACTGAGCCAAATTCATTCATTTACAGCACAGACCATCTTTGGAGTAAACCATTTCTCCTTTGTTCAATGAAACTGCTGCCATCTTCAGGCTGGTGGAATTAACTGTTCTGATTTTTCCCTCCAAATTACTATATCCCTTAGGGTGGGGTTAATGCTCCATAAGCCTAATATGCTTTTCAAATCCTCTTTTTGTAAGCCACTTGCAATAATGCTTATATTTCTTGTTTGGAACTTACTTTACTGATGCAGATTCACTTTTTTTCGAAGAAACTCAGTAAGTCAAAATTTGGGCTCCCAAATTTTGGGCTACACTCAAAATTTCTATTTTCAGATTCAGTGGACAGATGTGAACCATATTTGTCATGTATTGTATAACTGGTTCATACGTATATCATTTATGCCAGATTTTTTTTTTTTTTTTTTTTTTTTTGGGGGGGGGGGGGGGGTGGGTACAGAGAACCACAGTAGTTGAAAACAAAACAAAAATTCACAGAACAGAGCTTGCTAGAAAGCTTTCCTAGGACCATCAGAAATGAATGGCCAAAAAAGTTGCCTTTGGTTGTGTCATAGCAAATGAAAAAAATTGCTCTTGCTGCTGATCACTTACTGATACACTCATCTCTTTTGACAACATGAGCCAGGTGAACATTTTAGGCTCACTTGAGCATCTGGTTTTGATATTTGAGTGCTAATATACATGTTCACGTAGTTTGACACTGTAGGCATACAAACTCAAAGCAGGGTTTCCGCTCTACCGGCACAACGGCCGTCAACCAGCAGCATTCCCCAATCAGAGAACCGTCCAGATATTAATCAACATGTTACAATTCACCCTGACCTGCCCATTCCCTGAGATATAATTGATTCACAAATTGTAGAAGGGCCATTTTTAGACTTCTTTTGATGATTTCTGTACACAAATTTCATAAAAAGGTGACTGAAGAAGTGTACTCTGATGACGTAATTGTTCCATGAGTCCTGTATAACTTAATCAACCCCCAATGAAAAGCTGGACAAACTGAAAACAACCTCAGGGAATATTAAATGCATCATGTGACAAATGGGTGTGATTTGTTTGGTCATTGTGTGCACTGCGTATGCGTGTTGAAAAACTTCATGCAATAGTAAATATCATTATGTGACGTTTTGTTTTCTGACCAATCCTATTACTCCACCATTTACCCAAAACAAGAACATGTTGAAGAAGCATGAACATCTGTAGATGTACTTCCACTGTCAGCGTTAATTAAAATGACACAACAGTTTGCAGGTATACTGTTCATACCTCATTTGTGTGTTTTAATCAGTGTAATGGAATTTTGAACCTATTTTCTTGAAAATTACAGAAACGCATTAAACAGAGCTTCTTGTTTCTAAATGAGAAGCACGAAAAAGCATTAGTGCGATAGCGCTCCTCAAATCGACAACCCTGAAATTAATTATGGAAATGGATGATTTTTCACCTGTATTTCTCCTCATGGGTCTTTATTCTTACGCAATAACCAACTCTTGGAATGTGTAAACTTATTGCTGTGAAAAACCTCAAAATATCCCTCAGATGCAAAGAAATGGGTGTTTTGGGACCCCCGAATTTAAAATTTTCCTACCATGGGCCGAACCATTATCAGCCTGTGGTAGCGATGACTCTTGGTTGCCCCATTACAGTGATGCATGGGAAAGGCACGCGGTCACGCTCACACACCAACGCTCTTGCAAAAATTGTCCATGGTGCATGAATAATCGCTCGCCTTTATTCTTGGGTGTGTTTTCATCCTTTTGAGTTGCGTCAACAGAAACATTCAATTAAATTTTGATGTTGGGAAATTTTTAAGAATCACTTACAATTTGAAGTGTGTAAAGTACAATTCCAAACATTTCCTTTCCGTCATTACGATCATGACACACAGTAGTTCACTTATACATCCACACACGACACACTAACAGTAAGAGGGTTGTACATTGACAACGCGTCCAGAGCTTACTCCCGCCACAAAATGAACACGCATGTTCAGATAAAAAAAATGGTGGCCATTCTGAGATCTGAGAAACGTATTAATACTTCCGTATTTTTTTTTATCAAAGACATGCAGAATGTTGCCCTGTTCCTTATTTTCTTTTATACACATAACACCTATTGCTCCAATTCACCAGTGACATGAATTAATGTGCCCAATTTGGAATTTACGCATCCATTTTCCTCGATTTAATAATCTGTCATTTAAAATCCAGACCTAATTTTAGTGGGTTACATATCCTTTCACAGTCAAAATTTCCATCCATGTTCAGTTGTATTCATACATTTTGAAGGACACTTGTCAGTTGAAGTTAAACACTGAAATCAACACTCTCAACCAAATCACTCTCCTCACATTTTTCACTCTCGCAAACTTTATTTGAGGTGAGCGATTTTCCACTTGCCTCCATTTTGCTCCCATTAGTCACTACCATTATATGGCCTCATTTATTTTCCTCTAGCTCATTTGGACAAAGAGTCTATAAAACATTACATCTAATACATATACGCATATTAATACCCCCATAAAACGAAGTTTAGGATGGGTATATAGGAGTCAACTTGTCCGTCAGTCGGTCTGTCATCACTGTCGTCACTGTCGTCAGTCCGTTGCACATGTAAACTTGTGGAGGGAACTACTTCCACAGTTTTAGCTGCATTTTCATGAAACTTCACAAAAACGATGAACGTGATGAGGGGAAGTGCGTGACATAATTTTTTTCCACTCGGTTTCAAGATGGCCGACTGGTGGCCATATTGGATTTTATTATGTAAATTTGTGGAGCGAACTACTTCCACAGTTTTAGGCACATTTTCATGAAACTTCACAAAAATGATCAGCATGATGAGGGGAAGTATGTGACATAATTTTTTTCCCGCTCGGTTTCAAGATGACCGACTGATGGCCATATTGGATTTTTTTTGTACTTAGAAAAATTGAATCCCCTTTTTCAGTCACTCACACTAAGCGGTATGCCAAAGTGGGGGTATACCGGGTGACAGACCATCTCTAGTTTATTTTTAAAAGGGCTAATAAAAAAAAACCACAATATTCTAATGGGGGGAATTTTTTCTCCCTTTCTCTGGGGTAATTCAAATGCATGAATACTTATGTACTTTGCATGGTGCATTGTCAGTCATATCAAGAGCATTGTTTCTTGTAAACAATAACTTCCGAAGTCCCGCATAATAAAAGGAAGCTGAGTGATTTGTATGCCCGACACTTAATCTAATTTCAGTGAATGTCTAATTGCCACCGGTTTAATTACAAAATAAACTACTGTAATGAACCACCTGTATATACAGTTATGGGTGCTAAAGCAATGCAAATTATGTCCTGTTCTACTCAAGGTCGAACTTCATGTTTTACATGTACACTGGATTTGCATCGTCGTTTAATCCGTTGGGTTTCCAATTGAAGAAAGTTCAGAATATTTTCCTAATTTGTTATTAAGCAAGTTTCTTGTATAGTGGTCCAGCAGTTTTTTAATGTAATCCCACCTTTTAAGTTATTTTGTTGCTGGCTGAACTGGGAAAAATAAAAAAATAACGTTTTTCATAAAGTTGACCTTCATAACATCATTTTTTTTTTACCCCTTATCCCCAAAACATTTCTTTGATACACTTCTCAGAAACACAATTAATTAACAGGATAAAATAATCATAAATAGAAAATAGAGGAATTTGCTCCATGACGAGGAAATATTAATTAGTTTCCAACCAAACTACGTTACATCTAATATGAAAGCAATAACAACCTGTTGTCTTGATTTCTTTTACTCAAATGAGATATTTTTCACTTGTTATTCTATTTTAGTATTTCTTTTCTTTTTTTGTCTTGGGGATGACAGGAAGACAGTCACAAGACTATGTCATTCCCTACCGTATACATCTACACATCTATCCATAATTTTGTACCACCCTGCCATCTAATTTCTTATTTGTATTTGTATGCTGTGAATAAATTGAATTGAATTGAATTGAATTCTCCGACTGAAAATATTTTTTTAAACAAGTTTCTTGTAAACACATTTCTGTCTACTCTTGGTTGTGCAAAAGTCACTTTCAAAATATCATCATGAATGGAAAAATTCTCATTTGTCTTGTGTGTAACATGGTTTGGGGAGAAGTTCTCCATTGCTAACTGTATCTCAGTCTCTGTTAGTGAAGCTGGTAATTCACACAACATAATGTCACAAAATTGCCTATCCACTGTTTTGATGGGCTCAATCGTTTTTTTCTGCACATGTAGTTTGTTACCACATCTGAGTTGGTTACTGTGGAAGGTTTGTCCTTTAAATGTTGCACTTCTTCACTTAAAAGTTTTAGCTTCACT
Source organism: Pictodentalium vernedei (assembly GCA_031216915.1). Lineage (NCBI taxonomy): Eukaryota > Metazoa > Mollusca > Scaphopoda > Dentaliida > Dentaliidae > Pictodentalium > Pictodentalium vernedei. Next base: position 122,804,365 of record CM062291.1, read on the forward strand.
CATAGCTCTTCCAGCTCTAATTCTACCTTGCTCAAATGGCTGCCACAGCTGCACTGCTTTGAGCATTGAGTCTTCTGGTGAAAGCAATGGCAAGATATAAGACTTCCAGCCTGTGAATATTCTGCAGGTTCTGTACATGCCGTGGATGATGTCATACATGTATCTGCTGAGAAGAGCAGCACAGCCACAACATTTTCACAAAGTCTTTGTCGAGTCAGTACATTTCCTCTTCAGGACCTACATCAACATCTATCAGAACCTTGTCAAGCTCGGTTGCTACTCCCAAACTGTTCAACCTTCAATCCTTGCGGCTGTCTATCTTCACCCCCTTTTTGCTGTCCAGCCATTTCATCAGTCTTGGTTATAATCAGTTCGACATCTTCTGCAAGCAGATACTTAACATCCTTGATGATGTCAGATGGGCTGCCATTGGAGGCTGCAGTACTACCCAAAAACATCATGATTATCTGAAAGTTAAGAAGAAACATGTTTAAAAACTTTCAAAATTGGGAGTCAGATTCAGATTCTTTATTCACGGTACACATACATGTAAAATGGTTACAAATAAACATATTGCACAAATGTAATGAGAAGTATACCGTGGGAAGTGGCATAGCCAGATTGGCTGTCTACCTGCCACCCCCTGGAAGAAGATGGGGTGATTGCAAACAGACTGTGACTGAAAGAATGAACTGAGAGCCAATTATGTGACACATGATGGAGAATGACGATCGAATCATTACTTTTCTGGGATTAGAGTATTGGTGCTTCATTTTCGCCAGCGGAAAGATGGTGCTTCAAGATAGGCAAGAAGCAACCTGCCTATAGGATTCCCTCCACTATTTATCATAACACCCGAGGGCAGCAACAAGTCCCATCGTGAAGTTCGTCTCGTTTAGACTGCAACAGAGAGGTTGGTCATGATGTTTGGGTGTGGTGTCTACGTTAGCTGCATCATCATCGTAGGATGACGAATGTTATGATTTATTTGTTTAGACTTTTGTTTACAAGTTCTTAATTGTATCCATATGTTATTTACATGGCACCACTGTAAGGAGGAAGTGCGACAGGTTGCACAAGACGAGGATTCCAGATTTAGACGCGGACCACGACTTAGACAATTTCCAAATTTATGAAGTCTACGAAGTGCAATCGAGGCAGTAGGGATTGTTGCAGCTGACATAACTGGAATATGAGGAAATGAATGTGGAAGTTAAGTTGTTCTTAAGCATGCTTCTTTCGCTAATATTACGAGTTGTGTCATCCAGAGCATTCCATAGTTTCGGGAAGGAGTATAAAGGAAATTTATCCAGAGTTTGGGCCCGTTTTTTTTTCTATGTATAGGAAGCCCGACTGTCTAGTTCTCCTACCAGAAGGATTGTCAGTAATTTTAAATATACCATTGAAAGACACCAGTAATCTGCTGTTCTGCCAGTCAAACACGAACAGTGGTGCATGTAGCCTAAACAAGTCATCAACCTTGAGCATTTGGTTTTCTTTAAACAGGGGATCTTATGAGAATTCGTAATGAACGTTTTTGCAGGACAGCTAGTTTTTTGATGGCTCTTTAGTTGCCCCATGCCTGGATTCTGTATACCAGATGACTATGTATGAGGGCGTAGTACAATGTTTTCAGAGCTCCGTGGGGGAAGATATTTTTAACTTTGTTGAGACTATAGTTTGCGCGTGCTATTTTCGAGCATAATCGGGATATGTGAGCCTTGTAGGATAAATGTTCATCAATGCTAATTCCTAAGAATTTCACAGATTTTTCTGTTTCAGTGGCCCCAACCTTGTTAATGTTTTGGTTATTTATTTTTACCTCTTGACAAAGATTATTGTTCCTACCTTTATTTGGATTAAGTATGATGTACAAGGTTTTCTTAGCATTCAGTATTAACTGGTTCACAGAGCACCATTCAAATAGTTTCTGGAGCTCGTCATTGAAATACGGTGTAATGGGATTATTGTCGGAGCCCGGGCAGTGTGCAGTGGTGTCATCGGCAAATGATAAAAGATTGAGTGATGTTGAGTTACTTATATCATTTATACATAAAAGAAAAAGAATAGGGCCTAAAATCGAGCCCTGTGGTACACTGCAACTCTGTTTGGCTAAGTCCGATTTGTTTTCTCCGTACGTAACATATTGAGACCTGTTGGACAAGTAACTGCTAACCAATTGTTGGTGACACCTCAGATACCATATTTTTCCAGTTTACCTAATAGTATTTCGTGATTTATGGTGTCAAAGGCCTTTGACAAATCCAGGAATAGTGCTAAGGTGCTGTTTTTTCTGGTTTATTATTTTCTATTGCGATGCTTTTAAGGAGCTGAAGAACTGGAAGAATAGTACTATGTCGCTTTCGGAACCCGTATTGGTGAGGGTATAAAATATTAACCTATTGAGGAAACTAGCTAGCCTCACTTCCATGAGTTTTTTCATTACTTTTGAGAATACCGGAAGTATACTGATAGGTCTGTAATTTGTAAAGCTGTGCTCGTCACCCACTTTAAATATGGGTATCACCTTCGCGATCTTCATCCTGTCTGGTACTTTGCCGTTTAGGAAAGAGTTGTTAATTACATGTGTTAGAGGAGCCAATACTTCGGTTATCGTATGCTAAGGAAGACAGGTTGTAATATCATCGCAGTCTTTAGATAATTTTGGCTTCATTTTATTTACTACTCGGTTGACTTCTGTGGGATTTGTGGGTATTAAATAAAGATTGTTGGAGACACTGTTGTCCATGTAATCTGTGTAGGACTTATTAGTTTTCTGAATCTGTTAGGATGTGTTTTTTCCAATGTTGATAAAGAAATTGTTGAATTCTTCTGCGCTGTCATGGGGCTCGCTTAACTCGATGTTGTCCTGGATGAAGAATGAGGGTAATCTGGCTTCACGTTTTCCTTTATTGATGGCTTCGTTTAAAATCTGCCACATTCTTCGCATATTGTTTTTGTTTTCGTTTAGGATATCTCTATAATAGGTAGCTTTACATTGTTTTTTTTTACCTTGTTGAAGATTCTACAGTAGTTTTTATAGTTTTCTGAGTTCCTTTCGGTGGGAGCTTGGAGTTTTTTCTTGTAGAATTTTTCTTTATTGTTGGAGGATATTACAAGCCCCCTTGTCATCCATGGCCGTTTTTTAATAAATTTTTTGTTCTGGCGAACACGTTTGAGAGGGAATGCTTTTTCATAGGTTTTCATGTAGATGTTTAGAAAGGCTTCATATGACTCATTGGGACAATTCGACCGCATTACAGGATTAAAATCACTTTGCGAGATAAGTGTTTTGAATTCAACAATTCTTTCTGCATTTATTATTCTTTTTAGTCTAAAGTGTGGTGTACCTTTTGGTTTGGGTTTTTCCTCAATATAAAAAACACCAAAATGATCTGACACGTCAGATATGACTATTCCAGGTAATGCTGCTCGTGAAACGTTATTAGAGAAGGTACGATCTATCAGACTAGCAGAACGACAGGTTACTCTCGTTGGCTTGGTGATATACAGCAGAAAGCCTTGACTGGGGTTAAGGATTTATTAAGTAGCGATCGACAAGCACTTGCTCGGGCGGGTCTCCCACATTCAAAAAACATTTGGGTTAGAAAACAATCCAAACCAACTGCGTTGAGTGAATATGAACCCAGTTGGGTTTATATTCACTCAACCCAGTTGGTTTGGGTTGATTTTTAACCCAACTGATTTTAGAGTGCATGGTTAGCGATGCCAGAGATAATTTTGAGTGTAAAATGGAGTTGTGTGCATGATGTTGGTCTAAAATATAGGAATATACATGTATGAGAGAGGTGAAATAATATTGCCTATGTTGCTCAAATATTAGGTGTGATAGAAATTTATTTGTTGATGATTGTTGTTTGTTAATTGTTAAAGACACATTTATTGATACGTCCTCTGCTGTCTGCTAGTTGGGGTAACAGTCAGTCGGAATTATTTACTCTTGGAAATTTATTAGATTTATTGTGGATTTTCAAATGAAATGCTTGAGTGTGCAACTCCTACATTAATGAACCGATTTCAATCAAACTTGTCAAACATTCCATGTATGACAAGCAAGTGAACATGCGCACATTCTAAATACTGGTCATAATCAACACATGGTCAGTGATGTTCACGCAAGCATTTACCAGGTAATACAAATCGTCATCAGCGATAATTTTAATTGAAACACCAGGTTGTATCTGTAATTAGTGTTCGGAATCTAATATTACTGCATCCGTGGAAATATTGCCCACCCGTGGAAATATGACCATGGCGGACTTACTGTAGGAGTACACACACACATGCAACCACCCACACCCGCAGTGTTGTGATTGTAACTTACCTTCTTTACAGGTTTCTTTGTGCCAGATTTTGTAGGATTTTGCTTTTTCTGCACTTTGTCTGTCTTGGTTGGTTTAATAACCTGGAAATAAAATAAACTCTACATGTAGAGACACTTCAACAATTCAGCCAGCCTTTATTCATCCATTTATAATTTTATTATCAAATGCTGCGCCCCTTTTCAGAATGCAAAGAGTAGTTATTGCATGTAACTGTAAGTTTAATTTTCACAACTTATATGGGGTTGACAGGATATAAAAACATGTTATGGGTTATAGAAAATATCGACATAACCACGCAACTGGATATAGTTTTGTGGGTTATTTACAATGTAGATATTGTATATACCCCATATCAGGATTTTATATCTTTACAAAATGGTAAAATAACCCACACTCAGGGGTTAAATGATACCTGGAAATAGCCGTATCACACTTGATTTTTTTCAAAGTCATACTGTTTCCAGAAGCGATGATTTCATTTATGGGAAAATCTCTGTAACCTCCCTCAACACACTATTAGCAGTCCATCCCAACTGTTCTTACACCAACAATAGTTAAAGGTCCAGTTACAACCGAGGGTTCTTGGAACTCACCGGGCCGAGCATGGGGTATAAAATTTTGATTTCCAGCAATAAAACTCACCAAATCTTTGACACTAGACCCTTTGGAACTTGTTTATCCAACACAATCCCCACCCTGCACCCAGAAGCAGGCCTCCACAAGAACTACATGTACAAATATTTGAGAATTTCTTTTTACTTCATCCTCTCCATACCTGATTGGGTGGGCCACCACTTTTATGACTAGGGTGGAAGAAGTATACAGGAAGAATATAGAACCTTAATTACCTTTTTGTTTGTTGTGTCTTTTTTTTGCGATATGTTTTTATCTCAGCGGGATCCGAGGTCAGTAAATTGCTCATTGAGGTTTCAGCTTTGGTACATGTAGCTCCAGGCTGTCTTTTAAACTTCTCCATACTTTTGCTCATTTCCGCCGTGTTTCCTAATGTCATTTATAAACGTGAGAATCTAACGAGGGATGGACATGTAGGCAAGCAAAAATGGAGCTGGAGGGGAACAAAATATTTTTTGATGCCAATGGTGACAAAAAAGTATTTTTCTTACCTTCACCTCGTGCTCACATGCAGTCATCTCATTATAATTAGCAGAATTCAATATATCCAAGAATGTATGTATAGATTGGTGAGCCGTATAGGTCATAGTTGATATAGTAAAAGAATAATAACACCTTTTCAACCTATGATTAAATTTTTACACTAGCTTTCAACCTTCTCGGTCCTCTTTCTGATGATAAAATGGTAAGAATGAAAAGGAATACAGTTCAAATGAAACAATGCATAATTACGTTTGACGTAACGTAAATTCGGGAGTAGAAATTTATGGAAGGAAAAAGTGTGTAGTGAAGCTAGTCACAGCCACGCAGACATAAAACCAGCGTCTCTACAAGAATGTATGTATATATATATATCATCAACATTATAAAAAACACAATTATGTTTTCTGTAGTGTTGTCCGCGTTGATAATATATGTACATTTTTTGGATAGATTGAATTCTGCTAATAAGTCGAGTACCTGGGCTCATACTGTGTTTCTGCAGGAAAACAATTGATAATAAACTAGCTTTAACATCCAAGACTGCAGTTGTAAAAAGAAAAAATTGTAACAAAAATAATTAAAATCAATAATTTGGTGGATGGTATTACACATGTATGCAAAATGGAAAGAGCATTTTTTCCAGTCATCCTGTTACATTTGCCTCTCAACCACCGTAATTTTGTTTTTAACTCTTTGAACCCCAGCGGCAGCTTTTCTGGCCAGGAACGTGATAAGTCATAACGTCATTATATAGGATGGCTGTTTGGTAAATATTGTGGGGTAGACCAATCAGTATATTCAACGTGCAGCCCGAGGCTGCACGTTAAAAATACTGATTGGTCTACCCGAAATAATGAATATGGACTCTTCTAATTGTTGCCATTGAACTGGCATGGAAGGTACCACCAGAGTTCAAAGGGTTACGTGTTCCTGATAATGGGTTGTTGTATTATTTGTTTTGTGGTTCGAATATGTATATACCAGTTGAAAACTAAAATAAACATATATGTACAGACTGATCTTTGTTTTAGGTTTTATTTTTCATAACCATTTTGCATTCCAATCTCCTTACCGCAATATACATTTTCTGGTGTGCATACTAACCAAGGGTTTAATCCCGATTGTCCCACTTTCAGATTTTAGTTCATGTCCCGACTCTCCAACTCTTGGGTTTGAAAATAGTTATAGTCGTTATCATAATTTGAACACAACTCACTGCTGCTTATCGATCATGATTAAAACAACTATCAGTATTTTTATGAGTGTTTACTTTTCGTGATTAGCAATTGTGATAGTGTATCTGGAAGGCTGGCACATCAAAATAAAAAAAATACGAACTGCACATCCAAACATTTTCCATTTAATTGACCACGTCAAAGAAATCCATGCCTACAATGAAGTCACGCAAATGCAGCTTAGCGCAGGTGGACCCCCGCCAGCAAAGAGGAGGAGATAAAGAAACATTCATGGTAGACTGCAGGTTCTGAAACAGAGCTTCCCCTGAGTTCCAGAGTGTTCTATGTGCCTACTGGCACATAGAACACATTGGCACTCAGGGGACAAGAGGTTGTTGAATGGCGAAACAACATTACAGAATATGCGTCTGCTTTCAACATGTATTTAAATTTAATAATAAGTCACTGTTTTGATGTACAAAAATATCTTGTAAATTGATCAGTGTTTTGATGAGCAAAAATATCTAGCATAGTTTATCGATGCTGTATAACAAATATCAACTTCTTGTTCTGTTCCCCAGTGAAACAGCAAAATACGTGAAACAAACTATAAGAGAAAATGTTTGATCTAGCCGCTAGAAAACTAATTAACAAAATCCCGACTTTCCCACTCTCTTTACCTCCTAAAATTAGAAAGTGGGACAATCGGGATGACACCTAACCAAGTCTCCAATATTATTCCCAACAAGATGAATCCCAACAAGATGAATGTCGAAAATGGTCACTCCAACAAGACAAATTTAATTAAAATGACTAGATAACCCATTTTGAGGCTTTGGACAAAAATGCATATGAGAAGAGTATTTTGAAATGAAATTTGAAAAAAATGTTGAAAAAAAACTTAAGTATTTGAGATATTTCATTTACATGTATTATAAACCAACTGGAAAAAGCTCAGTAAAATCATAATCTCATAACAAAAAGTAAAGGCATTTACTTCTTGTACCATCTTTTATCATATTTTTGAAAAATATTTTTTCCCTTTGCACATTATTTATGCTTTACAAAATTGTGAGGAAAATTTGCATTTCATCAACAATAGTTTTGTGGGAAGGCTGGAGGCGCGGTGGCGTTGCGGTAACCGGTTCTCGTCAGATCACCGAAGTTAAGCAACGTCAAGCCTGGTTAGTCCTCGGATGGGTGACCGTCTGAGCAATCGATTCGGACTCCCACGTTGTTCCCTTGGGCAAGACACTTAACCCCGACTGTCCACATGGGGGCACGATTACGCCGTGTACTAAGGCATACTGCACGTCGATGATCCGCATGTCTTCAACCAATCTAACCCTGCCTGTGCTGCAGTACGAAGTTACGATGTTGGGGAGCTGGCAGCTGCTTGCCGTTGCTCGGTGGTTATCTCCGGGTACTCTGGCTTCCTCCACCCATAAAACTGTCACGGTCATGATTAGCCATTGTGCATAAGTATGTGACCTTAAACACCAATAAATAAAATAAATAAATGCAGGAAGGCTTGCTGATGAACAGCAAATTAACCTCTCCGTTCTAGAAAACAGATCTTCATCATCATGAAATCAGGTGAAGTCAGTGTCTTATATTTTACATGTCACGGAGGAGGGGCAGCTCCTAATCAAGCTTGAGCAAGTGTTAGCTACGTGGATGCTTGTTCTTTTTTCAAAACAGAGATTAATTCATGAATATTTGGATGACATTTACCAATGCTTCTATTCAGTTTTCTATGCCTTTAATGAGGGGAAAAAATTGTCTTGTTGTTGGGATATTTTAACGATTCGTCTTGGTGGGATTCGTCTTGTTGGGTTGACACCTATCACTTTACCCAATGGTAATGTAACGTAAAATTTCTCACACAAAGGTCTTCTCAGATATTTCTTGAAATATTTCCCAGGCATAGGTGATGGACATTCATTACTATACATGTAGTTATGTACTCCCCTGGGCTTTGCCAACATTAGTGAACTCTCCCCATTGCACATCATAAGCTGGCCAACACAAATTTGCTTACCTGTGCAGAAAAATGTGCTCATCCTGATTTGACGAGTGTTGTCTTCTTTATATCTAACCACATAGTGTCTTATTGTTTTGGTAAAAGTATGCAACAACATTTTAATTCTGATAAAGTCACCAAGTGTGCTCATTTTAAACAGTATGGGGATGTAAATGCACCAAGCAAATTGCAAAACAAAACTTAATGGCTACATTGGGGCTTGAATGAAAAGTTTCAGCGTGCCTAAAGCATACAGAAATGATGTGGGATTTGAAATCCTTTGCGACCTGAATGACTTTATTTGCTTATGAATCCACAAGAGTCAGAAGCGAGGGCAAATTATCGTATTTGGTTTGAGTGTGCGCCCTGGCAGTATGGTACTGGAGTCAGACCCTGAGAATCTTGAACTGGAAGGTGACTAAGAATTGTGCATAACTACAAGAATTCTGCTCTGAGTTTTTTTTAGAAACGTGGGCATATTTACGGTAATACTGAAACCGTAGTTTAATGGTTGTTTTAGGAAAAAGAAACCCAAACAGTCACTGGTTTGGGAGCAGCACCAGCATATTATCCATAACGGTTATAAAAAAGGAAAAATTCAACCGATATGTGTTTTCGAAAGCTGGGAGTCATCCATGAGCCTATAAGGGAGAGAGTGGATGCTGAACCTTGGCCATCTGATCTGCCTTCATGGGGAACAGATGACGGAGTGATGGGAGGAAAAAAACAAAACACACTCACAAACATACACCCAAAAGCCCTTAAAAGGGCTGTTATATCTTTATTCATATGTTTGTTTATTTAAAATGTACACTGGTCCCAGCCACGCAAGCTTGTTTCAATCCTTGCTTGGTGTTTGGATTCCTGCGTATGTTAACAAAATGCTTGTTCCTTCTGCGCTTCGTCTACTTTTTCCAAGAGTTGTGAGGCAGACTTCAGAGACCCAATCCTAATGTTCCCAATGAGTGGCGAGGCAATCCTCACTGACTCCACTCCTCCATATCTTTATCAGAGAGGGCTAGAAATCTGCTGTTGTATATGTGACTGTTGTGTGGTGTGATTATTGCTATTGATGGGGTGAATGGTGGGTTTCTTCATAGCACACTAGCCCACATGCAGAGTTGCGAAGCAGTCCTCACAGACTCAATCCTAAAGTTCTCAATGAGTTGCGAGGCAATCCTCACTAACTTAATTCTATTGTATAATTTTAATTTTCTGTGACTTATTTTATTTTTCTGTTAAGTGTTCGGTGCTCGTTTAGCTCTACCATTAATTGACTATCTTGCAGTCTGTTAACGGGTTTGTTTTGCAGGTCTTTTAATCACGTTTCAATAGTTTCTATTTTTGCTAGCTCATGAAGTTCTTTATCGGTGTCCACATGGGCTTGCATAGTGCAATGCGCAGGACATGATTTTGAACCTTTTGTAGCTTCTGAATGTTGGTTTTGCTCAGGTCACTTGTTATGGCACTGCATTATACACACATAACTAGTGAGCTCATAATGAAAAACATAGGAATGAATTGATGGAAAGAGGTGTTATGATGAAGTAATAGCATGAAGCAATAGCAGACAAAAAATTAGAATTTTTAGAAACATTTTTGTGATCATTTGACTGCCATATACTTGTGTCTCTTTAAAAGTCAGAGAATTCAAGATCAGGTGAAATGTATTTTATACACACATATGTAGTGAGCTCATAATCAAACTAAAAGTAGGAAAGACTTGATGAAATGGGGTGTTGGTCAAGAAGCAATAGCATGATGCAAGTAGCAGACAACAATTTAGAATTTTTAGAACCAGTTTAGTGACCATTCCACTGCCATAAACTTGTGTCTCTTCCAAAGCCATAGAATTGAAAGTCAGATGAAATTTGCATTACACACACATAACTAGTGAGCTCATAATGAAAAATACAGGCCATAAACTGGTGTCTCTTTCATAGCCATACAATTCAATATCGGATGAAATCCAGCTTCTACACACATAAGTAATGAGCTCATAATAAAGCAAACATGAGAAACAATTGGGAGAATGGGGGTGATATCAAGACGTACTAGCATAATTCAGGTAGCAGGAGACAAATTAAACTTTTCAGATACAATTTAATGACCACTTGACTGCCATAAACTTGTGTCTCTTCCATAGCCATAGAATTTGAAGTCAAATGAAATCTATCTTCTACACACAAAAGTAGAGAGCTCATAATGATACAAAAATACGGATGAATTTATGGTGTTATTAAAAGGGAATATAATTAGAGCAAGTAGCATACAAAAATTAAGATTTTTTTGGAACCAGTATGGTGACCATTTGACTGCCATAAACTTGTGTATCTATATAGCCACAGAATGCAAGATCATGAGAAATCGTTCTTATACACACATAAGTAATGGCCTCAAAATCAAACAAAAAGTAGGAAAGAAATGGTGGCATGGAGAGTTATCCACGGTAATAGCATGACGCAAGCATGGCCATAGAATTGAAAATCAGATACAATCTGCCTAATACACACATAAGGGGGCGCGGTGGCTTAGTAGGTAGAGGGGCAGGCTGCAAGCCGAGTGGTCCTCGGTTCGAATCCCACCTGCGGCAACCGCGTTGTGTCCTTGGGCAAGACACTTCACCCCGCTTGCCTACATGGGGGCACGATGACGCTGTGTACTAAGGCGTACACCACGTCGATGGTGCGCATGTCTTCAACCAATCTAACCCTGCCTGTGCCGCGGTGCAGAGTTCAGAGTTACGATGTTGGGGAGCTGACAGCTGCTCGTCGTTGCTCGGTGGTTCTCTCTGGGTACTCCGGCTTCCTCCACCCGTAAAACTGTCACCGACATGATATGACCCTGGCTGTTAATGTGTCGTTAAACCCACATAAAAAAAAAAAAAAAATACACACATAAGTAGTGAGCTTATAATGAAATAAAACTAGGAATGATTTGATGGAATGAGGTGTTATTAAAAAGTAATAGCATTATTCAAGTAGCAGAGAAAAAATTAGAATTCTTGGAACCAGTACGTGACCATTTGACTGCCATAAACTTGTGTCTCTTTCATAGCCATACAATTGAAGTCAGATAAAATCCATCTTAAACACACATAAGTAGTTAGCTTATTATGAAACAAATATTTGAATGAATTAATGGAATGAGGTGTTATGAAGAAGTAATAGCATGATTCAAGCAGTAGACAAACATTTAGAATTTTTAAACCAAGAATGGTGACCATTTGACTGCCATATTGTATCTCTTTCGTCGCCATAGAATTGAAAGTCAGATAAAATTTGTCTTATATACACACAAGTTGTGAGCTTATAATGAAACAGACATTGGAATGAATTTATGGAATGAGGTGTTCTGAAGAAGAAATAGCATAATACAATTAGCAGACAAAATATAGAAGTTTTAGAACCAGTTTAGTACGGCAGCGTGGAAGCGACACTCTATCTTTTCCTACTATCTTGTTTAAACGAGATAGCTAAGTTGTTTAAACGAGATAGCTAAGTTGTTTAAACGAGATAGCTAAGTTGTTTAAACGAGATAGCTAAGTTGTTTAAACGAGACAGCTAAGTTGTTTAAACGAGATAGCTATGTTGTTTAAACGAGATAGCTAAGTTGTTTTAAACGAGATAGCTATGTTGTTTAAACGAGACAGCTAAGTTGTTTAAACGAGATAGCTATGTTGTTTAAACGAGATAGCTATGTTGTTTAAACGAGACAGCTAAGTTGTTTAAACGAGATAGCTATGTTGTTTAAACGAGACAGCTAAGTCGTTTAAACGAGATAGCTAAGTCGTTTAAACGAGATAGCTAAGTCGTTTAAACGAGATAGCTAAGTCGTTTAAACGAGATAGCTAAGTCGTTTAAACGAGATAGCTAAGTCGTTTAAACGAGATAGCTAAGTCGTTTAAACGAGATAGCTAAGTTGTTTAAACGAGATAGCTAAGTTGTTTAAACCGAGATAGCTAAGTTGTCGTTTAAACGAGATAGCTAAGTCGTTTAAACGAGATAGCTATGTTGTTTAAACGAGATAACTATTGACCAATCAAATTCATTTTGACACGGGCACAACTTGTGAACTGACGAACGACAGCAGTGTTGAGTCAACTACAAGCAGAAAAGTGCATCCGTCCGTGGAAGGTGAATGTAATGTACACTTAGGGCAAATGTACGGCGGCCCATACCTGGCATGCATTATTTTTTTTTCAAATTTTCACGTTGGTGCAAATCACTTTTCACCACGCGATAGTGTGTGTGTGTGTGGGGGGGGGGGGGGGGGGGGGGGGCATAGTTTCGCTCTCCAGCTTCGGGTGCGGTCATCTAACAGCAGTGCGAGATGGGGAGGGCCGTGGTAGCCCATCCCTATAAGCCCGGCCCGGGGGGGGGGGGGGTGGCGTTGTTGCTTGGTGATATGATCTGGATTTGAAGAGAGCACCATCAGTTCGTGTCAAGATTGATCACGGGGTGCTATGTTCATAATACCGTCGTATTACACTGCTGGAACCCCCACTTGGGGGGGGGGGGAGGCGCCCGGTTGCCTATAATCCCATATATCCCGTGTTTATGAAAGGTGGTGTGGAAACGGGATTAGGCTATCGATATGTGGTCACCGTAGATGGACCCTAGGTTGGCCCGAGGTTAAGGGCTCAGGATGGAAATATAGCCTGCTGCGTTGCGCAGGGTTACGGTCTTAACATAGTGGCACGCTGATAGAGGAATGAGTATTGGTGTTCTCATTTGGTTGTGCGCCAGGTTAAGCGGTTCGGGTGAGAACTTAACTCCCGTATAGGTTATGGTTTGTTCTAGGCTCCTTCGAGGGAGCTTGTTTTTTTTTAAATATGAAGGCAGTGAGTATGTATAGATATCACTGTTTCTAATATTGTGGGTTGCCCTGAAAAGGGCCGTTAATTAGCGTAGTGTAGGGTCTACAGCCAGGATTCTTTCTTGTTGGTGGACGTGGATTCACCCGGTTTGTCCATCGTCTCTGGGTCAGTAGCTGCTTTAGGTGCTGCTTGCAGCAGTTGTTTGGCTACGAGCAGTGAAATCTTGGCAGCCATGTCCGCAATCTTCTGATCGTCACTACTGCCAGTGTGCAGGTTAACAGGGTCTTTGGCAGCCCACTGGTTAAGGTGGTTCACGATGGTGTCTTTGACCGCCTGTTTATACTTCTCCACCTGATCAAACAACTGTGCGTCAAGCTCCTGTTGGTCAGGAATGTACGCGGTTGATGAGGGCGAGTGCCGTAGGTACAGTCAGATGATTGGACATGTTTAATGCAATCGAGGGCGTGCCTCGTTCTCTGTTCCCTTAAAGCTTCCTCCCTAGGCTTGGTATGATCCAGTGGCGGCATAATAATTCCAGTGTGCCTAGGTGGAGGCTGGTACGGTCGTGCCGACGTTCTGTGCTGGTTGTTCGATCTACGAGTTGTTCTAATTGGTCGCATGGTTGGAAGCAGAAGTAGTTACGAAAGCCGTTCGGTTGAACTGGGTATAAATCAGTCCGTGGCGGACGTAATAGAGATAGCGCCGCTATGGGTATTGGTATCAAGGTGAAAGGACTCGGAGATGGATAGGTGCTCATCCAAGACGCTCTATCCTCGTAGAAGGATGCGTGTGGTGGGTAGCAGCTGGTATGATCATGTGTTCAGATAGTTAATTGCCTGTAGTAAATGTGCTCATCGAGCCACAAACCCATGTGTGTGTGAGGGGGGGGGGGGGGGGGGGTAGACCGTAGGTTGGTACCGGTTAATTGTGGTGGGTTGTACTGCCAGTGGGAGACCGGATGGTCGGTGGGTGGGTGTCTCCGATACTTTGCCTTGTAGGCAGTAGTTGGGCACATACTAGGGTGTCATTAAGGTTTGTGCCGCGTTTGAAAGCCAGAACTGGAGGCTCCGGGAATATTCTCCGCAGTGTGGTACTGCTGGATATGAGTTCCCAATATTTTAGGAGTGCCTTCTTGATATTAGAAATGTACGGGTTGAAGGTCGTATAGAAGACCAGAGGTGGCTCCATATAAGCTTTATTTGTCCGACCCCGATTCGTGTTTGTAAGCAGCGTGGGTCGATCTGTGAAGTTGACAGTGGTGAGTACAGGTGTTCAATTTCCTGCATGGTGTAACCCCGTGGTAGGCGTTTATTCACAAACTGTTCTTTGTGGTGTGTATACCGTGTTTCAGATGAGATTTTGCGTATAAAGAGCCCCAGTTCACCCTTGATGAAACCCTTGAAAGTAGCAGGGGGATGAGCGGATTGGCGATGGAGGTATTGGAATGTCTCCGTTGGTTTGATGTGGAAACGCACATCCAGAACGCCGGTGGCTTGGAACCGATCACCTTTGTAAATCTCGGTATCAAGGAACGTGACCTCGGCGGTCGAGGCTTCATAAACAAGGCGAAATGTTGGGTGTGATTGGTTAGCTATTTCCAAGAAGCTATGCAGGTCCGCTTCGGATCTCGTCCAGATGATAAAGGTATTATCACGATATCGGAGCCATTTGTGGATTTTGCTCTGGCCCATTAAAAGTAGTTTGATCTCCCAGGTATGGGCCGTGATATCGGCTATTTCAGGACTGGCCTTACTGTCCATGGCAGCCCCCAATGTTTGGATATAGGACTGTCCATCAAACTGGAAGCAGTTGCGCTCAAGTATAAGCTTAAGGGGCATTAGTAGTGAAGTAGTCGATGGTCTGGGTATGAGCTATGGTAAATTATGGTTCTCAATCAGAACTCGTTCGACAGATGCCATAGCTTCCTCATGCGATATGTTAGTGTACATATTGGCAATGTCGGCAAAAACGAGAATGGAATAAAGAGAGATATGTGCCTCCTCACTGAGTTGGATGGAGGTGGGCAGTGTCCCGTATATACGTGTGTTGTTTCTTCACGATGGGAACCAGCAAAAAATCGAGTAGACCGGATATAGAGGTAGTGGGGCTGCTGCAACCCGCAATGATAGGTCTACCCGTTGTAGACGGGTCCTTGTGTATCTTTGGTAGAAGGTAGAGGACAGGCTGTTTGGTCGTGTCCAATTTAGGTTGAAGCTATGTATGCATTTTATTATCAATCTCGTGGTAACTGTACATACGTTCCAAGTGATCCCGGACGTCGGGTGTGGTACGTACCGTTATATCATGGGGGAACGGTTTACAGTGGAGGGTCGAGGTAAGTTGACGAAGGCCCTCAGCTACATGGGTGGTGCGGTTGATTAGAACAGTTGATTTGCCTTTATCCGACTGTTTGATGTCAATGCCGCGGTTCCGCTGGAGGCTATTTATCGCAATTCGCTCCGACTTGGTCATATTATTGCGGCAGATGCGAAGGCGCGAGGGGTTAAGACACCGTAGGAGTTCTATTTTCGTTTTAGATAGGTATTTTTCCACTGCAACATTGTGACAAGTGGTTGGAGCGGTATTGGTCCTCTTGTGGAAGGGGTTAATGAAGCCCCTGTTGGTCAGCATGTATAACTCTCAATCGCATTCGATTATGAAGCAATTGGATATCCTCACTGAAGAAAGATTTGATAGGTTTTAGAGGCGTTGGTAGAAATATAAGGCCCTTACCCAGTTCAATCTTCTCAGGTATACTGAGGGTGTAATTCGATAGATTAGTGATGTGTTTGCTAGTTAGTGTGCAATGTCGTTCCATTCGACGTCGTGTACGCTGATTCTGGTTATGTTTGACACGAGAAGCCACGTGGAAATTGCGCGCGTGGCAGTGGCGCTTAGGTCTACGGTAGCCTGTAAAAGAGTGACCATTACTGATATGAGCGCAATGGCCTAGTCAAAGACCCCGTTAACCTGCACACTGGCAGTAGTGACGATCAGAAGATTGCGGACATGGCTGCCAAGATTTCACTGCTCGTAGCCAAACAGCTGCTGCAAGCAGCACCTAAAGCAGCTACTGACCCAGAGACGATGGACAAACCGGATGAATCCACGTCCACCAACAAGAAAGAATCCTGGCTGTAGACCCTACACTACGCTAATTAACGGCCCTTTTCAGGGCAACCCACAATATTAGAAACAGTGATACCTATACATACTCACTGCCTTCATATTTACAAAAAACAAGCTCCCTCGAAGGAGCATAGAACAAACCATAACCTATACGGGAGTTGAGTTCTCACCCGAACCGCTTAACCTGGCGCACAGCCAAATGAGAACACCAATACTC
This sequence comes from Pictodentalium vernedei, assembly GCA_031216915.1. Classification (NCBI taxonomy): domain Eukaryota; kingdom Metazoa; phylum Mollusca; class Scaphopoda; order Dentaliida; family Dentaliidae; genus Pictodentalium; species Pictodentalium vernedei. Next base: position 122,821,190 of record CM062291.1, read on the forward strand.
ACTCCTTTATATGCGTGCCACTATGTGGAGACCGCACCCATGCGCAACGCAGCAGGCTATATTTCCAATCCTGAGCCTTTAACCTTCAAATCCAGATCATATCACCAAGCAACAACGCCCCCCCCCCCCCCCTCCGGAGCAGGGCATATAGAGATGGGCTACCATGGCCCTCCCATCTCGCGCCGCTGTTAGATGACCGCATCCGAAGATTGAGGGTGAACCTAGTGGCTACTATGCCCCCCCCCCCCCCCCCCCCCCCCCCCCCCCCAACTATCACACTTGCACCATGGTGAAAAGTATTTTGCACCATGGTGAAAATTTGAAAAAAAAATAATAATGCATGTCAGGTATGGGCCGCCGTACATTTTTCCTAAGTGTACATTAAATTCACCTTCCACGGACGGATGCACTTTTTTGCTTGTAGTTGACTCAACATTGCTGTCGTTCGTCAGTTCATAAGTTGTGCCCGTGTCAAAATGAATTTGATTGGTCAATTGCTATCTCGTTTAAACAACTTAGCTATCTCGTTTAAACGACTTAGCTATTTCGTTTAAACGACTTAGCTATCTCGTTTAAACGACTTAGCTATCTCGTTTAAACGACTTAGCTATCCCGTTTAAACGACTTAGCTATCCCGTTTAAACGACTTAGCTATCTCGTTTAAACGACTGAGCTATCTCGTTTAAACGACTTAGCTATCCCGTTTAAACGACTTATCTATCTCGTTTAAACGACTTAGCTATCTCGTTTAAACGACTTAGATATCTCGTTTAAACGACTTAGCTATCTCGTTTAAACGACTTAGCTATCTCTTTTAAACGACTTAGCTATCTCGTTTAAACGACTTAGCTATCTCGTTTAAACGACTTAGCTATCTCGTTTAAACGACTTAGCTATCTCGTTTAAACCACTTAACTATCTCGTTTAAACCACTTAGCTATCTCGTTTAAACAACTTAACTATCTCGTTTAAACAAGACAGTAGGAAAACATAGAGTGTCGCTTCCACGCTGCCGTAGTTTAGTGATCATTTGACTGTCATATACTTGTGTCTCTTTCATACCCATAGAATTCGAAATCGGATGAAATGTATCTGACATACTTAAGTAGTGAGCTCATAATGAAACAAAAATAGGAATGCTTTCAGGGAATGGGGTGTTATTAAAACGGAATAGCATGATTCAAGTAGCAGACAAAAATTTAGAATTTTTGGAGCGAGTATGGTGACCATTTGACTGCCATAAACTTGTGTCTCTTTCATAGCCATAGAATTGAAAGGCAGATAAAATCTATGTTATACACATATGTATTGAGCTGATAATAAAACAAACATTGGAATGAGGTATTATAAAGAAGTAATAGCATGATACAAGTAGCAGACAAGAATTTACTGGTATAAGTTTTGGAACCAGTATGTTGACCATTTTACTGCCATAAACTTGTGTCTTTTCCATAGCCATAGAATGCAAGATCGGAAGAAATTTATCTTGTACACACATAAGTAATGAGCTCAGAATTCAACAAAAAATAGGAAAGAAATGGTGGAATGGAGAGTTATGAAAAGTGACATCATGATGCAAGCAGCAGACAAAAATTTAGAATTTTAAAAGAAAGTATGGTGATCATTTGACAACCATATACTTGTGTCTCCTTCATGACCATAGAATTGAAAGTCAGATAAAATCTGTCTTATACACACATAAGTAGTGAGCTTATTATGAAACAAACATTGGAATGAATTAATGGAATGAGTTGTTCTCAAGAAGAAAAAGCATAATACAACTAGCAGACAAAATATAGAAGTTTTAGAACCAGTTTAGTGACCATTTGACTGTCATATACTTGTGTCTCTTTCATACCCATAGAATTCAAGATTGGATGCATTCTACCTTCTACACACATAGGTAGTGAGCTTATAATAAAACAAAAAATAGTAATGAATTGATAGAATGAGGAGTTATGAAGAAGTAATAGCACTGTGCAAACAGTAGACAAAGATTTTGAATTTTTAGCTCAACTTGACAATGTCAAGATAAGCTATTGCCATCACGCGTGCGGAAGTCTGTTAGTCCGTGAGTCTGTTCACATTTTCCTTTAGCACAGGCTACACCCCATAGTTCTTGTCCGATCATCACAAAAATTCATATACAGGTTTGGGGTCATGTTTAGATGAGAACATCCCCGTTTGGTCATGATCGGTCAACTGGTATGCCCAAATCCCCAAAACCATTAGCACAGTTTAGAGGTCGTATTTATGAAGGGATTTCATTGTAATTTGGTAGGATGCCTCTGTATAATGTCAAGATGAGAACGTCCTCTTTTGGCCATGGCCTGTCAACCACGATGGCTGCCAAAGCCTGAAACCCAAAAACCTTTAGCATAGTCTGAAGGTCATATTTAATATGGAGGGATTCCAATGTAACTTGGTAGGATGACTCCGTACGATGTCTAGATGAGGACTTCCCCAATTGGTCGCGATCTGTCAACCGTGCCAACTGCCTGAGCCCAAAACCCGAAAACCTTTAGCACAGTCTACAGGTCATATTTATGGAGGATTTCATTGTAACTTGGTAGGTTGACTTCATATAATGTCCAGATGAGAACGTCTCCTTTTGGACGCGATTGGTCAACTGTGACGGCTGCAGGGGTTCGAAGCCCGAAAACCTTTAGTACAGTATACAGGTCATATTTATGAAGGGATTTCATTGTAACTTGGTAGGACGACTCCAAATAATGTCTAGATGAGAACGTCCCCTTTTGGTCGCGATCACTCAGCTGTGATGGCTGCCCGAGCCCCAAACCCGAAAACCTTTAGCATAGTCTATAGGTCGTATTTTTTATGGAAGGATTTCATTGTAACTTGTTTGGTTGACTCCATATAATGCCTAGATGACGACATCCCCTTTTGGTCGTGATTGGTCAACTGTGACGGCTACAGAGGCCCGAAGCCCAAAAACCTTTAGCACAGTCTACAGGTCATATTTATGAAGGGATTCCATTGTAACATCGTAGGATCACTCCAGATAATGCCCAGATTAGAACGTCCCCTTTTGGTCGCGATCATTCAAGCATGATGGCTGCCCGAGCCCAAAGCCAAAAAACTTTAGTACAGACTACAGGTCGTATTTATGAAGGGATTTCATTGCAACTTGGTAGAATGACTCAGTATAATGTCGAGATGATGACGTGCCCTTTTAGTTGCAATCGGTCAACCGTGAAGGCAACACAGGCCTGAAGTCCGAAAACCTTTAGTACAGTCTACAGGCCATATTTATGAAGGGATTTCATTGTAACTTGATAGGATGACTCATTTTGGAACAATTTCACTGTAAGTTGGTAACTTTTGTTGACATATGTTAACTGTGAGGGCCACATACATTAACTGTGAAGGACAAATTAACCCACTTCTCAGTTCTTTAGTACAGTCTACACCTCGTATTATTTTTATTGAAAACATAGCATACAGGGAACAGAAATTACCATATTCCTAGTTATCACAATTCTTTACCTAACGTGAAAAGCAGACGACACTTGCAAAAATAATTCTTGAATAACTAATTTTTTTCATTTTTTGTCTCAAAAACATAGGTTATGACCCTTCGTTGGAACGAGCTCGACGAGCTCGTTCCAACGAGGGGTCATAACCTATGTTTTTGAGACAAAAAATGAAAAAAATAATGAAAATTAATTGGCGATTTTTGAGAAAAGCGCTGGCCGGTTTTGGCCGTTACGTTGGGTAAAGGGTTAACACATTCCCAATTATCACAATTCTTGTCTTATTTCATAATCCTTTCATAAACATTGAACATTATCCTTTTCATCAAACACAACACACAGACAAGTTAATCTACAGTGTCCTTGACACTTTCATTAATCCAAGTATGGTGACCATTTGACAACCATATACTTGTATCTCCTTCATGACCATAGAATTGAAAGTCAGATAAAATCTGTCTTATACACACATAAGTAGTGAGCTTATTATGAAACAAACATTGGAATGAATTAATGGAATGAGCTGTTCTGAAGAAGAAATAGCATAATACAATTAGCAGACAAAATATAGAAGTTTTAGAACCAGTTTAGTGATCATTTGACTGTCATATACTTGTGTCTCTTTCATACCCATAGAATTCAAAATCGGATGAAATGTATCTTGACATACATAAGTAGTGAGCTCATAATGAAACAAAAATAGGAATGAATTGATGGAATAAGGTCTTATTAAACAGTAATAGCATGATGCAAGTAGCAGACAAGGATTTATAATTTATGAAATCAATATTGTGCACATTTGACTGCTATAAACTTGTATCTCTTTCATAGCCATAGAATTCAAGATGATTTGAAATCTAACTTACACACACATAAGTAGTGAGCTAATAATCAAACAAAAGTGGGAAGGAATTGATGGAATGAGGAGTTATTAAAAAGGAATAGCAAGACCCAAGTAGCAGACAAGCATTTAGGATTTTTGAAACCAATATGGAGCCCATTTGACTGCCATAACCTTGTGCCTCTTTCATAGACAGAGAATTCAAGATCAAATGGAATCTGTCTTTTACACTCATAAGTAGTGAGCTCATAATCAAACAAAAATAGGAAGGAAGTGATGGAATGGAGTGTTATTAACCCTTTACCCAACGCAGACGATATCAAAATTTATTATTTTAAATATCATTTTTTCAAATTTTTAAAAAAATTTCAACAAAACCATATCATGTGACCCCTCGTTGGAACGAGCTCGACGAGCTCGTTCCAACGAGGGGTCACATGATATGGTTTTGTTGAAATTTTTTGAAAAATAATATTTTTTCAAACTGCTGAATTTGCATATTACGCGGGCGGATGCGGGCGATTCGTTGGGTAAAGGGTTAAGAAGTAATAGTATGATGCAAGTTGCAGACAAAAAATGGAAATTTTTTAGCAAGTTTAGTGACCATTTGACTGTCATTTACTTGTGTCTTTTTTTTATAGCCATAGAATTCAAGATTGGATACTACACACAAAAGTTCATAAAGCTTATAAAGAAACAAAAATTGGAATGAATTGATGGAATGAGGTGTTATTAAAAAATAATAGCATGATTCAAGTAGCAGACAAAAATGTAGTATTTTTGGAACCAGTATGGTGACCATTTGACTGCGCTATACTTTTGTCTCTTTCATAGCCATAGAATTCAAGATCGGATGAAATGTATCTTATGTCTGTATAAGTAGTGACCTCATACTGAAACGAAAATAGGAACGAATTGATGGAATGAGGTATTATTAAAAAGTAATAGCATGGTGCAAGTAGCAGACAAGAACTTATAATTTTTTAAAAGAATATGGTGCCCATTCCACTGCCATAAACTTTTGTCTCTTTCATAGCCATAGAATTGAATGAAAATCAAATGAAATGTATCTTAAACATACATAAGTAATGAGCTGATAATCAAACAAAAACTGGATGGAATTGATGGAATGGTGTGTTTATAAAGAGGTAATAATCTAATGCAAGTAGCAGATAAAAGTTTAGAATTTTCAGAACTAGTATTGTGATCATCATGATTTTGGTGCCATGTACTCATTAATGTATTGCAGTAGCACATGAAAATTTAGAATTTTCTGAACCATTATTGAGACCAGTTGCTATGCATTGTGTGTACCTTTAAAGAGGCAAATAATTATGTTTAGAAACATTCATTTATGAATTTAAAGCAAAACATGGCTCAGAAAATTAAATCACAAAGCACATTTTTGGGGGCGTAATCTCTTTGAGCGATATATGAAGGATCAGTTGGTACACAACAACTCGAACTGCATACAAAATTATATAACACGTTCTTGCAGGGCAATATTTCTAGGCGCAATATCTTGATAGATGTGTTGAGAATTGTTGAGTGTACTCTCGTCGGGTGAACACACCCATATGAATGGCTTCGTGATAATAAAACTCTTTTTCTTTGAAAATTTTCGAAATTACTTTGATAAGCCCTGCTTCATCTCGTTCAGGAAGATAAATTACACGTTCTATACTGTATTTAAAAGCAAACAACCATACGAAAGGAGCGTAAATGGTCTATCGATTGAAATTCTATGGTTATAATTCTGTGTCTGAATTATATGTCTATGCTCTTGTCTCGAGACGTAGATTAATGAATGTCTTACTCGTGAACACCTCGCATTTTGCTCTGGCCAGGTTCGAACCATTGACCCTGATGATCGCGCGTTTGTCGTTGATATTTTTTAGGCGGGAATCCCGTTCCGATGTAAAACAATGACTGACGAAGTAAAAACACAGAAGGCAGAGAAGCATCACAATACCCTTTATGCTATGAGTTACCTCTATGTTATATGGCGAAACCTCCCAGCGGGTTACGATATACGCCCTTTATTTTCTGACTTGAGTACGGTATTACTGAGGTTACATGTAGGGTGAATTTTAATCAACACTTTCTCACTATTAAAACTTCACATCAACAAAGTCACCATCAGGTGTGTTATTTGGTGGGCATTAGCATGTAATATTTTAGACGATTCTGAGAAAAATTCATGGGGAACTTAATGCTCTGTAAGATTCAATTTACGGAAGATAAAATGGACATCTGCAAAATCCGAAACGAATATTTGTAATTCTCCTTCATTTTATTTTGCTCTATTTTCATTTCTGTGCATTGTCTTTAAATAATACACTCAAAAATCCCCAATAGATGTATGTGTTTTATACGGCGCCGTAGAACCGCCACACCGTAGTATATTTCCAGGGATTCCTAATCTGTTTTTACAGATTACTAATCTGTTTAAACAGATTACTAATCTGTTTTTACAGATTACTAATCTGTTTAAACAGATCACTAATCTGTTTTTTACAGATTAACTAATCTGTATTTACAGATTAGAAATCTGTTTAAACAGATTAACTAATCTGTATTTACAGATTACTAATCTGTTTTTACAGATTAACTAATCTGTAAAAACAGATTACTTAGTTAATCTGTAAAAACAGATTAGTAATCTGTTTAAACAGATTAGTAATCTGTAAAAACAGATTAGTTAATCTGTAAAAACATTAGTATTCTGTAAATACAGATTAGTTAATCAGTTTAAACAGATTACTAATCTGTAAAAACAGATTAGTTAATCTGTTTCAACAGATTACTAATCTGTAAATACAGATTAGTTAATCTGTAAAAACAGATTAATAATCTGTTTAAACAGATTAGTAATCTGTATTTAGTAAAATATTGCAAAATCAAGACAGAATGATGTTAAACAAATGATAATAGCAAGCCTGAAAATAAGCAATCTGCCATTTGCAGAATGAGTTCCCCAGAGGGTGACTTTTATGATGCTATCCCATTCAGTGCGTAATTTATCCTCTGGGTACCTCTTTCTGTTTAGGTTTGAGACTTGATTCAGATTGAGATTAACAGAGAGTAAATTTAGTGATGCTACCCTACTGTGCAGGGTAGCATCACCAAATTCACCCTCTTGGGGCCTCACTTTGCAGATGACAATCTGCTTATTTTCTGGCTTGGATAATACTATTGGAGATGAATTGTTTTTGCATTTCTGTTTTGGAAGGTGAAATTGTGTTGTGGGCAGCAAAGTGGATAAAGAATTTCAGCTGGATCATGATCCTATACAAATTCTCTGTCTGTATCTGTATATATATAGAATATACCCATAGTAGCCTGGTGGTGAAGTGGTGCACAGTTACTGGAAGTTGTGGCTGCAACCACTTTTTTCACTGATAACAATGAAAGCACCACGTCAGTCCTGACCCCGTGTTACACATACAGAAGTCTATATAATAACAGACAAGTAATGAAAGCCTATTTTGCCCTGACCGATACCCCCGATACCCCCTTTCCAGTTCATTTGTGAATTCGTCCATTGAACAAAGATTCATCAACACAATTTTCTTGTACAGATATCCACAAGGTATTTAACTTCATGTTTATCATACATTAATAATCAAATCATCATACTACGGCTTCTTTATTTGATAAAAAAAACTCTCCGTTCGATTTTTTTGCCCGCGACTCGACGCCATTGGAACAACAATGATGACGTAACGTTTCTAATGTCTAAAAATACCGTCTAAAAATGATTGCGAATTACTGAAACGGATCAAGTTCTTGTCATCTGCTTTACAGTGATAGTCGGTGAATTTTTAGACTACAGTCGTATGTTTATGCTATTTATGATAAGAAAAAGTAAGTACTTAGAAGTTGGATATGTCTGCAGCAGTATCTGCGTGTGCGGAAAATGTGCAGCTAATGTTACAATTAGTTCAAAGGAAAAAATTAAATAAATAAATAAAGTCTAAGCCTACCCCCATTTATACACCTCATTAGTGTTGCTTATTTCGTTCTCTCGGGTTATTTGACTTTGGAAATGCGCCGCAATCTAGGGGTGGCGACCAACATTCCCCCGATGTAGGCGTATGACCTCCACCTGGGGGGGGGGGGGTCTAGACAATTTATTTATTTATTGGTGTTTAAGGTCACATATTTTTGCACAATGGTTAATCATGCCCACAACATGAGTATCAACTCAACACTAGGGGTGAGCGTTAATAAGCCATGTTGCCCATTTTAGAGAGAGTTTACTTATCCATGAATCTAGAGGCAAGAAAGCCAGTAACTGCGAGCAGCCAAGTTAACATAAGCTACAGATTCTGAAGATATCTTCCAATAATATAACAATACCATAGAGTTTGAAGGGCCTTGCGGTTTATTACCGACCCGAGAGGAATGAATAAAAGCTCGAGGGTTTATTACCGGCCCGAGAGTCGAGGGCCGTTAATAAGGCAGAGGGCTGTTGATATTCATCCACCAAGCGCCGCATCTGAAAGTCTGCGCCTACAAGCTCCCTCCCCCCCCCCCCCTCCCATTCTCACCAGCTTCTAATTTTACGTTTCACTCATCATGCAAGTAACAGGTAATTTTTGGTGTAGCCAGTTCAAGTTTGGCAACTGAGGAGGAAGAACGTTTGCAGCAGCAAGTAGAAGGGGTCAAGGGGAACGGCGTTCCCCCAAAAGCATCACTGCCCTTGCTCCCCACCGACTCCCAAACGCACACACAAATGCTCACAGTGGGTTTTCTAGAAAGGTTTTTCTTTTTTTTTCAAAACAAATGTCTCTATTGTCTGTCGAGACCCCGAGATATCTTAATCGGCCACGTGCTTCGTCTGAAAAATATGTGCCTACAACAAGCCACGCCGCTCCCAACCCATTCACCCCCCCCCCCCCCCCCCCCCCCCCGCACCACGTTTCAACCAGCATGTAGGCTAGTGGGCCTAATACACTATTATGATTAATGTTGTTAGCATTAAATTTAAATGTTGTCAATGTCTCGATTCCTCGCTGGCATTGTAAAAAAGAGATGCAATAGAATTTTCTTTTTTATACAGGCCATGAGATCACTCTCACCCCTCCCTGTCTGTCATACAGAACCATGGCCTAGATCTAATACCCTTTCCGCCCGCCAATACATATTCCTTTCAAAGCTTCCTGCATTTTCAACTTTTGACAACAAGGTAGCGCTGTCTTAAATTAACCTCCAGTTTTTTTTTATTAAAGTTCGTTCAAGTTGGTTGTGCCTTGACAATAAATAGAACTCGAGGATAGGGGTGCAACAATTGTTTTTGCAGGGAAGACTCTTACATTATAGCCCACATCCATTATTCTTCTGTTCTGTCGTCTGCAGCACAAGAACAACGCAGTGCGTAAGTTCGCTTTCCGGGTTAACTTTTGTACAGTCTAGCAACGAAATGTCACGCCATCATTGTTGTTCCAATGGCGTCGAGTCGCGGACAAAAAAGTCGAACGGAGAGTTTTTTATCAAATAAAGAAGCCGTAGAATGATGATTTGATTATTAATTTATGATAAACATGAAGTTAAATACTTTGTGGATAGCGGTGCATGAAAACTGTGTTGATGAATCTTTGTTCAATGAACGAATTCACAAATGAACTGGGAAGGGGGTATCGGTCAGGGCAAAATAGGCATTCATTACTTGTCTATTATTATATAGACTACTGATGTGTAACACGGGGTCAGGACTGACGTGGTGGTTTCATTGTTATCAGTGAAAAAAGTGGTTGTAGCCAAAACTTCCAGTAACTGTGAGTGGTGTTATTGTTAACCGCGAGCCTTTGGCGTGCAGGTAACACCACTTCACCACGAGTGGTGAACATTTGGTACACCAAGCTACTTTGAGTATATTTTATTTATACTATGACCGTCAGATTATCAAGAGTCGCTATTATTTTTTCTCGATTTTACTGAACAGCAGACGTCCATACGTGCGAATCTGTTTTTGTTTACATGAGCATCGGTGGGCGGTACTTCCGCTGTCAATTTTATCACCGAAACGAAATGGAAAAAGAAACGGAGCCTTTTTCGTTTTAATAACATAATAACACACTGTTTCGAGTTATGGATGCTTTATTAACATGAGACAATGCATGTTTGATAATTTTTGGCATCTTATCAGGTAAACCCATTTAAAAACGTAATAAATAATTGCCGGTTTCATTTCACTCTTCGCGAGGCAACGTGCGGTAAATTTAGACAAGTTTTCATTCAGGTCGACGTCACTAAAGATCAACTTGGATGTAGTTCTACTGTTGGTGTAAAATTTAACTAATGAAATCCCATTGCTGGCGTGTTCACCACTCTTGGTGTGTAAAGCTAAAATTTATGTCATAGGCTTTTCATATATAGTACAATAGGTAATCATGGTATAAAATAACATTACTTTATAATCCCAAAAGAAGTTGGTGATGGTACACAAGCTTTCAGACGACTCAGGCTTCAGGCCAGCTTTTGTTGGAAGTGTTATTACGTTTAAAAAAAAACCCATCAAGCAAACAGTGTCATTATTCTCACAAATGAAATTAGACTTGTACATTGGAAACCTACTGTCTGTCTGTCTGTCTGTCTGTCTGTCTGTCTGTCTGTCTGTCTGTCTGTCTGTCTGTCTGTCTGTCTGTCTGTCTGTCTGTCTGTCTGTCTGTCTGTCTGTCTGTCTGTCTGTCTGTCTGTCCAAAATCTTGTTTCCTTTCTTCAGTTCTCAGTGGCTTGGTGAACATAACAATAGGTTAGGGAGTGCAGTGGCTCGGTGGTTTGGGCACTGGACTTCTAATCAAAAGGTCCATGGTTTGGCCCTGACCAGCAGTAACTCCATTGTGTCTTTGGAAAGTCACTTAATCCTGATTGCCCCAAGGAGGCACGATGGTGCTATATACCAAGGCATACTGCACGTCGATGGTGCACTTGCTTTCAAGCAATGCTAACCCTGCTTGTGTGGACTTAGTACATTGGATAGTCTTGACAGTTGCTTGCCTCAGCTTGGTGATTCTCTTTAGGGACTCCAGCTCCCTTCATCTATAAAACTGACTGAATAGAGGCGATCCTGGCTGTCGAAAGTGTTATTAAACTCTAGCAAATAAATAAATGAACAATAGGTTGGATAGATGGGTATGATATAATCAGGTCCAGGCCCAACAAGTTAATTCTTCAAGAGTTGCGTGAGCCTGACACTAGTAAACCTCACTATCACATGTAGAGTTCTCTGTGGATTTTAACTAAGTTTGGTACATGTATACATTAAGTAGTTGAGTGCTGAAAGCCCATATTTGAGCTATATTGAAAAGTGTTGATGCCTCAGTTGAGAAGCTTCATGTTCAGTTGATGTGCTTCATATTCTCTTGTTAACACATTTTTGTCCAAATGGATTAGTCTTGTCATAGTTAATTGGAGAGTGCCTGTAGGCTTACAAGGCATACCCACATCAATGAATTCTGACAATCAAAATCTAACGGTACCACTTAATCCATTTCAGTCAACCCCAACCTTCCCCATCAAACTCCCCCCCCCCCCCCCCCAAAAAAAAAATGTACCAAACTGTATATCTTCCCCACACACAACAGAATTACATTCGGCAGACTGAGAGTGCATAGATGCCCTTGAATATAAGTCACTGCCCAGGTGATTTATCAGCAGGACCTCCTGAAGATGGCATTGACAGGCCACATGCTCTCAGATTGCAAATGCCTGAAATAAACCTTAAAGAATAAGGTGTGCTTTGAACAAGCCATAATATTACTGTAGATATGATTTTCGTAAAAAGAATGCCACTGTTGAGTTCATTAACAGTGGCATTTGCAGCGCTGTAGTAGAATGATACTCTTTCTTGTTTGTCTTTCACTCATCTCTAAAACACTGTTCAAAAGATGGGAAGACGGGGAATGAGGAACGTACTCAACTTCCTACTCCTGTAGTTTGATCAGAGTAGTCCATGAACTGTAAATACACTTGGAATCTCAACTTTTTCGACAGGTCTAGCCACTAAGGTCGTGGACCGATGCCCACACATTGAGCGATTATGTCTTAATCCGCTAAATCTCCCGCGGGAACCTCTGGAAATTAGGCAGTGCTGTGTTAAACAAGCTCCGTTTTACTGGTAAAATAGGACCCAGTCACTAATGCTTGGTGTGGAAGTCCTTTAAATAGGCATCGTGGGGCATAAACTATTGACTGACCATGACTTTATCTCTATGTTGTGGTCACGATTAGCCATTGTGCAGAAGTATGTGACCTTAAACACCAATAAATAAATAAATCCGCTGAGCTGAATATTTTTCAGATATTTTTCAGCAATTCTAGTCATGGCTGCTTTGAAGCAACCGTGACTAGATTTGATGAAAAATGTATTCATATTTAACTCAAGAATCCTTGGCCAAACTGTTCATTCAATTCAATTTAAATGGAAGAAATTTTATTACTGTGCCCAAATTATACTTATTTCACTGGCAAGAGAAATCCTGTCCTGGGCAGGAATACCCACCAACAGCATGCAAGGAGTTACGTACAAATAGCCATGTATGTACTATTAACCCTTTACCCAACGTAACGGCCAAAACCGGTCAGCGCTATTCTCAAAAATCGCCAATTAATTTTTATTATTTTTTCATTTTTTGTCTCAAAAACTAGGTTATGACCCCTCATTGGAACGATCTCGTCGAGCTCGTTCCAATGAGGGGTCATAACCTATGTTTTTGAGACAAAAAATGAAAAAAATTAGTTATTCAATCATTTTTTGGCAAGTGTCGTCTGCTTTTCATGTTAGGTAAAGGGTTAACTATTTGACGGAACATCTGCTGATTCTTACTCCAGTCATATAAAGCATTGCAAATCACCCTGCCGATTGGATAACTTCTGTGTTTGGTGATTAACGATGAAACGGGGGCGCTGTGGCGTCAAGGTAACCGGTTCTCCTCAGATCACCGAAGTTAAGCAACGTCGAGCGCGGTTAGTAGTTGGATGGGTGACCATTTCAGCGACTGATTCGCACTCCCGCGTTGTGTCCTTGGGCAAGGCACTTAACCCCTATTGCCTACATGGGGGCACGATGACACTGTGTACTAAGGCGTACTGCACGTCGAATCTAACCCTGCCTGTGCCGCGGTGCAGAGTTCAGAGTTACGATGCTGGAGAGCTGACGCTGCTCGACGTTGCTCGGTGGTTCTCTCCGGGTACTCCGGTTTCCTCCACCCGTAAAACTGTCTCCGACATGATATGACCCTGGCTGCTAATGTATCGTTAAACTCTAATAAAAAACAACCAAAAAAAACACGAAACTCTGGCATTATACCTGATACACCCCATTGGCATTGGTACAGGTAAAATACGTTGAGAACGAATACTCGAGTTTCTCAGTTACAGTTTTCGTGTCTCGGAAGGGAAAGTCTTTTCCACTAGTGTACTTCGGGCGAAGAAGCCACGCTCTACCCCCCTCCCCCGCCCCATAGCCTCAACCCCGCTTCCGGTGCCCTTCATCTTCTCTTGTAAATATTGAATTTTCTTCAAAAGCCGTTATGGGGCAAATGAAATGTAGAGAATAGTTTCAGTTTTTGAGTGGGTACCGACATTATCCAATTCAACAATGACCCCCCATATTCATTCAATATACCGACACTGGTGCCATATTAATTGTCATTTCCGCCATTTTCTTTTTATCGCAATCTGAATTCGGCGAACTGGCACTTTTGAAAGTTTGTTTTCAGTTCAAAGCGTCGGAAATCAGCATTGTAAATGTGACCAAAAATGTCAGAGGTGATAAATTAATAAGTTACTTGGCGATCAATGAGATGTTTTAACCCTTTACCTGACATGAAAAGCAGACGACAGTTGCAAACAAAATTCTCGAATAACTATTTTTTTTTAACTTTTGTCTCAAAAACACAGGTTATGACCCCTCTTTGGAACGAGCTCAGCGAGCTCGTTCCAAGGAGGGGTCACGACCTATGTTTTTGAGACAAAAATGGAAAAATAATGAAAATTAATTGGCGATTTTTGTGAAGAGCGCTGGCCGGTTTTTGCCGTTACGTTCAAGTTGGGGTGAAGGATTAAGAGAATATGTTTGGGCGTATTTGCAAGAAACAGATTTCCAAGAAGATTACTAGATCACAGACCAGTCGCGTTGATAGACAACAGAGATCCAGGTCACAGAAAAGTTGATCATTGGGTGGCTCTCTTTGTAAATACTGTGTTTCCTGTGGAACAACACAACAAAGACCACTTGAGAATGTTCAGAAGAAGAATTCCAGATATTGGCAGTTTAAAGCGAAAAGCATTCAAGGATCGTTACACGTGTGTGAACAGTATGTTTATTTATCTGATATATCGCTGCAGCGGTCTACCGATGGAAACCAGAGTCAACAACCGATCTAATGGACAATGATGTATTGGTTGAAGACGTCCTAGATGATATCTGCTACTAGATGTCGCTGTATTAAAGACTATAAAAGACTATAAAAAGGGGCACACTCGGTTTTCACCTCACAAGGGTCGAAGAGGGCTTGTCCCAAACCGCCCCTTCGGCGCGCGAAACCATTCATTTTATTTTCAACCCATTTGTGCGTCAAACCACCAAAGCAGAAAGATGTTTACGAATCTGACCGTCTTCAAAATCAACAACGAATTACAGATTCGGCAGTTCAAGAACGACGTTGAGTTCCAGTTTACAAGTGACCAAAACAGTGGATATAGCAAAGAAGAGGAGTCTTGAAATAGAACCCAAACCTAAGAGAGCAAGATAATGATTAAAGAATGATCACAATTCCACGTTTGATACAGATGGCGTTGAACGAAAGAGAATCAGGGAATCCTAGAGACAATCCTGAGAGCATTTCGTTCGAAACGTTGTTTCCGCCACCCTACTTTAGCAGCTTCTGCGAGGAGAGAATGGGCCTAGATAAATAGTAGGGAAAACCGTGCCAGGAACCACCGAAACATATCAAGTATGCATTGAAGAAAACTCGTCTCCAGACTTTCGACTTCATGTTTTCAAGTGAATGTACAAAACACTGAAGGAACTAGCAAGAGCCGGATTCTTTTATCTTGGTAGCGAAGATAGAACTGAATATTGTATCTGTGGTATTATTGTGTGTTTCTGGAATAATGAAGAAGATGATACAAGAACACTGTTATTGATTAGGTCAAGTGGCCAATGATCATCCTTCAACCCTTTACTCAACTCAGACGATATCAAAATTTATTATTTTAAATATCATTTTTTCAAATTTTTAAAAAAAATTTCAACAAAACCATATCCAACGAGGGGTCACATGATATGGTTTTGTTGAAACTTTTTGAAAAATAATATTTTTTCAACTGCTAAATTTGCATATTACGCGGGTGGATGCGGGCGATTCGTTCGGTAAAGGGTTAAAGCATTTGTATTTTTCACTTTGACTGATTAATTAACTGGTAGAGTGCTGGAATCCCATATTTGGGCTTTATTCTGAAGCGTAGGTACCACAACTTGAAGGCTCATATTCAGTGGATGTGCTTTGTATTATCTTTGAAGTGACATTATTTAGTCTGTAAGGGTTTGCCTTGTTACAATTTATGGGAGAGTGCCAGCTGGCACTCTCCCATAAATTGTAACAAGGCAATGACATGTGTACAAGATTTGATGGCCAAAAATAATTCAGCACTCTACCAGTTAAAGGAGCCTATGGCTATGCCACTGGATCTTTGCACGCCATTTTGGTTAACCTTCTGCACTCTGATGTCAAAGTACTGAAATTTCAAGCAAGCGTTTTCCCCAAAATGCAACTAAGAATTTCACCAATTTAGCCTTGTTTGACAGAGCTCGACGAGCTGTGACAAACGGCATTGAATTGGTCAAATTCCTAGTTGCATTCTTGGGAAAATTGCAGGGTATATTTTTTCATATTTTGACATTAGTATGTAGATGGTTAATGAAGTCGATGGAGGCCCATGTGTACACGATACCGGCGTCTCTGGTCGATTCAACCCCTCGTTCAACACATAAATTTAATATGCGTGATAAAGCACAGTAGGAATCAAACCACACTTGTTCGGGTAGTCATGGTTATGCCCATTACTAACACTGACCATCCAACGACACATCTGATATGACAAATATGCAAAATGTGACTTTTCCCAAGCCATTTGCGGACTACTCGAATGTATAAACACCTGTTACCCTTTGTTTACGGCACTCGGCAACAACTGTTTCAGATTTCAGTAACCAAGACGGGGGGGGGGGGGGGGCAGAATACTCCTCCCCCATTGATACTCTGTCTTTGATGATCTCATTCAAACACACAGTGATACTAAAAACAGTCATCAGGTCATCAACGTCGCGGTTAAATTTTCTGATCGCAACAAGTCTTAACCCTTTGAATCCGAGAGGCCGCCAGTCCAAAATCATTAAATATTTTCGTTAAGTATGGTGGGTGTTAAGTTAAAGAGCAGGGTAGATCAATCAATATTTTCTACGTGCAGCCCAAGGCTGCACTTTGAAAGTATTAATTGGTCTACCCCCAAATAATAAATATGGACTCTTCCAAATGCTTCCTTTGAACTGACATGGAAGACACCACCAGGGTTCAAAGGATTAAGCACGATGACTGCATATATTCAATTCTTGCATGAACACCCACCTATTTTACAGAATACTGGAGATCTCCCTCTCTAATTTTTACCAATCTTCTGTACCAACTTTCATAATCATTGGTATCAGTAAACAGGAAGGATGACATCGACGTAAATATATTTTAACATATGACTCGTCTGGTTTGTTCTCTTTAAAACATTTGATATTTTGCCTTCATATTAATCAGAGATAAATAAAGCCTTCCGTCAATTTCATTGGTCAATTTCAAAACTAAACAATTTGATTGGCTGAACAAAATAAAATTGGGCCACATTTTCATAATTTGCATAATTAGAGTTGGGAGCTTTCATTGGTCAATTTCAAAACTGGACAATTTGATTGGCTAAACAAAATACAACTTTCAGAAGGGAGAATTTACGTTATCTGTCCTATTTAGGGTGGATAATATTGTATTAATCTTTTACCTACAAGAAAAACGCCATTCATTTCTTTTATATTTTCACTTTTTGCTTCCAAAACATAGGTTATGACCCCTCAAAAATGGAATATGAAATGAGTGTTTTTCTCATATAATATTTATGAAACTCGTCCGAATTTTCCGTTTGGGCTCGTCAAAGGCTCGCCAAAACGGAAAATTCTTAGACTCGTTTCATAAATATTATATGAGAAAAACACTCATTCCATGTCCTCTATTTATTATTTGCTTCTTCTTCTGGGAGATTACAGAGTCCGTTTTGAAGCATACGAGCCAAGTACAAACACGAAGTATGGCTGCGTGACGATACCTGTATCGTTTTAGAACATAACAGCTTTATTTAATAACAAAAAACATTAGGATTTCAGCGTTCAATCACTCTTTTAGATTTTGATCATTCCGAAATTCAATAGAAAATTGTCTACTTAACCCTTTACCCAACGTAACGGCCAAAACCGGTCAGCGCTATTCTCAAAAATCGCCTATTAATTTTAATTATTTTTTCATTTTTTGTCTCAAAAACATAGGTTATGACCCCTCATTGGAACGAGCTCGTCGAGCTCGTTCCAATGAGGGGTCATAACCTATGTTTTTGAGACAAAAAATGAAAAAAAATTGTTATTCAAGATTTTTTTTTGCAAGTGTCGTCTGCTTTTCATGTTAGGTAAAGGGTTAACTCCGTATGCCCTTGTAACTCAAAAACAGTTCACAATACGTTGAGAGAATGGGAATTTATTTATTTATTTTTTTATTTATTTATTTTCGATTCGTCGACATCGCGCCCAGTGTTTGAACGCTTTTAGGATCCTACGACTGAAAGATGGACGAGACGCTAGTTTCTGTTAACTGTCCCCGGGGAACTTTCCATTGTGGACGAAGATAGCGGTATATCATATCCTCTGCCAACGTCTGAACGCGTTTTGTGAATTTTTCTGGGGAGTACCTTCGTGCAGATCTGCGCTTCTAACCCTCGAACCCGTTGTGTTCACTGTGGGTGCCTTCATAGAGTGGTACACATTGGTATTATCCCACAAAATCTTCTTATGCCAGGTGATATCTTGGTCTACCGGGTCGTTTGGGAATATACTATAAGGGACACTGCACGTGTTGGTTCAATAGGAAACTGCGTCACCACTATTAAATGTCTGTTTTATTATCCATAAATAAATTTACAAGACGTCTTGGGTTTTTTGTACTATAATCCGAACCGATTACTGTTCCAACTCCATCATCAAGGCATGCCTTATTGCTGAAATATTTGATCAATCGATACTTGAGCCATCACTGTCGGGACAAATCAACTTTACATTCCCATCCCCAGTCCGGACACTTCGCGACATCCCTGAATGCCGTAGTACTTTTTTTGTTCTGTCGTTAATGTGTTCCCCGCCCTAATTAGTTAAAACAAAGATTTGTCCATACCACGACACAATAATTAAAAATTGAAAAGAACCCCTTCGATCTCCCAGTTCACATGTACTCTACCTGATGTGAGTAACTTGTTGCGTGGCTTTGCTGGAAAGCGAATAATGTGTTATGTTCAAATTCGTAATTTTTTTATTTGTTTGTTATGCTATTTTCAAGTCGCTAACCGACAATGGAATTCACAAAAGAAAACGAATGACTCTTTAGGATCATAAAGACTATAATCTTTCACTTTCTTTCTCGGTTAATAACCACAGAAACACTTGCTTGATTATCGCGGGGGAAAACTTGACAGGATAAAATAGATGCTATTTTACGTCAATATGTCATGTGAAGAAGTTTCAGGAATTTGTAATATTTAGCTATGAATAGATTCTCTATTTTTTATGCTTACGCGGTTTTCGTTGTGTTGTCCTATCATCAGCTGGAGATGTGGAGTTATTTCGTCGCCTGAGTGCTAGAATGTCCCAATTGTCAAACAACCGCAGCACAGTCTTTTAAATGTCCCTAATTTTCCTTATTTTATGGTCCCAACCCTTATTTTCCTAATTTTTTATGTAACAATGCTAAAAATTCCCTTATTTTTTATGAAAATTCCTATTTTTTTAAAATGTTGTGCTTTTGTTAGTTTGTGATACACATTGTAAGTCAGAAATAACAATAAAAAGGTTTCTGTATTGCTAATCTGATCTAAGTTTTAGTCCGTACTGAACTATTTCTATTGCCTGAGTCAGACATTAAATTTCGAGTTGTCGCCCTTATTTTTTCACACTTGACTGCGCAGGTAATAAATAAAAAGCTTCGCACCTCGTTGTGTACCATCGATGAAGAAATTAATTTACAGTCGTCTCGAACGCACAAGCACATTGGAATATGAAAGCGAAATGTGATTACCAACAGTCGGCGACCATTCGTTACCTGCACATCGTATTCATATCTCGGTATACTTGTATGTTTGGAATTGAATGCAATTCACAACTTTTCAGTTGGCTATTGATCGCGTCATCTGCAGAACTGTAAATGTACAAAATGAAAAGCAAAGACTAAAATTTGATGTGAAATGTTTTTATTATTAAAATTCAAAAACTTAAACACAACAAATAAATATTTACAAACAACTATCTTCCAAAAGCACACGCAAATCTTAAATAAGGAGATGTGAGGACTGGGAGTGGGAGGGATGGGGTGGCGTTCTTCATATTTGAATTCTTGGTTTGCAATAGTAGAGTAAAATGCATTTGAGAACAATTTTTTAGCCCGAAAAAAGGATTTTTTATGGCAGTTTCATTTTTTTTCAGGCAAGTTTGTGTTGCCCCCCAAAAATATGAACATCGCCTGAACTGAATTCATTCAACTATCACCTGGAAAGGAATGGTTTCGCGCGCCGAAGGCGCGCAGGGACGGTATGGAGAACAAGCCCCTTTCGACCCTAAATGACTGTAGATGATCAATTCTCACATGTCTAGGCGTGTTGGAGGAGGAACGGGCTCAGGTACTCGGCAGGTGTCACCGGTTGCGGCGTGATGGTCTCTTTGGCTGATGTCGGTTGAACCCCTCGGGTGAGGACCAGTGTGAGAGGTTGGGTCCTCTCACATAGGTACTACCTCTCCCCGAGGGTGCAGTGGTTCTGAAGATGTACTGGTTTCATAATAATTAGAAACCTGACATTGAGTAATTGTTTAAAAAAAATACCCACATCAAAGTTTTTCCAATTAGCTGTCAACTTCAGGTTAACCTAATTGTTCTAAACCTGTACACCGTCAGCAAAGTTATTAATTCTAAATTGTTAAAATCACATACATTGTGTTCAATGCAAAATTAAACACTTATATTAACGAGTCAATAGAAATGATGGAGCTTTTAAGTCCTTTCATTCACGTCAGTGAAGACAATATTAGCCGCGGAGAATCGTCTGTTGAAATCGCATAAATATAAAAATCACTATTTTCAAAGTGAAATGGAAACATTAAAACAAAACCATAATTGAAATATTTTTATAGAATCAAATAATTTAAAGTTTACTTTATTCCGAATGATGTACGCGGAATGCATGATATTGATGGTTAATATATATTTTTAACTTTAAAGCTACCGCAGTCAGCCTTTTTTCATAAATTCATAAGGAAATGCACACAGATAAAATAAGATATTTAAAACAAAAATGGAAACATGAAGAATTTTGTCTAGCAATAAGTATTAAACATCACTTTAAAGAGGATGCCCTAAACTATTTGACCATATGTACGCGAATTTTATTGAAAAGCAAATATGGATGAAAAATGAAGTTTTATTGCTTTCTCCCATTGACCTCCATAGTAAATTGGATAATGAAGATAGCTCTGTTTTTCACGCATGCGCAACTAGGGGGATAGAAATAGTTGTACATGCTTTCAGATACTATTTATTTATTGATATATTTATTTATTGGCGTTTAAAATCACATACTTATACACAATGGCTAATCGTGACCGTGACAGTTTTACGAGTGGAGGAAGCCGGAGAGAACCACTGAGCATCGACGAGCAAATGTCAGCTCCACAACAATCTAACTCTGTTCAAGCTCCGTTCAAGCAGGGTTACAGCGGTTGAAGACATTTGCACCATCGACGTGCAGTACACCTAAGTACACGGAGTCATCATTCCCCCACGTAGGCAACCGGGATAAAGTGCCTTACCCAGGACACAACGCGGTGCGTCCCGGACGTTCCAGATAATGAGAAAGATCAACCAGAGTCAGAAATAGATGCATTCAGCATTTATCTAATGAATTTGATGAAGATCGCCCACATCCATTGAAGATAACCTAATTGACACTGCATTTTCCCAATGAAGAAATACATTATGTACTGAGGGATCAATGTGCTCCATGTAAAATACAAGTTGTAGCACAGTGAAGTGGGTATGTTCACGACTATGGAAGCCAACATCTATGGTAATGATCTTAATTTCAGTATTTGATATCGTTACAGGTGAGTTATTTAATTATTTTTATGAGAGATGTGCAATATTTTGCCCTAATTTTTTTTTTTTTTTTTTGGGGGGGGGGGGGGAGTTCCCTTATTTATCCCCCAAAATTCTTCAATATTTTACAAACCTTATCCCAAAAAATGTCCTTATTTTTCACAAAAGGTAGTCGAAAGACTGATAGCGTCTTATAAAATAAGAAGTGATGATCTCAAACCTGGATGAGCTGTGGTTTGATTGCTGAGGTGGCGCGTTTCAAGCGTCCACGTAGCTGGACAAGCTCTGAATCCACCAGTCAAATTCTTAAATGAATCTGACGCCGTTTTGGCGTGGAACCAGTTTAGCTCCTAAATAGTCCGTCGCCTATTTTTTCTATTCAATTGGATGGAATATTTCATTTGGATTTGGTGGGAAAGGTTCGCTTTTCCGACCAATTGAAATGTTCAATCCGATTGAGGCCGGTAATCAGATTAAAATCATTCGTAGAATAAGGATTTTAACCACTCGGCTTTTTTTATACCATGACCTTAATAAATATTCGACTTTGTCACTTGAAATGGTGAGAAAACGACACTTTATATCGCAAACACAAGGTTTGTTTTATTTGTATCTGCGCCGGTGGGCAGTACTTCCGGCTGCACATGAATGCTTGATTGACAGCTAGACACATCGTCAAAGTTGATTGAATTTACCTTGCTTTTTCAGTCAAATTATTATTAACAATGCTTACATTTTATTTTAAATATTTATTTGTGGGTATTTTAAACTTAATAAATCATTGCACGTGGAAGACAGAACCTCAAAACGTATGTGTGATTGAATTTAACTTGCTTTTTTCAGTCAAATTATTATTAACAATTCTTAAATTTTATTTTAAATATTTATTTGTAGGTATTTTAAACTTAATAAGTCATTGCACGTAGTAGATAGTACCGCAAAATGTCGTATGTTTGAATGAAACATCGCGAAGTGTAAATGTTTTTTGTAATGGAATTCCCATTGAAAACGTTTTAACCACAGTAGAAGTTTTACACCGGTAGTGGGGGTAAAAGCTAAAAGTTAACTTTCGGGCTTTTCACATGCAGTAACATAGGTGAGCATGGTATAAAATACCAATGACCTTCATTTTCTATGAATCAACGCAAGAAATGTTTCTCAATCGAGACTTGATATGACAAATCTTTGGTGACCTTATTAATAGACATGTTTATACACTAAATATTATGAATCGGGACTCATCACAGTTAAAGTTTTATGATTACGCTGTGAAGTTCCACTAATATTGTTAATATACTGGGGCTTTCAGGTTGAATTAAATACTTTTTGATGGAATACATGTAACTGGAACACGAAAGAATGTCATATCTGAATGTCTTTGTGAGTAAAGGCACATCACATTAGATCAATGGTAGTCTGCGAATTTGACCTGCGGCCTGAAAGTTTGGTGGTAGGGCTCTGCGAATCACACATTTTCGATTCGAATCGAATCGAGTTTATTATTCCAAATCGAATCGAATCTCGAATCGAATTCTAGGCGTCTTGAAGATGACCGATAAGAGGAGGGGTGACTGCAAACCTGGTTGTTCCGACTGTGAAGACTCAAGTCCAGAACGATAAAATATTCCAGCTACATCAAGGCATGTAGTTGGAATATTACGCCAAAACTGGTGCGAGACTTGCCATCACTAAGCAATGTACAGGACTAGCCACAAACATCAGCTCATTGTCAACATTGTTTGGAAACTTGATCCCCGCGGGAACTCCGGGAAGTGAAGCAGTGCCTGTTCACTGTGGTAAACAGGCTCTGTTTTACTGGTAAAATAGGACCCAGTCACCAATGCTTGGGAGGTGCAAACCCTCTCTAAAATGGGCAACATGGCTTATTAACCCTCACCCCTGGTCTTGAGTTGATACTCATGTTGTGGTCATGATTAGCCATTGTGCAAAAATATGTGACCTTAAACACCAATAAATAAATAAATATAAATACATAATTTGGAAACTTTAACGTTGTTTTCAACAGTCGTAGAGACAAGGGAGACTGGAATTAGCATGGGAGGTGGCATAGGACAGATGCTATTTATTTATTTTCAGCATTATTTAAATACAAAGTCCATCTGAACTTTTCGTTTTGTGAGACGACGAAAATGACAAATACCAGGCTATATTCCCATGTGAAGATTCAAAAGGAAGCGAAGCGGACAGCTGATTTCGAATCGAATTGAATATCAATTTAAGATTCGAAATCGAATCGAATCTCGAAGCTTCGCAGTGGTGGTTTAATTGTTGTCAAGCTCCCAGACCACCACCCAAATTCTAATAAGGAATCCGACACTGACATGTCCCATTTGTTTACACACACTCTAAAATCGGTTGGGTTAAAAATCAACCCAAATCGACTGGCTTGAGTGAATATGAACCCAAAGTGGGTTCATATTCACTCAACCCAGTCGATTTGGGTTGATTTTTAACCCAACCGATTTAGAGTGCACCTACCCTGGAGTTTGCGCCCAGTCTACCATTTTACTTTTTACTCACAAACATACACGGATAGTCAATCGTGCTCCAGTTATATATATATAACGAGTGTCGATCTCGGGTCTACGGCACTCAATCGCCTAGCCATAAATGCTCTTCCACCATACCAACTAAGCTAACGGCAACCCCCTAAAAGGTTATAATTAACCCTCCAATATGTTAGTTCACATTTACAACCCGTCTCGAGGCCGATATTCGAGTATTGAAAATTACTAAATAAGTGTTCAACCGATTACCAAAAATGGTCGTTGACCGACTACCGGTTATTTGAGCTCACAATAGGCCGATTCCGATGCCGATTCCGATTGTAATACCGTGCACTACTAGACAAATCGAGGCTCGAAAGAACTACATTAAACTGAATATTTTTCATTGTTAACCCTTTACCCAACGTAACGGCCAAAACCGGCCAGCGCTATTCTCAAAAATCGCCAATTAATTTTCACTATTTTTTTTCATTTTTTGTCTCAAAAACATAGGTTATGACCCCTCGTTGGAACGAGCTCGTCGAGCTCGTTCCAACGAGGGATCATAACCTATGTTTTTGAGACAAAAAATGAAAAAAAATAGTTATTCAAGATTTTTTTTGCAAGTGTCGTCTGCTTTTCACGTTAGGTAAAGGGTTAAACTTCGTTGCCTGGGCGTCGAGATAAAATTACAAGTTGCAGTACAATTACCAGTCGCACGCACTTGGGCGGTAAACGTGGTTCGGAGCGCGACTGGTAATTGTACTGCAACTTGAGTCAGTGGAGTGTAACCGTCACTTTTTCGGTATGAACTAGCGATTTCGCTCAATTGTGAGCTTTGCATGTCGTTTAACTTTTATGTCCCGTAAAGAAATTAAGAATACACATTGTGGTTGTTTCTCGACTTTATTGAATGGTATCATTGACATCATTTTACATTAACAGTTGCAGAAGATAATAAAATGCGGTTAATGAATCATCTCAAAATGCTTGGCAACAATCGATTGAACCGATGTTCCAGGAGCCGTTGCCGTTGTCATCCGACTGCCCACAATCGGCCGATTGTGGTGGCCGGTTCCGATCATCAGTTGAACACTATACTGAATTGATGGAATTGTTTTCTGTGTTGATTAGTAATTGTCCACAAGTGGTCTGTATTTTTTTTATTGTGAGACTTACCCGTGGATCGTTTCTCTTAGCATTTATTATTTATTTGTTTATTGGTGTTTAAGGTCACATACTTATGCACAATGGCTACTCGTGACCGTGACAGTTTTACGGGTGGAGGAAGCTGGAGTAGCCAGAGAAAACCACAGAGCATCGACGACCAAGTGTCAGCTCCTCATCATTCTAACTCTGTTTTAGCTCCGCTCAAGTAGGGTTACAGCGGTTGAAGACATGTACACCATCGACGTGCAGTACGCCTTAGTACACGGCGTCATCGTGCCCCCATGTAGGCAACCGGGGTAAAGTGCCTTGCCCAAGGATACAACGCGGGCCGAACCTCCCCTCCTCAAACCCCACACCCACCCAGAGATAGCGGCAGATGAGATATTTTTTTGTGACCAATGAGCTTTCAAGAATCTAATTGTATGGAGATCTTTGAGTTCAACGAAATATTAGAGTAACGGAGGTTTAGTCCATATTTGTTACGAACCTGTCCTGAAAAGAAAAATCGTTTAACCCTTTACCCAACGTAACGGCCAACGCTATTCTCAAAAATCGCCAATTAATTTTCATTATTTTTTCATTTTTTATCTCAAAAATATAGGTTATGACCCCTCGTTGGAACGAGCTCGCCGAGCTCATAAAAACGAGGGGTCATAACCTATGTTTTTGAGACAAAAAATGAAAAAAATTAGTTATTTAATATTTTTTGTTTGCAAATGTCGTCTGCTTTTCATGTTAGGTAAAGGGTTAACTAAAATCTTTTGTGGTTTTTATTTTCCATTTTTATCAATCTGAAATATGTGATTAATTGAAAAACAACATGCGATCAATTTTGGCATATAGCTGACAAAATATATTCATTATCGGTGCCAGCATACCCAGCGAACAAGACTTATACCCGCATATATGGATGGGAATTAATAAAGAATTTTTCCATGTTGACTTGTCTTGAACATTGTCCCATGTCGAGTAGTTCCAATCCTCAGTCCAAAATGAACGTGAACTTGTGAAACATGTTCATATCTGAAGCCCTGCAATTGTGTATTTATCGTTTAACTATTTACATAAAGAATCGACCGCTTCTGCCTGCGTAATTTACAAACTGAGGAGTTAACCCTTTGACGACATGAAAAGCAGACGACACTTGCAAAAAAAAATTCTTGAATAACTATTTTTTTTCATTTTTTGTCTCAAAAACATAGGTTATGACCCCTCATTGGAACGAGCTCGACGAGCTCGTTCCCATGAGGGGTCATAACCTATGTTTTTGAGACAAAAAATGAAAAAATAATTAAAATTAATAGGCGATTTTTGAGTATTGCGCTGGCCGGTTTTGGCCGTTACGTTGGGTAAAGGGTTAAAAAAACATTTTCAGAAACTTTCAACAAAACCAAAACGTTTGGCCCCCTCATTGGAACGAGTTCGTTCCAATGAAGGGTCAAATGATGTGGTTTCATTGAACTTTTTCGAAAAATTTGACAAAAAATAATATTTCACTTAATACATACATTTTCATATCGTCTGCGTTGAGTGAACGGTTAAGACATGGTCACTGACGCCTGGGATAACAAAAACTGGGTTATTAACCGTTTGCTTACATTACATGGGCGATCCGTAGTTTTTGGTTCAGGGATGGGAGTGGAAGGTATGTGAATTATCTGAAATGAGCTTGAAAATTTGTGAAAATTATGTTTCTTCAGACAATATGAGGGCAGTAATTTACGGTATAACTGGTAGACATTTTATTACTATAATTCTACGCGAAAATAGCTTTGAAGACTGTTTTCATATAGATTAAAATTCAGCAATTAATGGGCATGCGCATAAATAAGACAAAACATAATTTATACCATGATTACCTTTTCTACTATATATAAAAAAAGCCGATGACGTAAATTTTAGCTTTACACACCAACCATGGTGAACACGCCAGCAATGGAGTGTCAGTAGTTAAAATGTACACCTATAGTGGAACTACATCCAAGGTGACCATTGGTGACCTCGCCTTTAATTCAAACTTGTCTAAATCTGTCACTCGTCGCCTCGTGAAGAGTGAAAGGAAACCGGCAATTATTTATTACGTTTTAAAATAAATTTACCTCATAAGATACCAAAAATTAACAAACATACGTTGTCCTTTGTTAATAAAGCATCCATAACTCGAAATAGTATGTTATTATGTCATTAACATGAAAAAGGATCCGTAATTTTGCCAGCGGAAGTACCATCCACGTGCTCATGTAAATAAAAACATATTCGCACGTGTGAATATTGATTTATTTAACCTTTAAACTCTTATTAATCTGTCGATTATGGTATAAATAAAATATACCCAAAGTAGCTTGGTGTACCAAATGTTCAACACTCGTTAACACCACTTCCCCACTCGTGGTGAACATTTGGTTCATCAAGCCACTGTGGGTATATTACATATATAACCCTCTGCATACTGGTGTCAAAATACACAATTTCAAGCAGCAATGTTTACCATAATACAACTAGAATGTTAACAAATTCAATTTTGTTTGACAGATCTCACTGAGCTTAGTAAACCAAATTATTTTTTAACCCATTGAACCCAAGAGACCGGTTTTCCGGCCCTGGAACATTATACGTCATAATTTCATCAAGTTGAATGGCAGCAATGCAAATGTGTGGGGTAGACAATCAATATTTTCAACGTGCAGTCCCAAGGCTGCACGTTGAAAATATTAATTGGTCTACCCCTAAATAATGAATATGGGGTCTTCCAATGGCTGTCATTGAACTAACATGGGTTATACTACCAAGTTTCAAAGGGTTAAATACGAAGTTGCATTGTGAGAAATATTTTCATTTAAAAATTTGATATTTTCACACCATTGTGTAGTGGGTTGGGTTTTTTTTTCATTACACCCTCACTGTACACTAGGGCCCTGCGAATAGTCGATATTCCAAATGATATTCGAGTCGATGGCGGTATTCAATTCGGCAATAGGTGCTGTATCTCTTACGAATATCTCCTATTATCCTTGAAATCTTTCTCTCTGTCGGAATGCACCGGATATCGACGGGAGGAAAGCGTGTTTTAAAAATAGGCATAGGCCTACATCAGCTTCAAAACGGATCCCATCTCCCACAACTCCACATTCAGTGTCGGCAACGGATTTATCCGTCGTTTGTACTTCCTATTTCATGTGGCGACGGATATATCCGGAATAGGGAATACGGGGTAACATGGTTATGTTCCGGACTAAAACACGGATGTTTTTCTCGGTAGCGCGACCGGTAACCATTCTAATATATTCGATTCGATATTCGATTCGATTCCCGAGTTGTGAGCAGTATTCAATTCGGTATTTCAATCGATCGCATTAAAATATTCGAGGGTCCTGTTGTATGCATAAGTTTTGTATTCATCACAAAATTATTATGCGCCATGTGCTTTAGAGTTTATCTGAATAAACCATTATGAATAATAAAACGATGAAAATAAGGAAACTTAAAAAAGTCTTTATTGTCTCAGTCTGTGGCAGTTCCCTGACACTAATAGTCACATGAACAACTGAAGACCTTTGATATTTTAGTTATTTTGGTCTTTCTTGGTGTCTTTACCTTTGTCTTTCGCACATTTGTAATGCTGTCATTAAAATACCACAAACCGTTTTTGTCTGACTTGTATAATGAAGTGATTTTTTGTTCTCAATAGACGTCAAGATTAATTGTTGGCACCTGTACATTTATCCAAGTAGTCAGAAAAGTCATTGTTTAACCCTTGGCAAACTTACCGGTGCGACAAAAGTTATTTTCAGAACGAAAAAAAAGCAAAATGAGAAAGATTTAAAGGCCCCAAGTGGTCTTAATCGGTCATCTGATAAAGTTGTTTAACCCTTTACCCAACGTAACGGAAAAAAACCGGCCAGCGTTTTTCACAAAATTCGCCATTTAATTTTCATTATTTTTCATTTTTTTGTCTCAAAAACATAGCTTATGACCCCTCTTTGGAACGAGCTCGTTCCAATGAGTGGTCATAACCTATGTTTTTGAGACAAAAAAATGAAAAAAATTAGTTATTCAAGAATTTTGTTTGCAAGTGTCGTCTGCTTTTCGTGTTAGGTAAAGGGTTAAAGAAGGATTTAAGGTAACATTCAGCATCTACACGTTATCATACTTAAGCAAATTTAGCTAGGGGGGGGGGGGGTGCGGGTGGTGGCAGAAGGGTCTGTTGTGTGAATTGTGTGGTTTGGGGTTGCGTAAAATCAGTCAAACCCCTTCGAAACTCATTTAGAAGCAAAACAACAAAAAATTCAACCAGTTAATCCCATCTACTTCCTCAAAGCAGGGTGAAAGATTCTTTTTTGCATAAAATTCTTAAAAAATAATCCTCCAAATCTTGTCCCTGAGCAAAAAAAACCCCAAACATTTTGACTAACAGACCCTCCTCCCCATCTCCGAACCCAAGAAGACTCGTGGAACTCGAAATGAACAAACGTTAATCTTATGCGCTCACATTTACATCTAACTAAAGTTTATCAGCTCTGTTATGAATTGGCAGAGTTCATTTAAACAAACAGTAAATTATACATTGGATTCGGTGTTAAATTCCAAATCCCTCTGATGCCCACTAGAATCAGTCAAGCATAACACTTTGAATAATCTTTAATCTAAGAGTTAGAGTAATGTTATACACAAAACATCAAAAGATTCTGCCTGGTAGATCTGAAGAAGATCTTTAACCCTTTACCCAACGATCCTTCAAAGTTGGCACTCGCGCCATATCGATTAACCCATTCACACACGCGTGTCGTTCTGTATATCTATTGAATTCGCAAGCCAATTTCCAGAAGTCATCCAATGACGCACGGTCAACACCGAAGCGCCCAACAATTAAAGGAGGGTGTCTATCGCCTGTTAGCGTACTATATCGCTCAATAAAGCATACGCCGTCGCTCGTTAAATAAAAACAAATCCATAACAGGTATCTTTTTTATTTTAAAAGCTCTACAACATACTAAAATTTTACGAAGATCGGACAAACTTTAATTTTTCCGAAATCCGATTGCATTTTTAGATATGTTTTTTATTGAGAATATATTTCCAAAATTTGCGAGTTGGCGTTCAGCAAGCGGTAGAAATTAAACGTTCACGAAAAAACGTCAAATTGACATTATTTTGGACATAAGGAGTTAACTTTTAAATAGTTACAAACTCATTAAAAGAGTTATCATGAAGGTAAGAGTATGTGAAATTTCACACCTGTGTGTATTATTTGTACGGGACTGTGCGTTATTGAAAATCGACGTTTTCAATGAGAAATGTGCAAAATCACCCCTAAATTTGAAGTGATGTAAAAAGGTAAAAAATGGTGATAAACCAAAAATAAGTAACACAATTATTTTCAACACGCATATATTTTTTTTTATTTGTTGAGCTCTACAACCTGCTACATTTCATGAAAATCGGCCGACATTTACATTTTGGTGAAGTTGACGTCAGTTACGTCATCCGAAAATTCGGCCAAAATTGATGGGAATTTCCCAGGTGGGTACCACATTTTTAGGTATGTATTTTGTTGGAGATGACGTATGCAAACGTTTACCGAGGGAGGCATAATACAGGCGTTGATATTAAAAGATCATGAAAAACGTGTAAATTGGGATTTGTTTTGGATAAAGGCCGAAAATTGAAAATCCGGCTTGTCATATTCTGGCGCCGACCCTCTTGAATATTTGTGCCCAATTTCATTACTGTACGTCAGAAGTTGCGGCCGAGATATGTCTGAATAAGAAAGGAAGAAAAGGATAACGATCGCTATAAGTCTCCAACTTCGCTGCACCACCTTACCCTTAGAACCCTGGTGGTATCTTCCATGTCAGTTCAATAACAGCAACTGGAAGATTCCATATTCGTTATTTGGGGTAGACCAATTAATATTTTCGACGAGCAGTATTGGGACTGCACGTTTAAAATATTAATTGGTTTACCCTACCCTACACATTCAGTTAGCAGTCATCCTTAATGAAATTATGGCGTATCATTTCTCTGGGCCGGAAAACCATAAATGTTTTTCAAGGTATAGGGATAGTTTTGATAAGCTCGTGGTACTAAATAAATGGGTTTAAAACGTCGTATTTGTTTGAAAGGTCTGAGAAGCTTAATTGGTAGAGTGCAAAATTATTTTTGGTCAACATAATTTGTTCACGTGTCTTTGCCTTGTTACAATTTATGGAAGAGTGCTGAACACTTTCCCTTAAATTGTAACAATGCAAATCCCATCAGACTAAATAATTTCACTTCAATGATAAAGTGAAGCACATTCACTGATTATGAAGCCTTCAATTCGTGGTACCTTTACTTCAATGTAAAGCCCAAATATGGACTTTCAGCAATCTATCAGTTAAGAAATTCTTGTTTCAGTAAGAATATCGTTAACAAAAAAGAATCGCTTTCCCTTTCACTCCAATCTTTGGTAAAAAATAATTTAGCATCGATATTTATATTGCTATTAAAGAACAATGGTTCTGAGAAGATTTCTATTGGAGTAATAATGGCCTCGTCGTCTAAGAGAGGCTATACCATGCTGTTATAAAACCTTTCCAAAACGTGTTTATGTGGATACAAACTTTTTGTTGCTATTCTATGTACATAAACCAAATTCTGTTGCCCATAGTCGTTCAAAGTTATCTATAATGAGTATTTTCTCTGGGGCTAAACAGGGGGTCTATTAATATTTTAATCTATGACAGAATTTATAGAAAATGTTCTGAATTTTCCTGAAAACGTATTATGGTGATGGAGGTGGGGGTGGTAATACTGTAAAAACATCTGTCCAAATTGGGAGAGCAAATGACTTTATTACTGTGTTTTTCTCGATAGGTCGAACACATTGGAACTCAGGGGACGAGTTGTCAAGAGCCGAAAAGATCAGTCCTTGAGTACTTTTTCAGTCTTTTTAAATTTTTTTGATATGGTTATTTAAAAATAATTTTCGTTGTACAGATTATATTCTATATCCAATATCACGAAGAGTTTCTTGTCATTCTAAATATTTTTTTGTTTTGTTCTAGTTTCAATCCCACAATCCTTTTTGTCTGATCCACAAAGCTTGTGTGGTTTTTTATCAAAATTTGTTTTCATGCCTGAAATGAACGAAAAAGTATCTACTATTCCCAGGGCATCATTTAACGAGTATTCGTCATCATGTAGAAAAAAGTATTGTATCACCAGCGTATTGGTTTATGAAGCAGAATTCACTATTTCTCAACTGTTTATATTTGGGTGGTATTTGATACAAGCACTGAGAATCTCGGCACACAGTATAAGGTCAGTGGGGAGAGTATCTCCTTGTCAGTCCCCCCAATTGCAGACTGAAACTCTGTGATCTAAAGATATTACTATAAAATGTATGAATCCATTAAATGATTGACGGACTAAACCTGCAAAAACACAATGTTTCTTCCACGAAAGACCTTTCTAGAGAATCGAAGGCTTTCTCAAGATTCAGTTATACTAAAATTCCCGAAACATCAATTCGGGTAAAACTTTTTTATTCGGTTGGCAGTTTCCGTTGAACCAATTTTCACGTTGACGTTAATTAATGTAATTAGATGCCATTTTCGTGTGTACAATTTAGATTTATTTGGTGGGAGTAAACAACATATTATTCCTGCCCTTTGTGTGATAGACAGTTAACCTGAATCATAACAGTGGTTTAGAGAATTAATCAAAAGTTACCTGAATCTCTCCACAAAATCTTATAGAATTCTGCCGTGAATCCGTCGGATCCAGGGCTTTTACTGCGTTTTCATGTTTTTAGGGCACTTTGCCCATCCTTTTTAGATATGGGACATTAAAGATATTCTGCACCTCCTTCATTTAAACAGTCAAAAAACGGATTCCTTTTGTCAAAAACTTATTTTCCATGTCTTTTGTAGGTTGAACGGTAGAGAGTCAAGACTTAAAAGATTGTCGCAAAAGATTTTGCCTTCTAAAATAATTTGAGTCAAATCTTCTGTTTCGGTATCATCTGATTTAATTAACTTTGGTTTGAATTTTTGATAGTGCCTTTCTGAAGGTTGCAAAAATATTTCGTTGTTTTTCATCTACCTCCAATTGCTTTTTCATTCGGGGGACCACGCACTTGACTTTTTTCTCTCAGTTCTTTTAATTCTGTGTTTGATCTAGCCACTTAGTCTGTGAATGACAGATCCTCGGCATCCAATTTTATGTTGAGCAAGTTAAGTTTGTTATCAGTTTCGATGTGCCTTTTATCCATATTCTCTTCTTTAACCCTTTACCGAACGTAACGGCCAAAACCGGCCAGAGCTATTCGCAAAAATCAGCATATAATTTTCCTTATTATTTCATAGCTTATGACCCCTCATTGGAACGAGCTCGTTGAGCTCGTTCCAATGAGGGATCATAAGCTATGTTTTTGACTTTCACATTGTTTTTGCGTTTGTAGATAATTGTACCATGTTCGTAGTTTTGTGTAACATTCCAATTTCCTCTATCAAAATCACTTTTTGAGGAAAAGGTCGTCATAAAATTTCGAATTGTCGTCGTTTGGTCCAAAACTACAGCAAGCGACATTCCCTGGTCATAAATAACGACATCGACATTAATGAAATTTCCTCGACTATCCACCAAAGACTTATTAATTTCAAAACTAAAGGTATTTCAAGTATGATTGCTGTACCTTCATGTCATTTTAGTTATCAAAATATGATCACGCACAAAAAGGTGTCGGAAGCAGGGGGCAGCTACACCCCCCCCCCCCCCCCCGATATATAATACTATTGGGTATCACATTGCGATTTATGATACGTTGTAAACGTCCTGTCTTAATCCTTTACCTAATATGAAAAGCAGACGACACTTGCAAACAAAATTCTTGAATAACTAATTTCTTTCATTTTTTGTCTCAAAAACATAGGTTATGACCTCTCATTGGAACCGGCTCGACGAGCTCGTTCCAATGAGGGGTCATAACCTATGTTTTTGAGACAAAAAAAAATGAAAACATAATGAAACTTAATTGGCGACTTTTGTGAAGAGTGCTGGTCGGTTTTGGCCGTTTCGTTGGGTAAAGGTTAACTCATACCAAAAGTCGATGCCCCTGCCCCGCTTGACCTCGGATGCTTCCTGCGCTCTTGCACGGACATCACTTTCCTCATTGTTATAGAACTCTGCCTTTTTACTCATCTTAAATGCAAAAAGGATCATTCGCTGAGATTTTTCGACGAATCAACACCTTTCCCAGAATAAGGTTAATACACATGGTTAATGTCCTCGGAATCGTTTGTGACGGAGACATTCCTATGTCAACGAACCCTGAAACAATTCGAACAAGATACTCTCACCAGTCGTAGCGTAGTAATTAAACAGGCATCGTCCTCTGTCCGTCGTCAATTTAGTTTCTCGCATTGATTGGCAGATTACAACCCGTGGTGTCGCTTAAACAAGAGATTAGGAAAACACTTCATGGCCCGCGCGCGCACGCACATGACGCGACTATGGATTTAAAATTATAAAAATTGTCTAGATTTTGTATAAAATTCACAGAGGAGGAGATCTAGTTGATAAGTAGACAACAATGTTCAAAAGACAAGAACAAAATTCAGAATAACAAAATGAGTTTTTACCCAACTGATTACTATAGTGAGGAGGAATTTGCCAAATTATTAAACAATGAGGAATTTTACCGTCGATGGCTCAATAGAACTAACATTTCTTTGTACGAGGCGTATCCTGACGAATACGACCCATCCGACTTGCCTCTGGAAGTCGAAACTAGAGTGATTCCCATTATTTTTATGATAATATTTGCAGTGGGAATCGTTGGCAATGGTCTTGTTGTATATGTTGTTCTCCGTAATGGTGCCATGAAAACCGTTACAAACATTTACCTTGCAAACATTGCAGTATTGGACTTATTGCTACTGGTTTTCAATGTTCCGTTCAACGCTGTTCATTACTGGAAATTCTACTGGCCCTTCGGCAATGTTATGTGTAAGTACTCATTAATACAGGGATGTATCTCTCATTTAGTGCACCCACTTATTGGCATTACCCACATGTTGCAGGGCTTATTCTCAATCATATACCCATTGAAACCGAACGATATTTTGTTTAACCAGGTTTCCCCTCCAATAACCCCAGACTCGATGGACAATGCAAGGGATATTGTCCTATGTTACATACATCACACATACAAGCCCAAGTTAAAGCATGTAAAGAACTTTGTAAAGAATTCGACGCCATTAATGACTCTTCGGGGAGTTTGTGCGCAGATTACCGCTAATGTAATGTAATGTTCCTTCACCCACAGAGATATACAGATATTGCTTCGTGCTCCAGTTATAAAATATTCCATTCACCTTTTACCCAACGTAACGGCCAAAACCGGTCAGCACTATTCACAAAAATCGCCAGTTAATTTTCATTATTTTTTCATTTTTTGTCTCAAAAACATAGGTTATGACCCCTCTTTGAAACGAGCTCGTTCCAATGAGGGGGCATAACTTATGTTTTTGAGACTAAAAATGAAAAAAATTAGTTATTCAAGAATTTTGTTTGTAAGTGTCGTCTGCTTTTCATGTTAGGTAAAGGGTAAAACCATCAAGATATTAACACAATTAGTGGAACTGCGCAGCATAATCATAAACTAACAGCTGTGTTGAATCTTCCTATGGTTATGTCAACAAAAATTCGATCAAATCAAGTCTGGACTGAGCAACAATTCTCGCACTGAAAGTGAAAGTATTTGGTATTTTTTAGATCCAATCTTCTGGAATATATAAGCTGGCCAGAAACGCCTAAACATAGGCGATGGGCTATATAAGGTCAAGACTGGTTTCATGGCATAGCAGCGTTGAATCTTACAGTATTAGACCGGCGGCCAGAGAGTGTGTCCAGCAAATTCTGCAAGGAACTCGACGCTGTTTTGTTCTGGAACCAGGCGAGCCCTTAAATAGCCCGTCGTATGTGTTTTAGATTCAGTCGCCTGGAATGTGTCGGTTGGTCGGAAAAGCGTAAGTTCGCTTTTCCGACCAACCGAAATACTAGCTCCGGTTCGCATTTCCTTCCAACTGAAATGTTCCAGACGATTGAATCCAAAGGTACCATAAACATTCATTCTCTTTGAATGAACGCAAGAAATGTTTCTCAATAGAGAATTCATTTGATCGAATCTTCATCTGGTAAGGTGCTAAATTATTTTGGGTCACCAAATTTGTTCACATGTCTTTGCCTAGTTATGATTTATGGGAGAGTGCCAATAGGCACTCTCCCATAAATTATAACAAGGCAAATCCATAGAGGCAAAATAATTCCACTTCAAAGATAATATGGAGCATATCCACTGAATATTTATTTATTTATTAAGGTTGATCGACACTTTAACAGTCATGGTTATATCGTGTCACGGTGACAGTTTTACGGGTGGAGGAAGCCGGAGTACCCGGAGAGAACCGCCGAGCAACGACGAGCAGCTGCCAGCTCCCCAACATCGTAATTCCGCAATGCAGCACAGGCAGGGTTAAATTGGTTGAAAACATGCGCACCATCAACGTGCAGAACGCCTTTGTACACTACGCTATCGTGCCCCTATGTGGACAATCGGGATTAAGTGCCTTGTCCAAGGACACAACGCGGGAGTCCGAATCGATTGCTCAGAAGGTCACCCATACAAGGACTAACCGGGCTCGACGTTACTTAACTTCGGTGATCTGACGAGAACCGGTTACCGCAACGCCACCGCGCGCCCTATCCACTGAATATGTAGCCTTTGTATTGTGATACCTGTACTTTACAGCAAAACCCAAATATGGGCTTCCAGCACTCTACGAGTTAATGACATTACAAAGCTGTTAGATTTATTTGTAAACTAAATGCCGATGAATAAAGACGCACCACGGCTGTAGTTTGATGATTACGCCGCGTAGTCCCACCAATTATGTCAATATTTTGATGTTTTCAGTGCGAAATAACTATTTATTGATTGGAATATTATAACTTGAGCACGAAAGGATATCTGTATATTTTGTGACTAAAAGGACATAACATTAAACAAACGGTCGTCTGCGCGCTAATTCCGCGAAAAAGGGTAAACAAGCAACCCATTACAGCATGGAATTAGACTGGTGCCCTGAGAACTTGATGCAGGTCCTGTGCGAGTTAAAATATTTATATTATCATCCGAGTGTAAACAAAAGGATGAGAGGTGGCCAGATTCCTTTGTTGTTGTCATAATGTCACTATCATCTCCTCTAATTCCCCTCCCTGAAACAAGGGTCTTTATTACAGTAAAGTCTCCGACATGAGGTGACCCTGGTTGTCGAAAGTGTCGTAAACCCCAATAAATAAATAAATAAATAAATAAATAAATAAATAAATAAATAAATAAATAAATAAATAAATAAATAAATAAATAAATAAATGTCATCGCAAAAGAGGATCTTTCTTGATCATACCGCAATCCGGTTGCGAAACATCAGAAACTTCATGAATAAAATGTTACGATCTTAACCCTTTACCAAAAATGAAAAGCAGACGATACTTGCAAAAAAAATTTTTGAATAACTATTTTTTTTATTTTTTGAGACAAAAAATGAAAAAAAAGAATGGAAATTAGTTAGCGATTTACGTGAATAGCGCTGGCCGGTTTTGTTCGTTACGTTGGGTAAAAGGTTAAGGAAGAAGACAAACAAAAACAGCATCTGATAATCAATATCGTCGCTTTTCTTTTTCGATAGCTGAGATTCTAGTGTTGTATGAGGGAATCGGGCGGAGAATTTCAACTAAATCGCGACTGGTTCGCTATTCAATCGAAATTCAAGTAAGACAGGTATTGGTTACGACATTGAACTTCAAACCGAAAGGTTCGATCCCCAAGAGGGATAACAGCGTTGTGTCCTTTGGCAAGGCACTTAATCCCGATTTCCCACGTGGGGTACGGTGCTGCTGTGCACAAAGGCTCACTGCACGTCGATTGTGTACTGCTTGTGCGGAGTTAGTGCGCTAGTTAGTACGTTGGGGAGTCTGATAGTTGTTCGCCGCTGTTCAGTGGTTCTCTCTGATACTCCAGCTTCCTCTGCCCATAAAACTGTCCGAAATGAGGTGATCCTGGCAGCAGAAAGTGTCCCAATAAATAACATATGGGCACGATGGTACCAAGGCGCACTGCACGTCGATGGTTCACTTGTCCTCATCCACTACCTACCCCGCTTATGCCGAGTTGGTACGTTGGGAAGTTTCATAGTAGCTCGCCGCTGCTCGGTGGTTCTCACCGGGTACTCCGACTTCCTCTATCCGTAAAACTGTCCGACATGAGGTCACCCTGACTCTCGAAAGTTCCAATAAACCCCATTAACCCTTTGAACCATGGTGGTATCTCCCATGTCCGTTCAATGAAAGAAATTGGAAGAGTCCATATTTATTATTGGGGAGGGGGGGGGTAGACTAATCAATATTTCAACGTGCAGCCTTAAGGCTGCTCGTTGAAAATATTGATTGGTCTACCCCACCCTTAACTTAACAGGCATCCTACTTAATGAAAGTATGACATACCATGTCCCTGGGCCGGTAAAACGGCCTCTGGTGTTCAAAGGGTTAATAAAATCGATATACGCTGTTTGACGATATGAATGATCAGACGATGTATTGGCAAAATAGAAGAAAATTTGGATTCTGGATCACGCAAAGCTTCAAAAGTTAGACATGCATCGTTCATTTGTGAATCGATAATTTTGATAAGACGTGTGTACTTCCAAGATGCGAAGTTTTATATATTGAGGTATTGAGTTTGTTTGGTGGTGGTATAAGGATTCAGCAAGTTTTCTGACAGTTCACATGAAGGCAGAAGTATGAACGGACCCACCGTACCACACCTCACACCCTACACCCCGAAAAGGCTGGAAATCTTTAGGTTTTTTATTTCGAATTAACAGAAAAATGAAATGATTTCACTTTGTTGTCACTACTTGAAATGGTTATCATAAAGTCGGATCGTATGAATCGGCGAAAAAATCACCCGATCAACATGACTGTGTCATTGACAAAATGTCTACTGGACAGACATGAAATTCCCACTGAACAACGAAGACAATAAGACACCATCCAATTCAATTCTTTACCTAACCTAACAGAAATATTCGTCCTTGCATCAAGATATTAACATAGTCAGTGCCGGATCTATGTAAGTATAAAACTGCAGCAGAGGTGAGTCTTCATTCATAAGTATTTAGCTTACAAACATGTCTAACTGTATTGTGATGTCATTACAGATTTAGTTAACCCTATACCCAACGTAACGGCCAAAACCGGCCAGCGCTATTCACAAAATTCATCATTCAGTTTTTAGTACTTTTTCATTTTTTGTCACAAAAACATAGCTTATTACCTCTCATTGGAACGAGCACGTTGAGCTCGTTCCAATGAGGTGTCATAAGCTATGTTTTTAACGCAAAAAAATCAAAAAAATTAGTGCTTCAAGAATTTTATTTGCAAGTGTCGTCTGCTTTTCGTGTTAGGTAAACTGTTAAATCAATTTTCAGTTGAGAAACATTTCTTGCGTTAGTTCAAAAAATGGATGTTTATGGTTCTTTTAGATTCAATCGTCTGGAATGGTTCAGATGGTCGGAAAAGCGAACCATAGGTTCGCTTTTCCGACCAACTCAAATATTCCAGACGATTGAATCTGAAGCATAAGCGATGGCCTGTTTAAGGGCTAGACTGGTTCCAGATCATAATGGCGTTGAATTCCATGCATAATTTAACTGGAGACCCGAGAGCTTGAGTTGAAGTACAAGAAACACAGATCCATAACTAGACTTTGGAATTTCGCACCAAAAGATGCCAGCGGCCATTTGTAACTTTGCTGAAATCGCGACACAAAATGTCGTTCTCAACCTTTTCGGAGGTTCTCTCTTTCTCCTCACTGTGGGCGGAAGCACGGGATGCCTAAGACAATTGTATCATCCACCCCCTTCCATCAACCTTTCTGTCGCCTCTCACTAACGCTTGTTATTTTTTAAACTTTATTTCTTCTTAAATATGATTTCTTTGTTGCAAGCCAGTTCGGGTGACGATTCATAGGTTCGCAAGGTTTGAATTAGAAGATGACATAAACAATTTTTTTTTTAATTACTCAATCCCTTAATTAGCGTAACGAGGTTTTAACGATGCTTTTTGTTAAAATCGGCATTTAAATGTTACTAGCCTTTTAATTTCGCCTCCTAACCATAGATTAAAATTCGTGGACCTCTTTCCAACGAGGTGCTCATAAGGTATGAGAGGCAAAAATGAATTTGTTTAGTATAGTTTTTCAAGACTTTTTTTTCTTTGGTTTGAGTGTCGTATCGTTGTGTTGTAAATGAAGGCTTAAGAATTTGTTATGTGTTCAATGTGCACAGAATGATTTGGTACTTGGCACTCGACGGGTGGATATCAGCTCATACATATATTCAGCACAGAGGCGGCGGAAGCTCCAAAAAAGTGCGGGGGGTCGCACCAGAAAGTGGTGGGTCACACCTTTCTGGATACCGCTAGGTGTAGGATGGAAAATATTTTGTCTTCGTTGGAGGGTGTGGGTGGGGGCAATGTGGTGGGCAGTTTATTCATGCAAAATATATAAATTTATATACGCTACCCTCACCTTTGTTCCCACACTATATTTAAGACACTCAGCCTAACCTCAACCTTATGGTCATTATTATGCGATACTGGATATTGACCGGTTAATATTGAATCGTGTGGCATCAGGTGTCTTCATGTGGCATTGGCTGTGTTCGGGTGTTACCAAAGATTAGGGTAGTAGTAGTGGATTTATTTTTTTTCGATTAAAACCCTTTACCCAACGTAACGGCCAAAACCGGCCAGCGCTATTCTCAAAAATCGCCTATTAATTTTAATTATTTCTTTCATTTTTTGTCTCAAAAACATAGGTTATGACCCCTCATTGGAACGAGCTCGTCGAGCTCGTTCCAATGAGGGGTCATAACCTATGTTTTTGAGACAAAAAATGAAAAAAAATAGTTATTCAAGAATTTTTTTTGCAAGTGTCGTCTGCTTTTCATGTTAGGTAAAGGGTTAAGAGTAGCATTGGTCTTTATATATCTCACCTTTTGGTACACACTACAACCCATATGTCGTCCATCCGATTCGCATACTTTGGATTGGATTGGATTGAACTAGTTCTTTGCCTTTGAACACAAATTTATATTTTGCAAAACCACGGGTAAAAGTGAATGGGAAAAGAAATACGGTACATATGAATCGAATGAGAATTGATGAGAAAGAAATGTGTAGTGGCAACGCAGGTTGTGAACGTTATGTCGAAAAATGCCGTTCGGGTACCAAAAAATTGGTGAAAAAAGTGTGGGGGCACGTGC
This sequence comes from Pictodentalium vernedei, assembly GCA_031216915.1. Lineage (NCBI taxonomy): Eukaryota > Metazoa > Mollusca > Scaphopoda > Dentaliida > Dentaliidae > Pictodentalium > Pictodentalium vernedei. Next base: position 122,863,022 of record CM062291.1, read on the forward strand.
CCCTGTGCCCCCCTCCCCGGCCCACCTTCCCTGACTCATTAGACCAGTAGAAATCTACAGGCATCAGACAGACAAATCGCGTACCACCTGAAAGCCAATAGGTGGACATTGTACTACACTCTAAAATCAGGTGGGTTAAAAATCAACCCAAATCAAATGGGCTGAGTGAATATGAACCCACTTATGTTCGTATTCACTCAACCTAGTTGATTTGGGTTGATTTTTAACCCAACTGCTTTTAGAGTGTACAAATCGGGTGTTTGGGTTTTTTCTTCCTTTTTTTGGGGGGGGGGGGGGTTCTAACAAATATGGGTTCACTCGCCGGGTTGTTGATCTCCAAAACTCTCTACAAATTCTGAGGAGGATGAGGGGGAGTCAAATTCTTCTTCGTGGAGTATCAGACATAATTGCCGTAATAAATATCTTCTAAAATTCAAGTTGACAACACGGGTTCAAACACCCAACAAAATGCGGCGAAAATTGCGAGCTTCCGTGTCATTTCAGGTATGTCTAATTACATCTGCGACCAACAGATCTATCTTTTTACGATGCTTTTGTTTTTGTACCCAAACATCAAATTTTATTGTTATTATGTGTCTGTCGTGATAGCTAACGATAATTCATGTCATGTTATCGTAACGCTCCACTACTTTTATACTTACCCTCATAATTAATATCTTTGAAAGCATTTCACGTGTACTTCTAATAAAACTTTTACTTGAATTTCAATGAACATTAGCAACTTGTATTTCCAATTGTTGTCCCTTTTGTCACTTGAAAGCAGTATACAAGTGTGGACTGGCCGAAAGGAAGGGGGAGAGGCGTCCGTCCGTCCGTCCGTCCGTCCGTACGTCGGTCCGTCCGTCCGTCCTTCCGTCCGTCCGTCCGCCCGCCCGCCCGCCCGCCCACACGCCCAATCGCCCGCCCGCCCGCCCGCCCGCCCGCCCGCCCGCCCGCCCGCCCGCCCGCCCGCCCGCCCGCCTGCCTGCCTGCCTGTCTGTATGTCTGTCTGTCTGTATGCCTGTCTGTCTTGTTTTGCCTGTCCGTCCGTCCGTCCGTTCGTCCGTCCGTCCATCCTATGGGCCTCTCTCTCTCTCTCTCTCTCTCCTTTCTGCCTCTACCTCTCTCTCTCTCTGCCTCTCTCTCCCCCCTCTCTCTCTCTCTCCTCTCTCTCTCTCTCTCTCTCTCTCTCTCTCTCTCTCTCTCTCTCTCTCTCTCTCTCTCTCTCTCTCTCTCTCTTTACGACGATTATTTTTCAACAACGTCAAAGAGAGGGTTTTTTTTATCAATATGGTTTTGCAGAGTGGGTTACCGTCAAAAAGGTCTACAATATTATGTTATCATGTATTGCCTAATTACCTGCTGGAGAGTCGAAACTGTTTTCTTTCTGTTTTTTTTTTACTCCAGTATAACTTCACGGGAATGCATCATCAATGGAAGACGTGTACATCTCTCAAAAGGAGCAGGAGTGTTAACCCTTTACCTGACATGAAAAGCAGACGACACTTGCAAACAAAATTCTTGAATAACTAATATTTTTCATTTTTTGTCTCAAAAACATAGGTTATGACCACTCTTTGGAACGAGGATCATAACCTATGTTTTTGAGACAAAAAATGAAAAAATAATGAAAATTAATTGGCGATTTTTGAGAATAGCGCTTGCCGGTTTTGGCCGTTACGTTGGGTAAAGGGTTAACCCTTTGAACCCTCGTTTCCTGGAATGGTGTCGCCTTTGTGTTCACTTACAATGAGATGGGTCAGTCCAATATCAATATACAAGGAGGAGAAAATAATAAATGCAGTCTAAAGCCATGCGGTTATTATTTTATCATCAATGACCCGTGTATAGACTTATAGTAAGACAAAAATGGGATGAAATTATGCCTTCGCCCGAAAAATCGGACTTGCCAGTTCAACGAGTTGGAGGTGGAGCCACGAACCCCCTTCCCCTCCCCCCCTCCCCCACGCCCCACCTCCACACACACCCACACACTTGTCATTACATAGAAATGTTCACATGATTACACGTTGGGTATAAAAAAATGAGACTGAAAATGTGAGACGTGTCCACATAGAGGCATTCCTATATATTTTAACCAAATGTGAACAAATTAAAGAAGAAATTGGCCGAACCATGTCGAGACCGTTACACGGATCTTCGGGGAGCGGGGTGGCTCAGTAGGTAGAGGTGCAGGCTGCAAGCCGAGAGGTCCTCGGTTCGAATCCCACCTGCGGCAACCGCGTTGTGTCCTTGGGCAAGACACTTCATCTCCATTGCCCGCGTGGGGGCACGGTGGCGTTGTGTACTAAGGCGTACTGCACGTCGATGGTGCACTTGTCTTCAACCAATGCTAACCCTACTTGTGTGGAGTTAGTATGTTCGGGAGCTGACAGTTGCTCCCCGTTGCTCGGTGGTTCTCTCCGGGTACTCCGGCTTCCTCCACCCGTAAAACTGTCACGGTCATGATTAGCCATTGTGCATAAATATGAGACCTTAAAACACCAATGAATAAATAAATAAATACACGGATCTTCAAAAATTTAGAATATGGGTATACATACATGGTTGTAATACCTGGCGTCCTCGAATGGGCATCGTGAGATGTTCGGATACCGAAAATTGAATTTTTATGGCGTCCTCGAAAGGGCATCGTGAGATGTTCACATACCGAAAATTGAATTTTTATGGAGTGATTTTTTGTCACTTTCTCTCTGTCTGGGCCGAACCGTGACAATCTGGTGAGTAGTGATTCATAACCGGTCCCAGCGAGTCTTCTGAGTTTGTCCGCGGCAATTCATTTATTGGTGGTTAATGACACTTTCGACAGCTAGGGTCACCTAGTGTCGGGCAGTTGTATGGGTGGAGGAAGCCGGAGTATCTGGAGAGAACCACCTAGCAATGGCGAGCCACTGCTAGACTCCCCAACATACTAACTTCATACAAGTATGGTTAGTATTGGTTGAAGACAAGTGTACCATTGACTTGCAATGCGCCGTATTACAAAACGCCACACTGCCCCCACGTGGGCAATTGGGATTAAGTGTTTTGCTCAATGACACAAAGTCCGCGGCAATTGCAAGCTGACATCTTAGAACCTCTGAGGGGCAAATCAGTGTTCATATAGAAAACATGGACTGAAATATGTCAGAGCTTGTGGAGGTTGTCGCGGAGAAAGCTGTCACAACAGCGATGGACCGTCCATAGACAAGAGCGACATAGGACTGCACGGTATATCGGTAAATCGATATATACCGGTATTCAAACCAATATGGATTGAATACTGGTGTATTTACAAAAATATCGGTTAATCCTCATTATTTATTTACCCACAATTTAATTTTCAAGATGTTTTGAGTTTTTTTAACAGTAGCCCTTAATGAATAATATCATCCCTTTATCCAAGGAATCGTCTGATTGTGCCCACGTAATATACAAATTCAGCAGTTTAAAAAATAATTTTCAAAAATTTCAACAAAACTATATCATGTGACTCCTCATTGGAACGAGCTCGTTGAGCTCGTTCCAATGAAGGGTCACATGATATAGTTTTGTTGAAATCTTTGGGGAAAATCTGATAAACTAATTTTGAAAATAATAAATTTTGATATCGTCTGCGTTGGGTAAAGGTTTTTCGAACCGCATCATCAAGGCATGCTAATTCGTTCTGACTGTGATGTCTCGAGTCTCGATTGTGGTACTTGTGTTCATATATCTGAACAGTTTTCGATATACCGGTATATACCGCGGTATTTTTGGAATACCGATACCGGTATTCAGTTTTGAATATCGTGCAGCCCGAGAGCGACAACTAACTTACTGCCTGACTGACTCCAGTCAGTCTGATTTTTGTGTTTTTGGGTCGGCCTCTTGTGTTTATTATGTGGATTTGCTCTCTTTTTAATATTAGATATTTGACCACCTGATACCATTTGTGAATTCTCATTCTCTTTCCAAGTTTTCACAATTGTATATCCGTAAAAACCGATTTTGCGTTTCTTGGCCATATTGACCGCAGTCTAGATCGCCCTCGAACAGTTTTATCTTGTGTACCTTTGGAAATCTTCTGTTGACCAAATATTAACGGTTTCGGTGATATTTGAACATACAAATTGTCTATATTCGTCCCTATGCTGGATGTACTCACTTTAGTTTTTAGCGTGTACTGAGTCAGCTGAGCTCTATCGCATCTGGCCATCGGCACATTATAATCCAATATGTCCCTGGTACAGTCACACATGCATTCTATTAAATCATCGTTAGCTGTCTTGACCACTGTCTTGGCTTCATGTCGGTCAGCGTGATATAAAAAAAAATCGCAGTATTTTTTTTTTATTTCTGTCAGGTCTTTCAGCTTTCTTTGATTTTTCCTCTTCTTCTTTAGGTCTTTCGAAGCAGATGTTTTCTTTGTGTCTCTCCATGTTAAACGTTCGATAAAAGGTATCATCCAAAAGGTAACCTCCAATGGTACATTACCATATCAAAGCTATCCTCTAATACACAGATGAGCATAAGAGTCATAAAAGAAGTCACCCTGTCGAGCAACTCATTTGCTCGATAAGATTTTGAGTCGCCCGAGCAATGTCTGTTTCAGTCATTGCTCTTTAGCTCATTTGATTAACCCTTTACCTAACATGAAATGCAGACGACACTTGCAAACAAAATTCTTGAATAACTTTTTTTTTTTTCATTTTTTGTCTTAAAATGAAAAAAATAATGACAATTAATTGGCGATTTTTGTGAATAGCACTGGCCGATTTTGGTAAATCGCTGTGAAAAATATTCCCATAGTTTAAAGAAGTCCATTAGAACACCCGCTTTTGTTTAAAAATCTTCAACCTTCAACCCCCTCCACCCAAACATACACTTTCAGTGAGCTTCCATCGTCTCTGAATATTGGATACTGAAATTAATTTGCGAGTGACGAATTTAACTTCTCTGGTCTGTTCTGGCAACTTGTAACGCTTTTCCAGGTAATCTTGTTCTTATTTTGAACAACATAAGTCATGTTTCGTTTATCCTAATCATCCAATCAGATCACTTTACTGCAACTAGCTAACCAATCAGATCACTTCATTCTTTTAAGCCCACTCTCGGTCCATACGCAGTTGTCTTCCTTTGGCGATACATGTGGTTTCTGAGAGCCATGAGAGTAATTGCTCCAGGAGCAGATGCTCGTCAAATGCTCTTACGACTCTTCGACTCATTTTAGGAAAAAGGGTTCTATGTCTCGAGAGGCATTCTGTAAATGGGGTTCCGAGAAACACGGGTCACGATTTAATCAAATGAGCAAAAGAGCAATGACTGAAACAGACATTGCTAGGGCGACGCGAATCTTATCGAGCAAACCCTTTACCCAACGTAACGGCCAAAATCGGCCAGTGCTATTCACAAAAATCGCCAATTAATTGTCATTATTTTTTTCATTTTAAGACAAAAAATGAAAAAAAAATAGTTATTCAAGAATTTTGTTTGCAAGTGTCGTCTGCATTTCATGTTAGGTAAAGGGTTAATCAAATGAGCTAAAGAGCAATGACTGAAACAGACATTGCTCGGGCGACTCAAAATCTTATCGAGCAAATGAGTTGCTCGACAGGGTGACTTCTTTTATGACTCTTATGCTCATCTGTGTATTAGAGGATAGCTTTGATATGGTAATGTACCATTGGAGGTTACCTTTTGGATGATACCTTTTATCGAACGTTTAACATGGAGAGACACAAAGAAAACATCTGCTTCGAAAGACCTAAAGAAGAAGAGGAAAAATCAAAGAAAGCTGAAAGACCTGACAGAAATAAAAAAAAAATACTGCGATTTGTTTTTATATCACGCTGACCGACATGAAGCCAAGACAGTGGTCAAGACAGCTAACGATGATTTAATAGAATGCATGTGTGACTGTACCAGGGACATATTGGATTATAATGTGCCGATGGCCAGATGCGATAGAGCTCAGCTGACTCAGTACACGCTAAAAACTAAAGTGTTAAAAACTACACTTGAAGTGCTGTATTTAACACTAAGTGCTGAACTAGCACTTTGTTCAAGTGTAGATATCCCAGAACTTGACAGGTGTTGACAGTAATATCACTTGACAAGCGTAATGTCGCGACACTTAAAGGAAACAACGCAGATGACGCGGATCAGGCTCGAACTCTCGAGCCTGATCCGCGTCATCTGCGTTGTGCCCTTTTAATTATGTACCCACCAAGCGCAAGTCAAATTATGGACGATTCTGGAAGAACCACCAATGCTAGACACGTGGGAAGTGCCATCCATTCAAGTTTAAGATGTCTCATGATTGTAATGTCTAAGTGCTTAAAGCATTGCACTTTGAGTGTTAAAATCAAGCACTAAGAGTTAGAATGGGTTTAACACCTTGAAAGTGTCAGTTTTAACACTTTAGTTTTTAGTGTGTACAAGCAACAGAGTAGGAGGATAGCCTTATTGACGGATACACTTTTTGTTCCGGTAGAGCTCAGCTGATTCCATACAAGCACCAGATTAGGAGGATAGACTTACCAAAGGATGAACTATCTTATTGAAAAAAATTGAAGGATCATACAGAAAGGAGGATTTTTAGGGAAGTTGCTAAAAACCCGTATTGTATAGTGCAGCGATCTAAACGTAGCGGCTACCCCAGGTTGCAGCTGATACGTTCAGATCGCTGGACTAATGTTAAATAGGGATGCATTCTTTTCTTTTTGTTATTAAAATGCGAAGCGAGGGGAGGGGGCGTATAATATCGCACAAACGTGAGAATGAAATGGACTTTTTTTTTCTTTTTTTTTTTGCATATCTTCGCTCCTGAACGTAAATCCTTATATATGGTCATGTGTGAAAACACTAATTTTCTCTCACTGATTTTCATCCAATGGTATTTTATTGAAAAGTATTAAATAGAAAGCGCAACATTCTTAAATATTTTGAATACTTGATGTCTTATTGGAAAGTTAGCGAGTGGTATTTTATGTCGTTATATTATTTCATAGCGGATAGCATGAAATGGTGTCTAATAATTGACGATTCGTCGACTATATACAGTACGTGGAGAGTAGATTGTAACAAAATCACCCGTAGAGTGGAGGTATCGCCCAAAGTATCACTTTCAAATTCTTCACATATGGACAAAAAACACAAGCAATGTTTCAGCCAATGGACCTCCGGGTTTAACCCGGAGGTCCATTGGCTGGAACTTTGCTGGTTTTTTGTTATAGTTTGCAACAAATCTGCAATTATTGCTTGGGTGGAATCGCCACTCCGCGGGTGATTTAGTGATTATACACTCTCCACGTACTGTATATATATATATCCACTGGATTTGTACGATTGGTCTTACCCGACAAATCCAACAACTTCCTACCCTTTTAATCAAGCTATGTTTTAAAAAAAATCATCGATCTGTTTTTCGCGATTCGCGTGAACAAACAGTGGAAGAAGATTCATCCATTATACAAGTGAATCTTAAGAATGTGCAATACAGTTATTATTGGGTTGTTGTTGAATGTGATATTTGTCATAAAATTCTCGAAATATTGCGACTAGTGTGTGCGTTTATTATATATAGTAACCCACATTTATTACGACGGTAGCAACATGTGATTAATATGAAATAAAATACGACTATCTACTCAAAAAGATAAATGACAATCATAATTGTTATGTTGAAGATAACAAGCACTGGATAAAAATATTTTCATTGGTCACAATTTGTTATGAATAATTGTTTTTTAAAGAAATAGCTGTTGTGTATATATCTCCACGTATAAACAAAAACCCTTCAATTCGTGTTAGATTGAAATTAACGAAAGTCGTTCAGTAAATTCGCTTGGACCAAGCCTTTTTGGCGAAGTCCAGACCGAATTCCGTAAATGTCGCTATAATGGACGAGTTAACGGTTTATTCCCGTTTCGCCGATGAGGTTAAATAAACAAACCAAAACTAATCGCCGGTGGAGGTGTGAACAAGTTGTTAATCCCACTGATTGATATTAACTCTTCTTCACCGGCTGAGTTCATGGTCCCAAAGTGATTAACAATCAGTTAACATTGATCAACTGTAAACAACTAAACAACTTCAAACATCTCAATAGTATATAATATGACCCTTCATGCATGTACATCAACACAGTTACGGATATCGCTAGTGTTTCAAAACCAGTTGATACAACTCAGCAGTTTTCGAAAACTAATCCTAGCAAGGGGATGGTGGGCAAAACTAATCCGACACCTGTTTCGCCCTTTACAGATAATACCGCTGAGATGGGGAGGACTGTGCACGCCATCACTTTGGAGGTACCACCAAATCAGGGCTCGGAACTCGTTACCACCAGTCAAGACAACTGGTTGCGTTCGCTCATAGAGCAAGAGGCAACTACTGTTCCCACCTGTGATGTGGTCAATCAGATTACGCCGCGCCCGAAAAGGAAATTGGATACAGACTTCCAGGAAAATGGCGAGTCCCTGGAAATAGAAACAGTGGCTAAGAAAACCCGGAAAGCGTCGACACACACCGATAACCCGGGTGTTGTTGTCGTTGAGACCTCGGAGACCATGGATGTTACAGTAGTAACAACCAGTGCGGAGATCCACAATGGTGGGAAATCGGCAGACAGTAACGCAACGGAAACGATACCGGCGACGCCAACATTCACCACTGACGGTGGTGTATCTTTTGCCGACAAGGTAAGAGCCCTTTCTAAACAACCTCAAAAGGATAATACGACCAAACACCGGACGAATAAACAACCACATCAACCGCTGCAAAACCCCTGCGTAGTCGTCACAAGGGTTCCCACAAAGATCAATGATGGGGATATTGATGAAGCCCTGTCGGGATACTCGTGGGGGAGACTAATATCTAAGACTACAGGCAACCCTACGTGGAAAATTAAAGTAAAATGCCCCAATAGAGCCATAAAACTTAACTTCATTAACAAAGGTGTTTGTATAAACGGACAAAAATATGAGACTGAGGAGTATCGTGTTTTGCCTCAGCCCACACAATGTCATAAATGCCAGAAATTTGGCCACGTGTCGAACAGATGCAAAGGAGAGTTGCGTTGCATGAAATGCGGCGAAAAACATATAACAAAGTCGTGCAAGGTTTCAACACTGAAATGCCCAAATTGTAACGGGCAACACCCAAGCAATTATCGGGGGTGTCCCCACTACAAAAAAGTTAAAACCGACATAGAACTCAAAGCTATTAATGTCAACAGCGTAGAAAACTCAACCTCTCCACATTCGATGTGCAGCCTAATGGCTGGTTCAATTTTTAATATAATGAACAAACACTTCGACGTCAGTCTTTCCGACATATGTAAAGAAGTTGGGAAAACAGCATCCAAATTATATCGAACTCAAATTTCTTCCTCGCTAATAGAAGCCGCCATAAATAAAATATAAATCACACCCACAACACGTTAACTAGTAAAATTACGTCAGATACTGAACACTTATGGATAAGTTGAAAATAATTCAGTGGAACGCTCGAAGCGTTAACTGCAAAAGCTCACAGATGTCCGATTACTTCACCAACGTAGATGTAATTGGTATCAGCGAAACATGGTTAAAGCCAAGTAAGACATTTTTGCTAAGTGGATTCAACATCATTAGACGAGACCGTCCCACACAACGTGGAGGCGGAGTCGCTCTCCTCATAAGGCAGGACTTAAAATATAAAACGATATCAAGCGATCATCTCAACGCAGAGGTGATTGCCGCTGAGATTGAACTAGATCATAAAAAAGTTGCCGTAATCTCATATTATAATGAACCGAAAAAAACAGTTGACAGCAAAGTCTTTGAATTCTTTGTGAAAAATCACAAACACTGTATTTTCTTAGGTGATTTCAATGCCAAACATCAGGTTTTCGGATGCAATAAAACGGAGCCCAATGGCGACGCTCTCTTCAATATCATCGAACAATTTGATCTTTTTGTATTAAATAACGACCACGACATTACTCACGTCAGTAACAACACCCTCCACCAATCCGACATCCTTGACCTAATTATAACCAGTAAATCACTAACTAATCAAATGCAAGACATATATGTGGGGGACGATGATTTAGGTAGCGACCACCTGCCTGTTCATGCTACATTACACGGTTGCAGCGGACCCGCAAGATACCCCACAATGAGGAGGAGGAATCTATCCAAAATTGACTGGGACCTCTTTAGAAAAATAATTCAGGTTAAAATAAACAAAAACGACCCAATGAATACCTGCGAGCTCGAGCAAGCATGTACCAATCTCAGTGAAGTCGTTAACAACACTCTTGATGAGATTTGTCCCAAACAGACAGTTAAACCGCGGGCCAACAGAATAACTGAAACCACACTCCAAATAATAAAACAAAAAAGAAAGGCCTTCCGAGCATACAAATCAGAAAAACTTCCAACTAAAACATTCATGCGGTCGTTCGACGTGCTATCGGCCTTCCATTTGTACCACCACATATGGTCAGCGACGTATGGCTTCTTGTATTAGAGGCATGGGAAGAAGCGTTGGAGGAGAGAGACGTCGACCCAAGAGTTACCAAGTTCACAGACTACGTCACGACGAACTGGGTTGAGAGTAGCAACCTCAATGTGTGGAACCATCACGAGACTGTCGGCCCTCGCACCACAAATCATGTAGAAGGATGGCACAGCAAGTTGAAGAAGGCAATTGCCGGAACCCATCCTAACTTGTTCTTCTTAGTTGATTTCATTAAGAAAGAACAAGCATTCACAGAATCAACAATTCTGCAGTTGAGACATGGTGGGAAGGTGGCCCCACGAAGAAAAAAGTATCGTGCCATCGACAATGCTTTATCTTATTATAAAAGACTCTTTAGGGAAGGTCAGATTGACGCACTGTCATTTTTAGACAGAGTCAGTCGAAATTCGGGTTTTTAAAAAATGTGCTTTATGCCTTTAAATGTTCATATTATTATATTATACTTGCTCGTTTATTGTTATTTCTAGACAGAGTCAGTTGAAATTCGGGTTTTTAAAAAATATGCTTTATGCCTTTAAATGTTCATATTATTATATTATACTTGCTCGTTTATTGCGTTGATAAATCAATAAAAAATTACATTACATTCAGTCGAAATTCGGGTTTTTAAAAAATGTGCTTTATGTCTTTAAATGTTCATATTATTATATTATACTTGCTCGTTTATTGCGTTGATAAATCAATAAAAAAATTACATTACATTCAGTCGAAATTCGGGTTTTTAAAAAATGTGCTTTATGTCTTTAAATGTTCATATTATTATATTATACTTGCTCGTTTATTGCGTTGATAAATCAATAAAAAAATTACATTACATTCAATCAATTCGTCGTTACTTGTGAGTTTCCCTGTGGTACATGGGTTAAATTGATAAAAATTTTCTCCCAACATCCAAATTAACAAATTATCGCGGCACTTCTTTGATCTGCGGATTACTGACACCTACCCCATTAGAATCACATCGGCGAAACGGGAAGACCCCGAGTTAACAACCATTTACCGAACGAATCGGCCGCATAAGCCAGAGTAATTTTTAAAAAAAAAATATTAATTTTCGAAAAACTTCAACAAACCACATTACACGACCCTAGTTGGAATGAGCTCGTCAAGCTCGCCCACAAACAGGGTCACATGATATGGTTTTGTTGAAAAAACTTTAAAACGTCGAAAAAATTGTAATTAAAATAGCCAATTTTGATACCATGTACGTTGGGTAAAGGTTTTAAGATTCTATTTATCATTTGATTGCACCTCTGTCGCCACGTCCCTGAGTGAATATGAACCCATTGGGATTCATATTCGCTCAACCCAGTTAATGTCTGTTATTTTAACCCAACTGATTTTAGAGAGTAAATTATAGAACTTCAAGAATAATGGTCGAGCACTTGCCGCCACTAAGATGAGCCCTCGTTGGAACTATTTTGTCAACGTTTAAGCAACTTTTTTTTTTGTTTTTGATATTTTTTATTTCAGATACAACATAAAACATAGCAGTACAAATTTAAAACAATTCTTTATCAAGACATAGTTGCTATAACAGTATCCTGAAAAATAGATTTAATTTTGTTCATTTTTTATCGACAAGAATATCTTGCATCCGTAGGATCAGGAAAAATGAAAAACTGGTATGGAATTTCTCATGACTGTAGAAGAGAATCCAATAAATTCCATCTGATTTCAATGGAATTTGATTTTCTTCTGGGAGTAACAATGGAGTGATATTTTGGAATAACTATTTTTTTTCATTTTTTGTCTCAAAAACATAGGCTATGACCCCTCTTTGGAACGAGTTCGTCGAGCTCGTTCCAATGAGGGGTCATAACCTATGTTTTTGAGACAAAAAATGAAAAAAATTAGTTATTCCAAAATTTTGGTTGCATGTGTCGTCTGCTTTTCATGTATGTTAGGTGAAGGATTAAGTTGATCAAGGTACCTAAATTTGTTTAGGAATGTACAGAGATCGACTGCATCGTTGTGTGTGCTTTGGACATCTTGATTTCTCAAACCTAGAAAAACATATTTCGTTGTGGCTGTGAAAAGAATGTCGCATCTTTCTTCCAATTCTCTGATAAATTCAGCAAAACTGTTTTTGAAAAAGAGCATTCGAAAAACAAGTGCATCATTGTTTCCTTGGCTTCATCACAAAATGTACATAGCTCTGTTTCTGATAATTTCATTTGTGAAGTTTGGATTCTTTGTAAAGTTTTGTACTGTAAACTTTGTAAATATGTATCGTCTGAAACATGGAAAGAGCTTCTGTATATCCACGCCCTGTCTTCCGGCTGTGCGTCGATATCCAAAATATATTTCCACCTTGTCTGACTTTTGGGGGATGTTCTGCGAAATATTTTAGAAAAACCGGGTAAAAAGCTTTGCATGTTTTCTGGTTCATTTTTAGTTTTTCGATATTATTGTTTGAAATTGATTGAAGTTTTTGGTGTTTTTTCACAATTTTTTCAGAATCTTGTGGAAGTGTGTCAAGTATATACCCCGATATACTGCAAAGGGCGTGTTTATGTCATACTTTGCAGAGAATGCTTCGTACTTTCTTCACGATTGTTACTAATCTTTACCGGATTGTAATGTCGGCGACGAAGACCAAATGGTCAATGATCAAAAGGTTAGCGCTCCAGATTCAAGACAAAAGTCGTGTTTTATTTGCGACAGCTAGCAGCAGGGAACAGAAATTGTAATAACTGAATTAGTAATTACGGCCCAATTCATAAAAATCAATCAATCACGGTGACGTTTGACTGGAGGAGATCAACATTCTCCATATTGGGTCACGCGTGGAAGGCATACGCAACCATTGTTTCCAAAACAAATCATACGAGGAATAATTAACGTTAATTAAATTTTTTCAGTTTTTCTCTAAGAACAAAGATTGACTACCTTACTGGAACGAGCTAGTTGATCTCGTACCAATTAAGAACACAAGTTATGTTTATGTTTTTTGAGGCAAGAAAAATGAAACTTTTTAGTTATTCCAGGTTATTCTGGAATGTTTTTCTGACAAGTGTCGTCTGCTATTTGTGTTAGGAAAATGGTTAAATAATAATAAATGAATAAACGTTTATTAGAAAACAAATCAATTTTTTATTCATCAACAGGGGAGCGCGGTGGGTCAGTAGGTAGAGGTGCAGGCTGCAAGCCGAGAGGTCCTCGGTTCGAATCCCACCTGCGGCAACCGCGTTGTTTCCTTGGGCAAGACACTTCATCTCCATTGCCCGCGTGGGGGCACGGTGGCGTTGTGTACTTAGGCGTACTGCACGTCGATGGTGCACTTGTCTTCAACCAATGCTAACCCTGCTTGCGTGGAGTTAGTATGTTGGGGAGCTGACAGTTGCTCGCCGTTGCTAGGTGGTTCTCTCCGGGTACTCCGGCTTCCTCCACCCGTAAAACTGTCACGGTCATGATTAGCCATTGTGCATAAATATGTGACCTTAAACACCAATAAATAAATAAATATATTCATCAACAGCGTGTTTAGGGACGAGTGGAGGGTATATGATCTGAAAATGATGTTTATCTCTTCTCCCCATTGTGCAAAACATCTATAACTCCTTCAAGCTCTCCAGCTACAAGTTCTGAAAGGAATTCTAAATTGTAACAAGATGGAAACAGTCTACTACTTGAATAGTTCATCGCCTATGTTTAGATTCCAACGTCTTGATTATTTCATCCGGTTGAGTCTATAAAATAACATAAACATTCATTTTCTTTAAGTCAACGTAAGAAATGTTTCTCAACCGATACTTGATTTGACCGAATCTTAACTCCTTGCATGTTGCTAGGGGATATCCCTGCCCAGCACAGGGTGTATCTTACCACTAAAATATAAGTATAATTTGGGCACATTTATTTACATTTCATCCCTGTAAATTGAATTGATTTTTTCACTAATGATTTCTTGAGATAAATTTAGATTGATTTTTCATCAAATCTAGTCACGGCTGCCTAACAGCAGCCATGAATAGATTTTGTGAAAGATATATTGATAATATTCAGGGTGTTAAGATTTAAAAAACACCACCAATACCATCATGCATGTTCGTTGTTAACACAGCCGTATTTTATGATTACGCCGCGTAGCTCCACTATTTGCTTTAACCCTTTATCCAACGCAGACGATATCAAAATTTATTATTTTAAATATAATTTTTTCAAGTTTTTCAAAAAAATTCAACAAAACCATATCATGTGACCCCTCACATGATATGGTTTTGTTGAAATTTTTTGAAAAGTACTATTTTTTCAACGACTGAATTTGCATATTACCAAGGCGGATGCGGCCGATTCGTTGGGCAAAGGGTTAATATCTTGATGGGATCGCGGTGGCTCAGTAGGTAGAGGTGCAGGCAGCAAACCGAGAGGTCATCGGTTCGAATCCCACCTGCGGCAACTGCAGGAATTGGGGGCACGGTGACGTTGTGTACTAAGGCGCACTGCACGTCGATGGTGTACTTGTCTTCAGCCAATGCTAACCCTGCTTGTGTGTTAGTATGTTGTGGAGCTGACAGTTGCCCGCGGTTGCCTAGTGGTTCTTGTAGCAAAGTGCCTATAGATCTACGATCCTAGGCTAGGGCTAGTTGTTGTGTAACCGGTAGAACCACGAAGTTCCACCAGCCCCTGGCGTTTTGGCTTTTTCTTACAGACGAACCTTGGACGCAGGTTCCAGACAATGTTTCGTTTTCCGTAACTTCACGAATCTTGTCGTGCATCAAAATGATTCAACGTAACGAATTGTTTAAACTATTATCTATAATTTTAATATATCATTTCTCGACTCACCGTCGTTATCTCCTGGTAATAGTATTATACAATTTATAATACAACAAAAAATCAGAGAATCAAAGTTTATACCTCAATATTACGTGGCGGCATCCGTCTTAAGTGCTTCAACAAGGTAGCGCGCGCGTGATGAGCCAGGAGACAACATGGCTCGATCACCCAGAAAACGGTGCTTATATTCACCAATTTTCTGATGCAACACCTAATCACGCGACTACCAGTCAGCTGAAAATTGAGGGATACTCCCCTGACGTGGCAGTCGCCAATGTTGGACTCTTGTACTGCCACGCGGAGTGCCGGTCAGTCTACATGCAGTCAATGGAATCTTTACATGCAAATAGTATTCTGCCGGGTGCCTGTTAACCGGCAGAGTGTCGCAGTGGAATGCACAATTTGCAACTCAGCATCACCTGATATCTGGTGATGTTCCACCATGTGCATGTTATGAGTTGGTGACAGTAACGAACAATACCATCACAGTAACTACTGCTGAATGTTATTATACTATCTATCAACAAATCCTACAATGTTACTGTTTGTTGACAATATTGGCCTCAGTGCAAAGTTATGCCTAATATTGTCAACAGAACATCTGGCGTCTACTCCTGTGTGGAAACTCAAAGTGCTTCTGTACTCTAACCGCCAGTTACTACAATTCCATGTAATTTAGTTTTAATTCTCTACGAAATTGAGAGCCCACTTTCCCAATAGAAATTGTCTATGAAATCTATTATACTACAATGATTCCCGCCATATAATTCTATCAGTACGAATGTACCTATACCTCGAAGAGCTGTAGCTCGTCTAGCGAGCTTGATTAACCCCTTCGGGCTAACTTCGCAACAGTTCTATCCGTGTACTCCGGCTTCCTCCATCAGTAAAACTGTCGTGGTCATGATTAGATATTGTGCAGAAATATGTGACCTTAAACACCAATAAATAAATAAATATCTTGATGTTTGCTTGGTGAATTAAATACTTATTGATTTAAATAATAGCAACATCTGTCATATGAGTACGAAAGAATACCCGTATATCTTTGTGAGTAAAGGGACATCATATAACATCTACACAACAGCGTAGTATTCCAAACAGAATTAGACTGGTGGCCTCAGCGTTTGTTAATCCTGTTTGTTCCTCCTCTTAAAATGTTCTCTTATTGCTCACATTCTTATTGAACTGTTTACCTGTAGTATTTAGTCCATTGCTTCGTTCGTCGGCGCAGTCCGGCCATAGCTTCGAACTTCCTAATTTTAATCCCCAGTAACTTGCTGAAGTTCATTTCTAGCTCTGTTTGTTCATTATTTGATTTATTTGGGGTGACAGGAAGACAGTCACAATACTATATCTGTCCTCACAGAATACATCTCTCCACGATTTTGTAACTTTTTGTGTTCTAATTTTCGGGCTCCTATTTGTATTTTACTTGTTTGCTGTGAAATAAAAGTGAATTGAATTGAGTTGAATTTTTTTAACCCATTAAGTCTGGTGGTATCTTCCATGTCAGTTCAATGGCAGAAATTGGAAGAGTCCACATTTATTATTTGGGGTTAGACCAATTAATATTTTCGTTGAAAATATTGATTGATTTACACAACGCATTTACCTTGTAGCATTCCCCTTAATGACATTTTGACGTAGCTAATGACACGACCGGAAAAACGGCCTCTGGTGTTCAAAGGGTTAATATCTACCTGTCCAAAACCAACATTCGGTGTTTACGAGGGTATGAAGCGACAAAAAGTCGTCAAGTGTTACCAGTAGATTGATTGATTGTATGTGGGGCACGATGACGCAGTGTACTAAGGCGTGCTGCACGTCGATGGTGCGCATGTCTTCAACCAGTCTAACCCTGCCTGTGCTGCAGTGCGGAGTTACGATGTTGGGGAACTGGCAGCTGCTCGTCGTTGCTCGATGGTTCTCACCGGCTACTCCGGCTTCCTCCATCCGTAAAACTGTCACGGTCATGATTAGCCATTGTGCATAAGTATATGACCTTAAACACCAATAAATAAATAAATAAATTGGTTGTAGGGTTCTTTATTTCCCAGTAAACTTGTATACAATAATGAACAATAATAATGATGATAAAATTACATGAAAACATATATGTATACCGTGGGAAATGATATAGCCAGATTGGCAATCTTCCTGTTATGCCAAATATTCCGACACGAGGTGGCCCTGGCTGTCGAACGTGTTGTTAAACCCCAATAATTAATAATAATAATCCCAATATAAATTCTGTTGCAACATTGTACTGGATATTATACAATTTTAAACAGAGTGCTACTACTGTCTTGTCCTTCTTTTGAGTTATTGTACCTCATCAATTACTGAACAGCCTCACAACAAGCACAACTGAATGCTGTCAACATAACACCCTGAATCAAACGTTTGGGTCTAGTCAATCGTGTATGCCTGTATTGTCATTATTTTAAAGGGTTCCCATGCGAGGCATTGGCTATCGGATCCTATCTTGGCAGTAAAAGAGATTGTTTTATAATTTTTTATTATAGTACACAAAGAGGCTCTCTCCTACTACCGGCTGCAGTCCATATAATAATGTACAATTATAGACTTATGTGGTGGTGAATATGATATGATATGAACCTGAAAAGCATATATTGACCGAGGCGTTAGCCGAGGTCAATATAAGTTTTTTAGGTTCATATCACATCACATTTACCACCACAGAAGTCCATGACTGTTTTATTACATACACCATCTTCAAAAAACCAATCTTCTACTTGTCAATTAGAAGTTCAATTATATCAACCAGAAATACTTTTATTTAACAATAAAATAGTTATCGTCTGCAGAATAACATAAAAAATAAACAATGTTATAGAGATTACGTCGATTGAAATAGAACTAGAGAGGGGATTTCCGAAGGCTATATTTAGAAAGTTGATATTCACTGCTGGAAAACAGGTGCACGTGGATGTTTGAGTTCCAGTCACGTGCATAAGATCCAGCCAATAGAAATGTGGTTATTTATAAAATATACAAAAAGGATTATTACAGTGACCATCATTCCTGTCACACCTATAAATTTGTCTGAAATTTGCCTCTTGAAGGCGGTTCTACTGCAGATTGTACGTTGTTCATAATCTAATTCATTCCATTTTGGGGGGTAGGCAACTATTGGAAATAGACGAGGGATCACAAGATATGGTTGTGTTGATATTTGTGAATAAAATAGTTTTTTACTTTGTCAATTTCCAAATTATGCCGGAGGATTCGACGGTTCGTTAGGTAAAGGGTTAAATGAACCTTCGCAAAAATCAAAACAAAATTCTTTGTTGGGAAAATCTTTATAAGAAATTTTTGTGTAGCTTCGGTTATGTTGCCGATTTGTTAAATGAAAAGGCAGCAGCCCACCAAGAACTGAAGAGTATATATCTGCAGTTCCCATCAGATTTACCTCGCCTCCTAAATAAAATAAAAGAATTCAGTGACCCCTGCTTTGTTATAAAGAATCTTGTGTCCACTTGTTTGTGATAGTGTATTTCTTTATCCATACAGGGTCGATGACTTGTAATCTTAAACGGATCTATTTTCTGAAGACGTAATGTCAGACTGACCACTGGATGTCAAGAGGCATTAGTGTAAACCCACAGTATTTGTTCATCTCAAAATCTTGATGCCTCATTCAGTTTTATTCTATTTCTAGGTAAAATAGTAACTTATATGAGTATGGTTACAATGACCGCCAATGTCCTTACACTGACTGTTTTGGGGATAGATCGATACTTGGCTATTGTCCACCCCGTTCGGTCAAGATTAACAAGGTAAGTAAGTCTCTTTACCCGGCTGAGTGCTCGAAGCCACTACCAGGGCTTCCAAAAAATGAGGATACCAGAGCAAAAGCCAACACTTTCCTTGCTTATATTTCATATTCGGTCAAGCACAAATAATATTTTGTTTATATAAATTTGTTTTATTACAAATTATTGGAGAGTGCCTGTGGGCACTCTCCAATAATTTGTAATAAAACAAGTTTTGAATAACAAATTCAGATCATCAAAAATAATCTAGCCCTCAACCAGTTAACGCAGAACACAGCGACTGTTGGACAGCTTTGGGATTTGAGCGGAATTTGACTGAGGTCCCACTAAGTCGGATCTTGCTTACAAGAATAACCTATAAAATTTTTTTATAATTCCAATCTTTTTACCATATCTACAGTACAAATTTTAGATGTTAACCCTCTGCACGCTGATGTCAAAATAGAAAAAAAATACCACGATACAACTGGGAATTTAACAAATTAAATCATATTTGACAGAGCCGAATAATATATATATATCATCTAAAGTCGGAGGGAGCGCGGTAGCTCAGTGGAAGACTGTTGGACTTCTATGCCAGAGGTCCTGAGTTCGATCCCCTCCGGGAAGACCCGCATTGTGTCCTTTAGCGAGGCACTTTATCCCGGTTGCCTACATGGCACGATGACGCCGTGCACTAAGGCGTACTGCACATCGATGGTGCACATGTCTTCAACCGCTGTAACCCTGCTTGGGCGGAGCTTGAACAGAGTTAGAATGTTGAGGAGCTGACAGTTGCTCGTCGATGCTCGGTGGTTCTCTCCGGGTACTCCGGCTTCCTCCACCCGTAAAACTGTCATGCTCACGATTAGCCATTCAGCATAAATATGTGACCTTAAACACCAATAAATAAATAAATCTAAATTTGGAGAATCCATTTGGAAGAGTCCATACCAGCTTTGAGTGTCCCAGGATCCGATGAGACCACCATGGTTGAACCCCTGTTGTCTAGACTGATAACACATGTTAACCCTTTACCAAACACAGCTTCTCAGTTTTTAAAACATAAGTTGAATTTAATAATTTAAAAAAAACAAAAACAATATATACCAATTAAACCTTACAAATATGGATGTCAATCATGTCATTAGTACTGGCTCACTGAGCCGGTTCCATTGACAGTCATATTTGCAGAATTAGGATATTTCCGGTCATGTTATGCTGTTTCAGCTTATGTTTACTATCGCTATTTAGGTAACTTGATGGTTAGAATGACTCAATTCTTTTCACGCAAATCCGAGTTAAGGTGCAGCGAGAATCTACATGGATTCGCGCTGGATTTGTTTCGCGAATCTTTAAGTGAACCGATTCTCGGATTCTGGTCGAAATTTCAGCCCTTCTTTCCCATATCACTGTAAATCACAGTTGTCCTTAAAGAAATGTTAAAAAACATTGCATCTGAGATATGTTTGTTTGTTTTTGTTAATTCTGTCTTGATATCAAAATATTCTATTTATGAAGCCTTCATCCATTGGCGTAAACTTCTCACAGCTAGATAACGATCTTGGGCCAATATTATAAAACTTTTAGAATTGTATTTTCTGGAATTGTATTTTCTAATTATGACTTTAACCCTTTACCTAACGTAACGGCCAAAACCGGCCAGCGCTATTCTCAAAAATCGCCAATTAATTTTCATTATTTTTTTCATTTTTTTGTCTAAAAAACATAGGTTATGACCCTTCGTTGGAACGAGCTCGTCGAGCTCGTTCCAACGAGGGGTCATAACCTATGTTTTTGAGACAAAAAATGAAAAAAAAATAGTTATTCAAGAATTATTTTTGCAAGTGTCGTCTGCTTTTCAGGTTAGGTGGGTTGAAATGAACTATTAGCATTTTCAAAGATGTGGCAATTTGCCAGTTGGCAAATTGTCATATCTTTTAAAATGCTAATGATTCATTTTAGTCAGTTATTTTAATAGATGGAAAATTCAATTCTGGAAAATGCGATTGTAAAAGTTTTATACTATTGGCTCCTGGTCAAGAATGAAGAGTTCGGAAGCTACAGAAGATATTCGACTATAATTGTAGAGCGAGCCATAGACTTGATAATGTTTGATAATTAATTAATTCTCATTTCTAAGCTTTGTTCGAATTAACTAAAAATATGACTGATTTTGCTTTGGCTTTTTGTCCTATGGAAATAAATGAATACACCTTGGTCTATCAATGAATGACTTACTCACCTTTTTTTCGAAGTTCGATTGACCATAGTCTTAAACATATTAGAACTACCTTGTCGGAATTATTTTATTTCACGATTATATGGTATAGAGAAGAAGTGAACTTTGACACTTCTTATAATTACTGCGTGTTATATTCTCAAAATGTTTTAGGAAAAGGGTTAAAGAAAACTACCTTAATCATTTTCTAACAAAACGGCCTAAACCGGCCGGTGCTATTCACGAACATCGTCAGTAATTTTTTTTTGTTTTTTTTTTATTTTTTGTCTCAAATACAAGTCATATGGCCTCACATTGGAACGAGCTAGTTGAGCTCGTTCCAACGAGGTTCCATAAGCTATGTTTTTGAGGCAAAAATGAAAACGTTTAGTCATTTGAGAAAACTGTTTGCAAGTGTCGTCTGCTATTTGGGTAAACGGTTAAGTTTGAACCTAACGTATTGTCTTTCCTTTCTTTTTTTGCAGAACTGTGAAGAAAACGATGCTGGTTATTCTTCTCATTTGGATTTTTTCCCTGTGTGTATCTGTCCCATTTGCTGTCATTTCAGTAACAGAACAACAATTTATCCTGGGGGAAGACCATGAAGTGTGTATGGTACGATGGGACAACTCCATCTACAGAAAGACTTACATTATTATGGAGTTTGCTTTTCTGTACGTTATACCACAGACTGTGCTTGGATACGGGTACTACAAGATGGCAAAGCGCCTGTGGAACAGCGTTCACCCGCCGTCTCACACAAATAATATCAGCATTGTAGCTCTTCGTTCGCGACGAAGAGTTGCCAAAATGCTCTTTGTTGTGACACTTGCCTTCGCAGTGTGTTGGCTGCCATACCATGTTAGAGAACTTTACCTGTTTTCTGATCCCCAAACAGTAAACACAGAATTTACGTACAATTTCAAAATAATCGCACACATTATGTCATACGTTGTTCATGCTGTAAATCCAATTATATACTGTTTTATGAACAAGTCGTTTCGGGTAACCGTTAAGTCGGCATTTCTCTGTAAGAAAGTCAATCTAAAACCAATGGTTGCTCTTCCAAGAAATGAGGTACTGCCGATATTACCACAGGAAGATCGGTCACATCATGAAATGACAAATAATCCTGCAAGGCTATTCCTTATTCCACAAAGAAATCAGCTCCGTGTTCGCTCGGACAGTGTGTGAACAACTCTCGTTTGTGAACGTTAAGTTAACTCTAATAACTCTGGATGTACAGTATGTGGACAGTGGATTGTAACTAAATCACCCGTGGAGTGGAGTTATCACTCAACGTATCACTTTCAAATTTTGTACATATGCAGTAAAAAACAAAAGCACTTTTTCAGACAATGGACCTCCGGGTTTAACCCGGATGTCGATTGGCTGGAACTTTGCTTGTGCTTGTTATGCTTTGCAACAAATTTGCAATTATAGCTTGGGTGGAATCTCCACTCGACGGGTGATTTAGTGATAATACACTCTCCACGTACTGTAGGAAGAATATGATCAGGATAATACTAGAGGCTATATCTAGTTTCATTTTAGGGTTTCGTCTTATTAGAAATATTATTTATGCTGAGCGCTTCGGAAATTGTGAATGTAGAGTGTCCTACTGCGACAGTCCTGGTAATTCATCCTTGTTTCCTCGGCAGAGAAATTGCTGTAGAAAATTGGTGCTTCTATTGCCGAGGGGCCTGTTCGATTGTGTAAAAATCATCAGGGGGCAGGGCATAGTCTCAATTGCCATTTATATGTAGTATGTGGTGAAATGAAAACTTTCAAGTAACTTTAACTCTTTACCTAACATGAAAAGCAGACGACACTTGCAAAATTAATTCTTGAATAACTAATTTTTTTCATTTTTTGTCTCAAAAACATAGGTTATGACCCCTCGCTGGAACGAGCTCGACGAGCTCGTTCCAACGAGGGGTCATAACCTATGTTTTTGAGACAAAAAATGAAAAAAATAATGAAAATTAATAGGCGATTTTTTAGAATAGCGCTGGCCGGTTTTGGCCGTTACGTTAGGTAAAGGGTTAACATGTGAGAGTAGTTCGAGATACATGTGTATATAATCACAATCAATGTGCAGAATCTTTCACTCAATGAGATCATGCCAATATCATGAACCATGTGAATGCTGAGAAAAAATCTTAGAAGTGAGCAGGCGACTTGCTCAATATGTATAGTATGAGTGAAAATAAGATGCAGTATATCCACAGACTAAGTATCTCATTGCTTCTATGTTGATAACCCTAGAATCTGACATCAGTTTCTGGAAAGCTTTTTAAGAGCTTTCCAGAAACTGATGTCAGATTCTGGTGTTGTCAACATAGAAGAAGCAGAACACAGTTTCTGGTGCTTATGCTAATCAGCAATACAGCATAGTTCAACCCACATGGTTTGATTCCTTGTGTAACCTGGATGTTGTGCAATTACTGCCATCACAAGGCTTTCTGAAGAAGCCATCCTCGGCAGTATTTTTGCCGTGGATATTTTTCGTTTCTGCAGCATTTTCCTCGGCACTGCTGATTGCTGAGGGTGAATTACCATGGCTGCTGCGATGATAACTGTTTATTTATAATACTGCGTATCTTTCCAAAAATGAATTCTTAATTCACTAAATATAACTTTTAATTTATATTCCAGTCCTTTAGAGTGGCATGTGCGAATTCAACTGCGCCCAGAAATTCGACAAACTGTAATAAACAAGTGCGAAATACCATGCTCGAAATGTCTGGGTGTGTACCTCATAACCGTTCTCCGAGACCTACCGGAAGAGAGCAATGGAGCACACCCTAATCCATGTACTACCTTGTCCCGTAGCTCTTGTAGCTTTGTTCTTTGGCTTCAGAAGTAGTATTACCTTTTATTATCACACTGAAAAATGTCGTCTTACAACGATCTTGTTCTTCTAGCATTGGAAATGAAATGAAATGAAACTTTATTTTGCAGCATACCATGTACAATTTACATAAATAAAAAATAACAATAAAAAGGTGTACACTGCATGGAAATGGCATAGCCAGACAGGCTGTCTTCCTGCCATTCCCAGACATGATTTATTTTGTCCTGACATTAAAGTCGTTTAGTTCTTTGTCCTCCCCGATTCACAATAAGTGAACCCTTAGAGGGGCTTTTGTGAAGCTTTCCCCATGTTCGGAGGTAATCGGAAAAAACAAGTGGTGATTTGAAAAGTATAAAGTTTAGGATTAATTGTAGAAATAGCGATAGTTGGGAGGATGAGATCACTTTATGCTGGGCCACAATCCGGAAAGAATGGATTGGTGCAAGTAATGTCAGAAGAATATCCATTCAAGAATAAAATGATTATTGTCTTTTTAAATTGAGGCCTGCTATATTGCCTTACTTCGAGATTTAAATCCTTCCAAATTTTCGGGAAAGAATGAATCGGGAGATCAGTAGAAAAGCCAGTTCTTGGTTTGAGGGAGCGCACATTCCCTGTTTGCCTTGTTTCCATTCCAGAAGGGTTAGTGTATATTCGAAGGTATTGTCAAATGATATAGGAAGTTTATTATGGTACCAGTCATGCATAAAAAGATGCACATGTAGCTAATACAAATCTTCGAACTTCAGTATTCCACAGTTTTTAAATGAAGATTCGGTGTGCGAGGTATATTTTCGATTTGTTATGTTACGAATAGCCTCTTTTGGAGTGCTGAAATTCTCCTGGTTGAGGGCACATGGCCCCAGACAAGTATACCATACAACATATGTATCAGTGAGTGATGCAATATCTTCAGGGCTTTCAAAGGAAGGGTTCTTTTTGCCCTATTAATGGCAAATATTGCCCTTGCCATCTTTAGGCAAACTGCAGACGTGTGTTGTTTGAACTTTAAATTTTCGTCCAGGTTGACCCATAGGAATTTGATAGAGTTTTCATCAAGTCTGTTGGTAACAAATGGAATGTCTATATTGTTCAAAGATATCTTTTTATTGGCGGCATTATACTAGTCGTTCTGCGGGTGCAACAACATACATTTGGTTTTACTAGCATTCAGACATAATCCATTTGCAGTGCACCATTCACTGAGTTATCGAGTTCAGCGTTGGTCTCATCTATTACATAGTATCTAGGTTCCCACTCGACGCATGAGCTGTGGTATCGTCTGCAAAAGACAACACCTTAAGTAGGGTGGAGTGACAGATGTCGTTAATATATAATAAAAAGAGAGGGGTGCCTAGAACTGAGCCTTGTGGTACACCAATGGATACATCCATTACTTCCGATGTGCTGTTCATGAAGGATACAAACTGACACCGGCTTGCTAGATAATTTTCGAACCAGGAGTTAGCTAAACCTCTTATACCGTAGCTTTCAAGCTTCATCAAAAGAATCGAGTGATTTATGATATCAAATGCTTTTGAAAAATCTAGAAAAATCGATAGTGTACAATCCTTTGAAGTTTTATCATTTGCTTTTGCGACACTGTTTATTAGATGCAAAATGGGATGCACAGTCGAATGACTTTTCCTAAACCCAAACTGATACTTATATATAGCGTTCTGCTCGTCGGGGAAAGTGTATAATCGTGAGTACATTACTTTTTCGAGTATTTTTGAGAATGTTGAAGAATACTGATAGGGCGATAATTGGTAAAAAGTTGAGGATCTCCAGATTTAAAGACAGGAATGATTTTGGCTATCTTCATTCTGTCTGGTACCCTACCTACTGCGAAAGATAGATTGATAATATGAGACAAGAGGTCTGTTATCTCGTATATAACCTTCTTCAGCAGTTTGGTAGACATATCATTACTATCAGTACTTGGTTTGCCTTTTAATTTATTAGCACAGATAATTATTTCTTGTGTATTAGTAGGTTTTATAAAAAGTGAATCCCCATTATTACTATTGTAGAGAAATTCTGAGAAGTGGCGTTGTGTCGGAGGTACTTGGGCACTTATATTCATACCAATGTTAGCAAAAATGTGTTAAATCTGTCCCCGATTATTCTTGGGTCAGATAATTCAATATTCCCGTCCAGGAAGGTAGGAGGAAGTTGTCGGTTGTTATTTGACTTGTATATGGCCTTTTGCAAGATGTACCACGTTTTTTTAATATTAATCTGCTTTGCACTTTCGCCTCAAGCGGTTGTACTCCTGGCGGAATGATTTGTAATCTGATGTGTTTTGAGTGGTAGGAAATTTTAGTTTTTTAACATACAATTTACTTTTAGTTTGGGAAGATTGCAATAAGCCAGACATCATCCATGGTTCTAGTTTTATATATTTCTTTCGTGTGGGGGGTTGCTTTCAGGGGAAATGCTTGTTCAAATGCTATGTGAAATTTATCCAGGAACCGATTGTATGCCGAGTTAGGACAAACGTCGTTGATAACATCAGAAAAATCACAAACCGTTAAGAGTCTTTTAAAACGGATGACATTGTCAGTTTTCATTAACTGTCTACAATTAGGCGTTGCGACTGGAGGACATTTATCTAGTTCATCTACACAGAACGTGGCAAAATGATCGCTGACGTCAGTAATTATAATTCCGAACGTGAACTTTGTAATATTATTGCTGAATATATGATCAATCATAGTAGCAGAAAACTCCGTAACTCTGGTAGGCTTTGTAATGGCGGGAAAACAACCGGAAGTAAATAACGAGTCAATTACAATGTACGTTTTACTGTGGGTATTTACACTAAGATCTATGTTAAATTCACTCATAAGGTAGACTACAATGTTATCTCTGCTTAAAGAGTCTAGCAGTTCAGCTAGTTTGACGAGGAACAAGTCCAGGTCTGCTTTAGGTGCTGTGTTTGGCCTGTAGATAGTCCCTATAATACATTTTTTCTTCAGAGATATTTCTATAAAGGGGGATTCAAAGACATGTGGTATGAAGACTGACAGATCATTTCGTATTTTGTAGGGCATACTATCATTTATGAACATTTCTACACCTCCCCTCCCATCATCGTTGTCAGGGCGGGTACGGGACACTAGCGGGTGATAACCCTCAAGCCGGTACTCAACGCCAGATTTCAAGTTAAATATTTCTGTCATTCCAACCACATCGAAAAAGTTATAATTTGTTTGCAGGTCAGCCAATAAGTTGTGCATATTTTCAAAGTTTGCATTCAAACTACGACAATTGATGTTGAGCAGGGAAAAAGTTTTCATTTTGCTTGAAATTTCATCTTTAAAGTGTTCGGGCGTAAAGTAGTGGCAACCCGAGTCAAGAGAATTGAATGGGAGGGTGAGATCTTCTTCTTCGCTAGAAATAATATCATTCAGTTTTGTCATGAAATCAAAGTTGACATTAGTAGTCTTCATTCCCAATGGTAATCTCACCAAAACTTTCGTCAAATCAATTTACGCCCATTTACACAGTTTGGACTTTGTTTTTTGGGGTTCATAACTCAAGAAATAGACAAAAAGAAACGATCATTCCTTATAATTAAACGTTCGCGACCCAAATAAATAAATCGTGTTAGTCGTCCTCTTCTTCAGCGAACAAAGACTTCAGAACTAAAACTGGTAGACATATTATTTTTCTGGCATAAAAGAGGGCGCATATTATTGAAATGCAGGTAGCAATTGACACACTTTCCAAGTCAAATGCACTTATGTCATTAAATTTTTTATTGACCAATGCATTACGTAATGCAAAGAAAACGTCATAAGCCACGCTTCCCTCAAATTTCATTCAACTGTTTACTTCACGTAAAAGTTACGTTCCGTGGTAGGTGGAAGTAGGCCATCAGTATTACATTGTATTTTGGTTTTGACCGTTTCCCGAGAACTAAAAAACACAGTTTGTAAAAGTGGAGTTAGATATAAAGCCAGATGACATGAAATCATTTTGATTTCCAAAAATTTTATTCAAATTAGCAATGTCAAAATTGCCATATTCGTCGTGACCAGCCATTGTTTACAATCGATTTGGGTAAAACGATGAACGCAGACGATCACCCAGTGTGCGTAAAAATTGAAATGTCAAATAAATACAGTTGTGAAGAAAAAGAAAAATTGACCCACCACGGTCATTTAAATATTTTATAAATAATTTCATGGTGATAAATAAGTAATATAAATTTATTTTTCTTTTTCACATTTAGAACGTGCCAGTGTTCTAACTTCTATTGATTTGACACCATGTTGCAACTCCGAAGACTGGTATTTTAGGGGCGTGGCTGGGGGCGGACCTAATTGTCTCGATTGAGCTACATTTCTTTCGTGGATTCAAAGAAAATAAATGTGAGGATATTTTTTTAGATTCTGCAGTCAAGAATATCAGTACGTTTCCGTGGTCAGTCTGGATTAATCGAGATTAACTACGCATGCGCAGTATGGTCAGATTGATGCTTATTGAAACAAGCTATAATCTAGTTTATTAATCCGTCCAATCCTTCTCGAAAGGTGAATTGGGTTTCAATCCTGACATGCGCAGTCAGTAAATCTATATTTGTTGACACGAAAATACAGAAATGAATGGTAGGGGATTCTAAAGATATTAAAACATTAGTAACTTGCGACAGTGCAATCCTACCAATGAATTTTGAGTTATTAAAAATTATATGCACATTTTAATTATACTGCATTCTACAAAAGCCTTAATTTTTATTATTATGCGACTTATTGAAATTAAAATTTAAAATTTTGTTGGACTTTAATTTAAATTTTGTGAAAATATTAAATACAATGTAGTTGAAATTGAACGGATTTTACGGTATACCAGGGGGGAGGGTGGGGGGGGGGGTCGAAGAAAAATTCCAGGAAGACATAGGAGCATTTTTTACTTTTGTCCAAATTGATCACCTACGGAAACCCATTACTGTTACGAAAATCGCATGAAAAAAAAAATTATTGCGTTTAATCGCAATACTCTTGCGCACACTTATTCGCAATAGTATTGCGTTTATTCGTAATACTTATTGCGTTTATTGCAATACTGATTGCGTCTATTCGCAATACTTATCGTGTTTATTCGCAATAATGTTTCGTGTATTAACGATGACTCGTTCGGTATTTGCAAGCGCTTTGTCAGAGCCGCGGGAATACCGACGTCGCCCCAGACAACTGCCCCCCCCCCCCCCACCAGCTATTTTATTTAGCCTATACGGACTGGTGAAAAAACACTTTTTGTTTATTTCTCACTTTAGCAAATGTTGTTTTCAAAACATGTTTTGCTGAACATTAAGTATACCGCATTTGGCAGTTTTATTGAAGAAATTGGAAATTATGCAAAACGATGCAAACCGGTCGATAACCGGACCAAGCAACGCAATCATCACCCTGTAAACGGTCAGAGGTGAACTTGGGTGTATATATGCCGGTCAAAGATAGAATAGATACGGGGAACAGGGGCGGATCCAGGATTTTATAAGGGGGGGGGGGGTGCTATTGTTGGTCGGCAAGCGCCGAAGGCGCACTGCGTGAAAGCGCTTTGCACCGTCCTTGCGAGCGCCGAAGGCGCGAAGCAATTAGGGGGGGGGGGGGGGTCTTTGGGGGTCTTTTTTTTTAATTAGGAACCCATCAGATGCTGAGACGTATCCTGGTCATATATTTCTCTTTTCTCCTAAACCTATTTTCTGCCGATTTGGCCGGGGGGGGGGGGGTGGTCAGGAAAAAAATTGCCGACACTAGGCTGAAATTTTTTTTTTCCAGTCTCTTGATACCCACCACCCCTGAAATTTTTTTTTTTCCATTTTGCCAAGGGGTACCCACCCCCCAAATTCATGAAAATAACCTAATTTCTAACCAAGGCAGTGTCGAAATCGCCAACTACCTACCTTCATTATTTAACCCTTCACCTGACACAGCTATTTAAGAAACAATATTCAAGTTTCATATCTTTGAGAAAAAGTCTCATAATTCTTCAATAAAAGCATATGAATATGAATATCAATAGAACTGGCTCTATGGGCCAGTTCTGTTGATATTCCTATTTGTATACTTTTATACTGAGAAACATTTTAAAATATTTTGGATTGTGTCATATTTCAGAAAATTGTGTCAGTTAATTTTCTGTCTGTTTTTGGCCGCTGTGTTGGGTAAAGGGTTAATTAATTTCTTCTTTGATTGACAGATCTCATGGAGCCCTGCCAATCAAAATATAAATAACAGAATGTTTTACAAAACTGACAAAACAGGAAAGATAATAATGAATGGAGATCTTGACTTTTCGACATTAGATTGAATGGGTAGTAAGGGGCTTGCTAATTAATATTTGGTCTGAGGAAGAACCTCAGATGTGTCTAAGTTTACTTTTGTTATACATGATACATGCATGGTAGGACTAAATCATTACTTTTTTCATTGTATAAAGTATCACACAGTTGAAGAAAGAGGGCATTAATACAGCGTGTTAATGTCCACTTCTTTCTGAGAAAAGAATCCATATTATCCAGCCCATACAGTGGCCCATAAACTAATTCTCAGTATTATTCCCAAAGACATTTTAATCATAGCCCTTCTCTCCGATGTCAAAATTGCCAACTGCTTACTAATGATCATTTAATTAATTTCTATCTTGATAGACAGAGCTCAGGGAGCTCAGTCAATCAAAATATAAATTATAGAATTTTGACAAAACAGGTTAAGAAAAAGATAAATTAAGATCTGTTAGAATTGGGTTTTTTGACATCAGACTGACTAGCTGGGAAATGGGGTTGGGATATGTGTTTAACTCTTTCCCTACTGGTGGCATCATGCTATGCTTCAACGTCACATATGGTAACAAATAACTAGTTAAAAGTTTAAGGGGTGAATTCGCTGGGTGAACCAGAGTGAACAACTTAAAATTTGATATCTGCTCTGATCTGCTGCCTTAAAGTCAGCAGATATCACATTTTAAGTTGATCAACCCTTTTGTGTGATTTCCCAGACTGCAGTTGTATACCGATATGGATCAGTCCATCCACAAACACCAGTAGTGAAAGAGTTAAGTCTATTTACAGTTCTTCAAGCATTGGGGAAGAACCCCAATCTTGCCTAAGTTTACTCTTGTTACACACAGTAGGACATTTTGGTATAAGCACAATCATTAAATTTAGCTTTTTCTGTTGCAAAAAGTATCATGATGTTGAGACTTTTCTCCGAAAGAAAAGGTCATTAACACAATGTGTTAAGGTCCTTTTCCTTCGGAGAAAAGATTTGCATCGTGTCCAGAGAACTAATTCAAAAGAGAATTAACAAAGTTGTTTACATCCACACAGATGGCTTCTCTGATGGCTTCAAGTTGGCTTCAAGTTATAGCTCTAGTCATTAATTTTATTTTCATTATTTAATATAAATGTTTCAAATTACTTATTGCGTTGAAATTCTCTTTCCAAACTGACAGTATGCTGATATACTGCAAGAAAAACGGAGAACAAGTGTTCTTGGATTCCAGTCAGACGACCCAGATAGTCTTGCATAAACATACCTAATGCCCAATGCTCAGCCCCACATTCCATACAAACTGCGCCAAAGGGGTGTATTACACGTAATAGCAATTGCAAAACCTTTCTTGTCAGTTTTAGATACCTATTTACTTGAAAAATGGCTCTAGGAAAAAATTTGACACAGTCGGAAAAAATCAGTTTTTCAAACCGACACACCACCCACCCACCCCCGCCTAGTGTTCGGAAAAAATCGGATGACCCCCCCCCCCCCCCCCCCGATTTGGCTTAAAATTTGGTAAAATCAATTATGGTACTGACGCTGCCCAATGAAAAACAAAATAATCATTCGAAATTGTTACCTACCAAGAAGCAAATATAATCACCCCTGGATTTTGCATCAAATTAATTGAAATGCTGGGATTGCCTGGAAGAAACATAATCATTTTCACCATGAAATACCTGTTGTACGCAGGGGCGACAGAAGTTCCAAGAAGTATGAGTGTGTGTGGGTGGGTGAGTGTGTGGATGGGTGGGTGCCACTGGGTGAGTGGCCGGGGGAGGGAGTCACATTTCTTTTGGTCAACTTTGAGATGCATATACTGTTTAAATGTTAAACACCCCAAAGGCAGATTTAGACGGGGCGCACACGGCGTGCGCCCCTCTATTTTCTCAGAAATCAGATATAAAAAGTATATGTCGTTGAAAATTATTTTGTTAGAATTGCCTGGAGCGTGCCAACTTATTTCTTTACATTCGAATCCTAAGCGCTGCAGTCACAGTGTGAGTAGGCGTGTGTGTGTGGGGGGGGGGGGGGGGGGTGCCTGAGCACCCAGAGCAGAACATTTTGGGAAAACAAAAATTTGCTAAATTGAAAACTAAACTAAAACTGGTTATTCATCAGTTGTCTGGGGGCAAATGCAGAGACGGCGGAAGCTCCAAAAAAGTGTGGGGAGGGGGGGGGGGCACAATTTTTTTTTTCTGGGTAACAGCAGGGTTATAGGACGAAAAATAAATTCTTAGGGGCTCAATGTGAAGGACAGGCGTGGGACATGGGTTGGAGGGGTACTTTGTCACCGAGTATGTCACGAATACGGAACGAAATTAAGTGCAGCTCTGGAAAGGGAATACATGCACACATTTTACCCTTGTGCCAACTTGGACCCAAATTCCGTAATATAATTTTTGGGTTTGGTACGTCCTTTGGACGTACCAAACCCAAAAATTATATTACGGAATTTGGGTCCAAGTTTGGACTTGTTTTACTATTACTATAGACTGTTATGACAAATTGTGAACTTACGATTTGTAATGTCTCAATATATAAAATGGACAGCGACGCCGACACTATTGTGTTGCTAATTTTGTTAGAACTATTACTATCTCCCACTGTCAATGTGGCCATAGGAGCTGTGTACGTTATGTCAGAATACGTCCGGTTAGGGTACCCATAATTGGTGGAAAAAAGTGTGTGTGGGGGGGGGGGGGAGCACGTGCCCCCCGGCTCTGCCGTCCCTGGGCAAATGTCCGGCATTCCCGCGGCTCTGACAAAGCGCCGGTAAACACCGAACATACGAACCAGACTACTATTAACTTCACATCGCTGATACACGAAATATTATTGCAAATAAACGCAATAGTATTGGGAATAAACGCAATAAGTATTGCGAATAAACGCAATAGTATTGCGAATAAACGCAATCTTGTTGCGAATAAACGCAATAGTATTGCAAATAGACGGAATAGTATTGCGAATAAACGCAATAGTTTTGCGAATTAACGCTATAGTATTGACAAGAAACGCAATAGTATTGCGAATAAACGGAATAATATTTTTATTCATGCTTGTTTCGTGACCGTAATGAGCTTCCGTCCCACCCACCGCCCCAGAAAAAAAGTTTGAAAATTTTTCCCGCAGAATTTTCAGACACCTACCCCCTTTTTCAATAAATACTCGAATTAATCCTGTATTTTCGCAACATTGTCGGACTCTGATACTTTGTGTGTGGTGTGCTTATTAGTCTGGCTACCTTTGAAAGCCAAAAGGCTGCAAATTTTGAGACAGTTTGTGTAATGCAGAACGGCGTCACCAAATTCCTCTTCAGGGAATCTCATTCTGCATGAATAATATGGTCTGTGTGACAGATCATCAGAATGAAACCTCCAGAGGGTGCATTTGGCAATGGTTAGGGTTATTGGGTGAAAGGGCAAATTCCTATGCTACGGGTATAATTGCCTAGTAAAAACCCAATTTGATATGGGGCTCCTTTTGCAAGTGGGCATGGTTTCCCCTAATTTTACTTACAAGACGTACGGTTCTTTGACGTAAAACACTATTTCATTTTATTTTTCCGCCATTTTTTTCTACATCATAATTTTATTCTCATCCGTTTTATAACAATATTAATATTGGCGGTTGTCATTTTTGCGGTTACCGTCTTTTTTGTGGACACGTGGTCGAGTGGTCCTTTTTCTAGTTGCAAATGAAGAACAATGATTCCAGATGCAGACAATTACATTGAAAAATGAACGAGCCCTCCCCCACTGATACGTGGTGATGCACCACTACCCCCATGTGGACATGGACAAGTATAGCACATTATGTACATAGCCAGTGATATACACATTTGCTCTTATTATTATTATTATTATTATTATTATTATTATTATTATTATTATTATTATTATTATTATTATTTACTTCCGACAGAAAAAGAATCTCTTCAGGTTGAAAGACCTCTGGGGCCGCTGCGAGATCATATACCACGATACCTCCATATGCATATAACAGTGGACATTCTTGCCGGTTATTTGATATTCAATAATAAACAACAGGACGAGCTTCATGAAAGGGGTATTGAAAGTTATTATTATCACGAACAAGCCCACAATGTTTATGATGAGGTCCTTAGTAACCTGAATGACAATGGAAGGGATGCCATCACTCATACGCACCCTTGCATTATTAATTTATTGGTTGACTGGTGTGAGTTAGAGCGAATTATTTGTACGAAGGAATTTATTAACAAAACTCTTGATGTGGTTCCAAATGATATAGCTCTTTCGGAAAACTTACCAAATCCATATGTTGGGAAAGGGAAGAAAGTCAAATCAAGCAACCCAACAGACGCGACCGCAACAAAGCATACCACAATTCCATCCAATGAAACTATACAGCCTCAACTGAATACTTCCCAGCCTCAGCAGATACAAACTGATACTCAGACCGAACAGACACAAAGGCAAAATCAGCCAGAACAGCAGCAGATGATATGGAATGCAGACCTGACCAAATCTCTAATTGAGTTGTACGTAGTCCATCAAGACGAATTTCTCAGTAAGAAAGCGAAGAAAAAGGTGCTATGGGGAACTATTGCTGAGGAAATGCCATCCACCAGTGGCGATAGTAATATGATAACTGCCGCACGGTGCGAAAATAAATGGAAAAATCTTCTAGCGGCGCGTTTAAAAATACCGAAGCACATAACAAAACATCCGGGGTTCAGCCTAAAAAAATGCCCCTTTTATGACGAGTTAAACGACATTTTAGGCACGAAAACCAACATAAAACCTTTAAAAATAATGTCAGCCCTCCCACTACCTGTGTCCCAACACTCCACAACGCATTCAGGGGAAACGCAGACACCCTCTGACTCTAGGCCCATTGATACATCTGAAGAGAGGGTGGATCAACCCAGAAACGCTGATAACGACGTGCAGCCCCCCCCCCCCCCCCAAAAAAAAAAAAATAAAAAAAAGAGAATTTCCAAAACAGAGTGCGTAGTTCAGGCTATAAGGGACCTCCAACAATCACAGACTGATATGATTCACGGCCTTCGAACCGATCTTATGAAAATGCACGCAGAAAGGATGCAAAGATTGGATAAACTAATTGACTGCCTTGACAAAAATAAAAAGAAATAGAAACACTGTTTTTTTTATTTGTGTCAAGGCAGCCAATTCCAGTAATGACCGGTGCATTTTATCAAAAGCGAAAACTGGAATACAACCACACTACAGAAATTTATATTTTTAAACTGTGGAACAATTGTCATTTCGGCTCCTTGTACAACACATTTGTTGTGATACTAGTAGGAACACGCGTGTTATTTGAATCCCCGTAGTCAAACATATATATCACTCAAAAGTTGATGGGACACACTTTCCATTGCTATTCCATTGCAATAATTCTATTGCAGATGGGGTTCCAACAACACGTGTGTTTAAATTCCTGTTGCAGTACATTCATCATAATACTTATTCAGATGATAAGACTTCGTGTCTTCCACCAATAAATACAATGAATTTATTAAAACCAACGTTGAGTCTCTTTCGACCACTAAAGCGAGAAATACCAATGCATAAGGAACTGAAGTGACAAATGTATTCAAAGACCTGAGCGAAAATATCTTTATTATATTCCAAAGGCTACCTCCTACATGAATAAAAACCACAGCCCACTCTCATCTTCGTATTCTACTTTCAGCGCTGTGTCGTACTGTCCGTGATGGCGGACAATTTTAAGCTGACTGTATCACCAGGCCTATTTTCGAACCCTCAGCATGGAGCCCTTGTAACATCCGCGACTTAATTAACGGGAACATCTTAATGATTCATACCTATAATAACAAAGACAACAGTTAATCGCTTTGCGTATATGTGTTCGATATTTATTCTCTCGAGGGATGTGGGAATTATATTTCACTCGTCTAACTTCTCGTGAAATAAGCCTTCGCATCCCACTAAAAAATATAAACATGGTACGATTCCCAAAATTGTAAATTATTTTCTATGTCATTAGAGGTATATATTACATAAATCTTCTTTAAGAATCTTTGAGCCTTCGCCATAAGCAAAAATACAGTAAAATATACATGGAGTTTCTAGAAGTAATAGAATATCCAATGAATGGAAACAAAGGTATCATTTCATTAATTTTTTGCCTCCGCCACAAGTGGAAGTTTGATACAAGAGATGCTTACTGAATCCATCCATCTTGCCGTCCGTCCGTCCGGGCCAACTAAACCTGTTTAGGAGCTATTATTTTTAGGAGGTTAGTCGAAATTAGGGTAGAATTAGGGTTAGGAGAGGGGTGGGGTTAGGGTTAGCCCCAGGGGAGGGCTAAAGGTTGCAGGGGGTTGGAACCCAGGGGGTGGGGTGGGGTTTTAGTTGTAATCGCCCCTAAACCAAAAAAGCCCCTAAGCCTTTTGGGCTGGCTAGGGTGGGGTTAGGGTCAGGGGTGGGGTTGGGTTAGGGTTAGGGGTAGTCCCAGAGTAGATGTTAAGGTCGGGGAGGGTTAGGTCCCAGGGGGTGGGGTTAGGGTCAGGGGTGGGGGTTTTAGGGTTTAGGGTCAGGGTAGGGAAGGCTTAGGGTTAGGGTTAGGGTGTGGTTGTTTAGTAGATGGGGTGGGGTTAGGGTTAAATATAAGTTCTAGGGTGGAGGGGTGGGGTTCTGGCTAAAATGAGGTGATGGACACATAAAATGTTTTTTTTCGTAGCCCTTAAACCTGTTTAGCTGGA
The DNA here is from genome assembly GCA_031216915.1 of Pictodentalium vernedei. NCBI lineage: Eukaryota > Metazoa > Mollusca > Scaphopoda > Dentaliida > Dentaliidae > Pictodentalium > Pictodentalium vernedei. Next base: position 122,900,193 of record CM062291.1, read on the forward strand.
ACGTCCGTCCGTCCGTCCGTCGTTTCGCCCATCTGTCGTGGTTGTCATCACATTTTACAGAAACCCATTGGATGATGATCTTTTATTCAACAGTTTACATTTTTACAAATACAGAACGCACAGAATAAACAGTAATAATAGAAAACAATGTACAAAGTCACAAGGTGTTGCTACAATTTCAATGTAAACTGTTAGGAAATGACATAGCCAGATTGGCTGTCTACCTGCCAATTCCTTGAGGAAAGAAAAGAAAAAGGAAAAAGAAAAGAGTAGAAAAAAGAAAGAAGAAATGAAATTGAAAAAGAAAAAGAAAAAGTAAAAAATAAAATAAATACGGCTGTATATGACGTCAAACTGACTGAGTCAGGTGTTTCAGTAATTGATTATAGGGTTAGATGTTAAAAGCTGCCATGGAATTGTTTTTACCCCACTCCACTTGCCTGCTAGGAGACGATAAACTTACTATAGAAGTAATGTCGGTGTCGTTTCCAATTCATCAGGGCACTTCTCATTACTACCCTAACAATGCAGACTTGTGGGTTCCTCGTCACGGAAGGGGTCATGTGCCGATAGTTTAACTAGCATGCTCACTTACTTTGCAGCTTTTCTTAACCTTTATGCAGAAAAGATTAATTTTAGGGGATATTAGTCAGTGAGATATTTCATGACAACTTCGGTGCTGCGAGTGTTTTATTGGACTGAGCCAATTGCCTTATGCACCCAATAAAATTACTAGTGTTGTGGATAATGCAATTGACTCATCCAAGACGGATGAGAAATTCAGACGTTTTACGTATACAAGCTCATTCTAATTTGTGTTATTTGAACACCTATAGAAGAAAGGTCAAAACTAAGAATTGAGAATCTAGATGGATCCGCAGTCAGGACAATAGGGGTTATTGCACTCGATATTTGACTCCGTCATGTATCTACTTATTAGTTTAAGTGCTAGAGTGTTCTTAAAAACTTTCCTATTACCTATGTTTCTAAGGTCCCGATCTAAACCATTCCAAACTCGAGGGAACGCATATGTAGGCAATTTGTCCAAGGACTTAGTACGTGACTTTTTTAGGGTCAAAAGCCCTGTCTGTCTTGTCGTGGTACCACGTGGGTTGTTGACACAACTAAAGAATGTTCTAAAAGAACTCGGTAACATATCATGGTACCAGTCAAAAATAAACAAGGAAACGTTCAGGGTATAAAGATCGGATACTTTGAGTATTTTGTCGTGAAAGAAAAGAGGGTCTGTGTGAGCGTTGTGTTTTTTGTTATTTATTATTCTGATTGAGCGCTTTTGCATTTTTTGAAGTTCGTTAATTCGTCTTGAATTGCCCCAAATATGTATACCATACATGAGATGGCCATGTATGAGTGAATAGTACAGAGTTTTCATAGCGCTATGTGGTAGACTGTTTTTAACTTTATTCAATGCAAAGTTGGCCCTCGCCTCTTTTGAGCATATTTGGCTAATATGTGCTTCATATGTTAGTTTTTCGTCCATGGCTATCCCAAGAAATTTAGCACTTTGTGTTGCCTGATTATTACCTATTCTTTCTATTTTTTCGTTATTGATCGTTATATCATTGTTGCTATGAGCCCCCGACCTCGCAGAAGGATTAAAAATAACATATTTTGTTTTTTTGGCGTTAATTGCAAGTTTATTAACTGAACACCATTCAAATATTTTTGAGAGTTCTTCATTAAAATTTTCAACTAGTGTGTCTGTGTCAGGATTTGAAGAATGAGTCGTAGTGTCGTCTGCAAATGACAGAAGGTTACTTGCAGTTGCCCGATGAATGTCATTTATATATATTAGAAAAAGTAAGGGGCCCAGTACAGAGCCTTGTGGCACTCCGCATATTACTTTTTGCAGGTCCGATTTGGATTCCCCGAATACAACGTACTGGGTTCTTTCCGCTAGGTAACTACGGAACCAATCATTGCATATGCCTCTAATACCATACTTCTCCAGTTTCTTTAGCAAAATCTCGTGGTTTATTGTATCGAAAGCTTTCGAGAAATCCAGGAATAGGGCAAGAGTAGATTCTCGCGTTGGTTTGTTGTTGTGATCCGCTATTTCTTTCAATAAATGTAGTATTGGGTGAATGGTTGAATGTTTTTTTCGAAATCCGTATTGATGGTGATATAGAATATCGAATTTTTCAAGGAATTTTGTTAACCTGTAAGACATGGCTTTTTCAAGCACTTTAGAGAAAACTGACAGGATGCTAATAGGTCGGTAATTTGAGAAGTTATGTTCATCTCCTGTCTTAAAAATAGGGACAACTTTAGCAATCTTCATTCGATCTGGAACAATACCCTGAATGAAGGATTTGTTTATGATATCTGAAAGTGGGGACCCTATGATATCGATGGAACGTTTTAGGAGATATGTGGATATGTTATCTGGATCTTTTGTAGTTTTAGGTTTTAAAGACTTTACTATATCAATAATTTCACCGGGTGTTGTTGGAGTTAAGAAGAAGTTGTTATCATATTCGTCAGTTAAGTAGTCTGTAAAATGTTTACATTGCGATGGTATTTGGTCGCTTACTGTTTTGCCGATGTTGGCAAAGAATTTATTAAATTCTTGCGCTATTTCTTTCGGATTCGTTATTTTCCTGTCCCGAAAGCTAAACCATGAAGGCGGAGTATGGGCTGTTTTTACTCGTTTAATGGCTTCGTTCAATATTCTCCATGTTTCCCGTAAATTGCTTTTGTGTTCTTTTAAAATATTATTGAAGTATGCTGCTTTACTTTGTCTTTTTACTCTGTTGAATATTCTACAGTAGTTTTTATAATTTTGCGTATTTAGAGCGCAGGGTTGTTTTAGTTTTTTGTTGTAGAATTTTATTTTATTATTCGACGAAATTATAAGTCCCTTTGTCATCCAAGGATGTTGTCTAATAAATTTCTTTTTTACGCGTATCTCCTTCAGGGGGAAGGCAGTTTCATAAGCTGTTTGATACGTTTTGACAAATGTGTTATAACATGTGTTTGGGCAGTCTGAGTTAGTGACTGGGGAGAAATCACACTGTTCCAGAATGGATAGGAAGTTTGCTATACTTTCGTCATTTATTTTCCTAGTTTTTATACCTTGTGGGATTTTCGTAGGCTTTGGATTTGATTCAATATGGAATGTCCCGAAGTGGTCAGATACGTCTGTGACAATGATGCCAGAGAGAAAGGGTGATGTGATATTAGAAGAGAATATATGGTCTATGAGGGTGGCTGAATGCTCCGTCACTCTTGTGGGCCTTGTTATAGTTGGTAGGAAGCCTTCATTTAACATTGTGTCCATGAATCTACATGTATTATTATGAGTTGCCGATTTGAGAAGATCAATGTTTAGATCACCCATGATATACGCCTTTTTGTTTTCGGTATTTATGGTTTCCATTATACCATTTAATTCAGACAAAAAGAGATCGAGGTCTGCTCTTGGAGGTGTATTTGGTCTGTAAATAATTCCAATTACCCTTGTTGTTTTTTGTACATTTATTTCGATGAACAAGGATTCAAATACGTGTGGGATGAATTTGGATAAGTCGTCCCTGAGTTTAAAGGTAATGCCCTCTTTAATAAACGCCCCAACGCCCCCACGTCCATCATCATCTGGTGCCCTAGATTTTACAAGAAGTGGTTGATAGCCTTCCAAGGCGAAAGTCATATTTTCAGGGATTTTAAAAGTTTCGCTTAGACCTATAACATCAAAATTGTTATCCTTGTCTTGCATATCGAACAGTAAGGATTTTAAGGCGTCCCAGTTACAACTGATACTTCGACAATTTATGTGAAAGATCCCCAGTGATCCATTTGTCCGAGAAAAAACTGAGCGAAATTCCGCCGGCGAATAGTACTTACAATTATCTCTGAATTGCTTGAAAGGGGATTCATAGTCGTCTGGCGTTGAACTAGTTTTTGTGTTATAAATACTTATAAGATCATATTCATCATTTGCCTGAATCCCATCCAGGGATATGCTACCCGCCATAAGTTGCCTCGCAGCCACCGAAGTTGAAATCATCATTAAGAAGAAACAATACTGAAAGGGAGATTATGGTATTACTTGGCTGTAGTATTTTCATGAAATCTATACTATTAGGGTTAATATGAAACATCCTGACACAGTCTGATTGGTAGTAAAGCATTCCTAACATCAGCTATTTAAGATGGTAGAGACATTGTGTCCTGGATATTGTGAATAGAATGAGTGAATGATTGAAAAAGGGAGAAAATCACTAAAATTATGAACGGGCTCAGTGATATATGCACCAAGAGTGATAGGAAAATGGGAAAGTGTTAATATATAATAATCGACTTATTTGAGTGCGCTAAGCGATGATACGGTGATTGGGTGGACAATGAAGAAAAAGAAAACAGAACTTCAATCCTGAATGAATCGAGGAACTATTGCTCGCCTGACTGATTGTGGACTAAAATATTCTGTTCGCTCCCCTTCATGTCCATTCATCCGTCCATCCATCCACCCATCCATCCATCCATCCATCCATCCATCCATCCATCCATCCATCCATGAGTGAATGGATAGACCGATGCATGAACGAATGAACAGTAAATGGACGAATGGAGGAACAAACTAGTCAAAGAATGAAAAAAAAAACAAAAAAAAAAACCTAAGGTAATTTAGGGACTATGATCGAAAATGTGCAGTTTTAGCAAGTGGAACATGTCTCAATCTAATAACAAATGAGTAAGTGAGTAGGCAGTAGAAGTAATTGAACAAATGCACAAGCAAGCAAACAGATCTATAAACGAACTGACAATCCAATAAACGTGCGTATAAACAGACAGACAAATGAATGAGTTAATAAATGAATGAATGAGTGAATGAATTAAAGAAATGAATGAATGAACATTTATACACGTTCGGTGGCAAAGGAGGGTATTTCTCAATATAGTAACAGGCGAGTGAATAAACAACAAAGAAAGATATTCATGGCTGCAGTCTGATACGTCTTAATGTAATATCCCACACAACTAAATTAACATTTAAATTGAATGAGTAATTGAACGCTCAATATTGTTCTTTGGGATAGTCATGTGGGATACCACTAGTTTGACAACTGTGGTGGGTTAATAAATCCCATGATATCTAGCCATCTACGCAGAATGAATGAATGAATGAATTGATAACATAAATGGAACAACAAACTGACGGGATAAGTGAAAGGGTTCAATGGGCCAAAAATTTTAGAGTGTAATTTGACATCTTTCTTTATTAACAACCCTCATCCATCCCTCCATCCATCCACCCGCCCATCCATCCATCCATCCATCCATCCATCCATCCATCCATCCATCCATCCATCCATCCATCCATATGAATGAATGAATGACTGAGTGAATGAATGAGAAAGTATTGGCTATTCGACATCTCTTGGTAGAAGTGGCACGATGAGTGAATGGACGGATAGACGACAAAACGAATGAGCAAATGAATGAATGAAGGAGTGGAAAAGGAAAAACCAAAAAAAAAAACAAAAAAAAACAAAAAAAAATATATTGTTTGTCAAACAGCTCTGGTTAAAAGTGGGCATGCGAGGTATCTAAATTTGATTTTCTCCAAGCAAGATACAAATGTGGTAATTGGTAGTTGAAATGGTGAAAGTTCATTTACTTCCAAGTTCATGTAAAAACATTTGGGTTACGTCGACTTGGGTATAGTTTGGCAGCTTTCTTTGTTAACACCCTTCAGTCCCACACAATGCCACCCAGTTTCCACCCAGTTTCCATCCATCCATCCATCCATCCATCCATCCATCCATCCATCCATCCATCCATCCATCCATCCATCCATCCATCCATCCATATGAATGTATGAATGAACGAATGAATGAACGAACGAACGAAAGAACGAACAAACGAACGAACGAACGAATGAACGAATGAATGAACGAACGAATGAACGAATGAACGAACGAACGAATGAATGAATGAACGAATGAATGAATGAATGAATGAATGAATGAATGAGCCAAACAACGAACGGACGAGCGAATGAATGAATCGATAAAATAGAGGGAACAGCAAACGAACAGCAAACTGACGGAATAAGTGAAAAGCTTCAGTCCCACACAATGCCACCCAGTCTCCCTTGCATCCATCCATCCATCCCCCCACCCACCCATCCATCCACCCATCCATCCATCCATCCATCCATCCAACCACCCATCCATCCACACATCCATCCATCCACCCATCCATCCAAAGAGGAGATATTGTCCCAAAAATTTAAGCAGTTTGGGGATAATATAATGAATGGGATTTCCAACGAACGTTTTCAAGATTTTTTGCCATTCGTGGACTTAGAATCGCTTCTTATACCATCACCATCTATCTGATCACATTTCAAAGAAAACCGCTCAAGATTTATCTTCCAACTTTATAATTGTGGTTTATTGCAAACGGACCCCGTCGAAATCCTTTCTTGTACGTAGAAGCAATTCTGTTATAATACTATCTCAGAAAATATTTACTCTGCACTGATTGTCCTTGTTACAATTTACGGGAGAGTGTCTCCAGGCATTGAAGACATTCTTACATAAATTGCAACAAAGCAAATATATGGGAAGAAACTCTGCTGACCCCCCCCCCCCCTCCTCTCCCAAGACCCCCCCCCCCCAAAAAAAACCCCCAAAACCAGTTAACTGGTTGAAATCTGCAAAGCCATATATGGGATTTATTCAGAAGTACGTTATTTATTTATTTATTGGTGCTTAAGGTCACTTTTTTGTAGCTGTTGCTAATTGTGACCACAACATAGGTATGAGTCAAGTTTAGCCAACCGTTTATACCTATGCTGCCCACTTTAGGGGACTTTTATCCCAGGCGCTGGTGACCGGGTCTTATTCTACCAGTAAAGCAGAAAATGGGTAGCAGAGTAAGCAGGCACTGTACACCTCCCGGGATTCCCATGAGGATCTGGAGCACAGGTATCATAACGTATAAGGACCATGGTTAATTTGATGACGCCGTTCTGAAGTACAGGTAGCAAAATTTAAGGGCTGCATATTTTGTCCACGTGCTTCATATTATCTCTGAAGTTGAATCACTTAGCGTGTCTGAGTTTTTTCCTTGTTGCAGTTTCAGGGTGCCTTAATTTATAACAAGACAAAGACCTGTGAAAATGTTGACATCACACTTCACAGAAAATCGTTCAAGATGTTTTCTTCCAATGTCATGAGTGGTATTGCAAACCAGCCGTTTCCAAGTTCATCAAGAGTTATTTTCCTTCTTGTACGTAGGAGTTCTCGTCGTCACATTACCAGATAACCCTTTACCTAACGCGTCTAGCGGACGACATTTGCCAAAAAAATTCTCGAATATTAACTTATGTTTTTTATTTGTTTTGTCTCAAAACATAGGTTGTGACTCTTCAGTGGAACGAGCTCGTTGAGCTCTTTCCAATGAGGGGTGACAACCTATTTTTTCTGAAACAAAAAATGAAAAGATGATAACATTTGAATGACGAATTTTTTAGATTGGATGTAGCGATGGGCGGTTTTGACTGTTACGTTGGGTGAAGGGTAAATAAGGACGTTGCAATTTTCAAATATATACGTGCGGGTACGTGTAGATAACTTTCCGTGAGCTACGTTACAGTTTTTGAGCAGTCTCTTGCAAAAACTGCTCGAAAACTATGGCGTAGATCACTAAACGTTATCGATACGTATACACGTGCCCGTACGCGTTTAGAAATTGTAACCTCCCTATATATATATTGTCGTTACATTTCAAAGATATCTCTTCAGGGTGTTTTGTCACATTTAATATATGGCTTCTGGGTATTAAGTTTTTTTCTTTCACCCCTTCAACAACATAACGACCAAACCAGCAAGCGTTATTCATAACAATCGCAACTCAAATTTGATCACGTTCTCAATTTTCGTCTCAAAAAACATAGCTCTTGGCCCGACATTAAAACAAAGTCATCAAGCTCGCTCCTTTGGTGGTAGTAAGATGTTTTGAGCAAAAAAATGAAAATGTTTAATTATTCATAATATTTTTGGTAAGCGTTATTTGGTATCCGACTTGGGTGAAGGGATAATTTATTAATGAATTCCAGTCTGACGCCCAGCACACCAACAGAATAAGGCGTCATTACATGTGGAGTCCCAAGTGATTCCCCCATGGGTATTCTATAGAGCCTATAGCATGCAGCTTCGATGCTGAAAAGTTGCAAAACTATGGTTTAAACTGAGAGACATCTTGGACTAAATTCCAACGCGTCCATTGACTCCATTCATGTTTTTTCTCAAATAGCCGTTCATTGTCAAAAATACTGTCCACACAAGGAGAGAAAATTGCTACACCTTTACATATATAATCCCCCGTGCCATGTACAACAATTCCGCGGTGTCAATTTTATTTTACACCATTTCACTTCTTAGTGCATTTTAGCTGCGACTAGCAGCTCAATAAGTGGCAATGTCGGTCTGTCGGCCTGTCTGTCGGTCTGTCGCTCTGTCTGTGACCAACGAGTTTCAAAACTCAATAACTTTTGAAATACTTGGTGGAATGACTTTATATTTGGCATGTAAGTGTATCTTATTGATGTCTAGCCAATGTTTAATGCATGTGTTGTTCCAAGTATTTTTCTTGGAGTTATGGCCATTGATGAACTTAGAATTTTGTGACCAACAAATTTCTAAATGCAATAACTTTCAAACTTCTTGGTGGAATGACTTCATATTCGGTATCCAAGTGTACCTCATTGATGTCTAGCCCATGTTCGATGCACATGTTGTTCCTATTTTTTTCTCCGAGTTATGGCCCTTGATGAACTTAGATTTTTGTGACCAAAAGTTTCTAAACCTAATAACTTTCAAACTACTTGGTGGAATGACTTCATATTTGGTATCCAAGTGTATCTCATTGATGTCTAGCCCATGTTTGATGCAAATGTTGTTCCAAAGTTTCTTCTCTGAGTTATGGCCCTTGGTGAACTTAGAATTTTGACTCACAGATTGCACCATCCGTCGCAGCTACGGCGTCGATGTCGTGATTTTTACATATTTAGTACGGATTTTGGATGCCCTCCACGGATAGTTTCTGCTGCGACCAGTGGCGGCGCCAGAACAACGTCCACGGTGGGGGGGGGGGGAGAGTGGAGAACATGTCCTGCATGGAGGGGGGGGGGGGGGGGCACTGTCGAAAAGTATCCTATCATTACATTTTTAATGCATGAACAATCCTTGGCTATTTGGTGGACGCTTTTCTTTTCATCGTGGGGGGATTGATTTATTATCTGGTGGAAGAAGCCCACCTTCCCTCCTTTCTCTCCCTTTGGCTTCTTCCCACAGCTAAAAAAATAATTGGATGCGTGTGAGCGTTATGGACAGTGGGGCGGGGGGGGGGGCAAGTGTGGGGGGGGGGGCAAAGGCTATCTTTAGGGGCAAATGCCTCTATATATGCCCCGTGTAGCGCCGCCACTGGTTGCGACAATTAGCATAAACCGCCTGATTTATGGAAACCACGACAAATTGTGGGATAAAATAGGACTCACCCTCTCCCTTTAAAGTGCACGCTGTTTTTGCCTTAGGTATGGGCCATGGCGTTCTCAGTCGCAACTGAACTGGAGGAATAATTCTTCCAATGCATAAATGCAAACGTGTTGATATTTACCCTCTCATTTTGAAGTTGACTGGGTTTTTGTTCCATGCCGATCGGTGAGAGCAAAACCGAATATTTGTCCAATTTTGCAGAAAATTCGACAGGTGTATACAACATTTTTTCCTAGGATCGTGCAAAGAATCCACCAGTCCTTTGAACGGTACGTGTGACAACTAATTTTAAAGCAAACAACAACAACAACACAACAAAAAAGAACGGGGATGGGCATCGTCGGCTATTTAACCCTTTACCAAATGCGAATAACAGAAGACACTTGCTGCAAAAAATCTTGAATAACTTTATGTTTTCTTTGCAATACATAGGTTGTGTCCTATTATTGGAAAGATCTCGTTTAGCTCTTTCCAACGAGGGGTCACAACCTATGTTTTTTTAAACAAACAAACAAAAAACAAAAACAAAAAAAGAAAAACAATAGCAATTGAATAGTATTTTTTTTTTAATAGCTCTGGTTTGGTTTTGGATGTTACGTTGAGTAAACGGTTCAAGTCTTGTCATTTAGGCTGTTGTTCCTGGTGTGCACATTCAATTTTAATGATACTTTAAAAAAAAATACTGCAACAAGACTAAAATTAATGGCGACAACCAAAAATACTCTCCATACACTAAAATACTCAAAAATATGACTTCAAAACATATACCAACAGTTGGTATGCCGAACCTGTTCAGCCCTCGAATTGGCTACGGCAATTGGCAATGCCGTGGTAAGAGGCGTGGCAGGATGCCACGCCTCTTACCACGGCATTGCCAATTGCCGTGGCAAATGTCGAGGGCTGCCTGTTGGTTCTTTATATAACCAATATGCCAACTTTTTATATCTGCTTTGTTTCGTAATATTTAGAGATATAGTCTTCTATAAGCTCTATGCTAACTGCTGGATCTATTTCAGTTCATATATTAATATGTTAATAATGTTGTTCTTAAAAATACTGTTTAAAGTAAACTGGTTCTATCTCAGGGACAAGCTAGAACCAGTTTTGGTTCTATAAAGAACCCGACTTTTTGCAGTGTATGGGGAGGATATACATTTCTCATATGAAGATGTCCATTTCTCACATAATGTAGTTCATCAGATCCACACGGCGTGCTTCACCTTCTGAGTTTGATGATCTGGGTGCATAAAGGCCATCATCTGTGTCTTGGAAGCTGTCATTGCCTTCTCCCCCTTCTGCCTCTGAGAGGAACTCTTGAAGATCATCGGAGTCACCATTTAGCAAACAGAAATTATGTAGTATCAAGCAGCTGGCCCCAACCACTGTGATCAAGTCGGTGCGAAACATGTCAACATGTCGTAGTCGCCGGAATCGTCCCTTTAACAACCCAAAAGCTCTTTCAATGACACGCCGTGCAGATGCCAGTTTGGTGTTGTAAAACTTTTGTTTCATGGTGAGATATCCGTTGTCACGGAATGGGCACATTAGCCATGGCTTAATTTGATAAGCTGAATCGCCTAAAATGAAGGTATTATTTAGAAATAGATTCTCATTTTCGGCAGAATGGTATAAACCGGAGTTGCGTAAGACTCGTGCATCATGCACAGATCCTGTTTACCCAAAGAAAATGTCAATGAAAACATGGCGGCTGTCACACACAGCTTGCAATACCAAAGAAGGAAATTTTTTCCTATTAATATAACATTCACGGTCTTTTTTGGGCATTTGTCTTGGAATATGACATCCATCAATTGCACCCACCATGCCCGGAATCCCATTAATTTTTTGAAAGTCCTTACAGTTTTGCTGAATACCTTCTTCATTTGGCCATGTAATATACTTTGATAGAAGGTGATTATTTATGGCTTTGCATACTTTAATTAATGTGCGGTGCACTGACCCTTTTGCTATTCCAAAACGATCTGCTACTGAGCGTAAACTCTCTTGGTTTGCTAAAACCCACAGTGTTATGAACAACTGCTTGTCTGGTGGTATCTGTGGATTTCCACCCCTTTGCACACCGATGGTAATATGGGGACCAAGTTCACTTTGTAGTGTTTCAAAGGCTTTCTTTGTTAGCCGAAAATGACTTTGAAAATCTGATAGCGAATAAGAGGGTATTACGGTTTCAGCGTAGTCTCTGATTCGGTAATGATGTTCATCTTCTGGAAGTACTGAAAGTAAATGTATAAGTAACTTTATCAAATGATTGTAAACTTTATAGTATAAGAAGTGTTTACAGTGGCTGATTTTTACGTGTTTTTTTTTTAACAAAAGGGTGTGGTTATAATGGGGTCATTATGTCCGCCACATTGGACAAAAAGCGCAAGACGCAACATGCATTGTGTGTCAGCATGTAGTTTCTTGACCAGCACTCAGTTTGTCCGAAACAACTGAAGGATAGAGACGCAGTAATTATACCACGACTAACACTGCACAGGTTATCGGGCTTCATTTGAATTGGTATTGGTATTATAATGCTGTATTAATGTTTTATAACTGTACTTGCTGCAACTATCTCTTTATTTAATTATTGGTGTTCAAAGTTAGTTGCAATGCTGCAACAAGGGCTAATGTGACATGGCCAACAAAAGTTTAAAAGCAAGTTTATCCAGTCGTTTATACTAATGTCGCTCATTTTAATGGACTTTCAACCCAAGGATTGATTGTCGGATCCTCCTTTACTGGTAAAACGCAACCTTTTTACAGCAATAAACAAGCACTTCGCTTCTAGGAGTTGCCACGAGGATGGTGGTGGTGGGGGGGGGGGGGGGGGGGGGGGCTTCCATCCAGCGAATCCTTCTTTCAGAAAAAGTGCAATGAAATTGCTTGTTGGAATTTTTCAGATTTTTTCCAACGCACACGTTGTGATCATTCAGTAGAACAAAGCCTGTTGGCCTAATTTCAATGACAGGCCATAAGCTATTGATTAGAAGATATAGTAGGAAAAAAGCTTTCATTGTATGGAGAAATTCATTAGTGAAATCATCTTCAACGTCTATTGGGTAAAGGGGTAATGCTGTATTAAATGGGGTTAACATTGTAAAACCAAAAACAATGTTCATCGCCTATATGTCTGTTGGCAGTTAAAAGTTTCTAAAAAAAATCAAAATGAATTAAAATTTTGGATACATCTTGATGGCAAATATGGTCGCCCATATAAATAAATAACTTAATCATCGGCATTTTCTTTAAAATTGGTGCGGATTAGTTAATTTTGTTTTTCATTTTCATTCCCAATGACCATTTAAAAGATGTAGACATTTTTAAACAATCGGAGAGAAAACAGGAATTTGGAACTTGTCCTATGTGCAATATAAAACCTACATCACCAGTCGCTTTGCTGAGCAAAGCCATGGGTGGTATAAGGCCTAGATGGTATTATATGGGCTGTAGGATAAATTCCAAACTTCTGTTGGGAGAAGTACATCGGAGCCTGTGCCGGCTATATCCACTACATACCATTTGCATATCTGTTTGGTACATGTACATGTCATAACAGAGGAATATCGTGTTCAATGAGAGGGTATTCGATTTCTGATGTAGCCCTGGCGGTTCTTAGACTGCAGGTTCGACATAATTTGATCGAGGAAATAAAAAAAAGAAATCGGAGTGGGCCCTAAAACACGTTGGGGTGGCGATGATAATCAAGGAATTTGTATTTTCATTTTGGCCTAACTTATGACCTAGATATTTGTTCATTGTATGGTTTTATATAATTCAGCACTTCAGGGGGAAAATTACACTTGGATGTTTATTGTGTGGTAGTGCTATTCATGTGTCCAATTTGTACCAACGTAAATAGATGTCTGCCATACTTGACGGTTGTTCATTTCACTTTACCTAACATGAAAAGCAGACGACACTTGCAAACAAAATTCTTGAATAACTAATTTTTTTCATTTTTTGTCTCAAAAACATAGGTTATGACCCCTCGTTGGAACGAGCTCGACGAGCTCGTTCCAACGAGGGGTCATAACCTATGTTTTTGAGACAAAAAATGAAAATATTTTGAAAATTACTTGGCGATTTTTGAGAATAGCGCTGGCCGGTTTTGGCCGTTACGTTGGGTAAAGGGTTAACTTACACAGTGTTACTTCATATTTGATATACTGTGACATCTTCAAATTGCCAGAATGTCACGTCATCTATCTGTAATGCAATTCTAGATGGTTCACAAATTAAACAACACAAACGGGATTAGAATTTTACTCTTTGGGTGGTGTCTGAGGTAGCTGATAACGATAAACACCATAACGATTCTGGTGAAATTTCAAATAGACACCATCCCAATGAGAACGTTATTGTGTATGTTTTGAGAACATGCTCACCTGCCGGGGTCATTTTCAAACCATGCCTTGACTCCTGAAGGTTAAAAGTACCTGCTCTCCACTCAACCAAATGATTTCAGATTACTGTAATGAACCCTGTCGTGTGAGCTTTATATTCTCCCATCCCTATAATGCCCTTAACAGACCTCAAGAAAATCAATTTTCCACTATATCAGACGACTGCATGGTCACAAAACCAAAGGCGATTTTGACAATCTTTCTTGATAAACATCACGTGTATAATGTATTCAATGAATATTTGACTATTATAAGGACCAACAAGTACACATGCAATCCATGTACCTCCACTAGCAAAATCATGCCGCATTGTATCTTCAAAATTTAAGTTTATATATGTATTTGGTTTGATCAAGATGATTGTTAAGTTTCTGTCATTATCAGCAATGCGAGTGTAATAAAACATTCACACTAATTAATGTCTTGTTATAGCATTCACACGAACCATTGTCATTGTTATTATTTTTATTTATTTATTTATTTATTTATTTATTTATTTATTTATTTATTTATTTATTTATTTATTTATTTATTGGCGTTTCAGTTAGTTATTCTGCACATATGCCAATAGTTGTGACCATAACAATCGTATAACGTAATATTTAGCCAGTAGTGTGTACTTATGCTTCCCATTCTAGAGGACTTCCTTGCCAGGCATTGTTGACCAGATCCTATTTTGCCAGTAAAGCAGAACATGTTTACCGCAAAAAGCAACGCTACTTTTAATATCTTGTGCAGTGTATGCAGAGAAATCTAAAATTTTATTTGGATATATCCTTACTGTGTCCACCGAAATAGCATCTGGATTCATTAAGGAGAATGTTCATGTTAATATGGGCAAAATCTCCAATAAAAGAGCATTTGATCACATGTCCTCCGACGGGGTGGTGTGCTGGACAATTCAACGCGTGGCAAAGTTACAAAACAACAACAACAACAACATACTGATCTGTAACAGATAAAGGTATGGACAAACATCATTTTAATAGTCTGACAAACATTCCACGTCGGTGTACAAGAGAGCACTTGATCACATGAAGTGTTTACCCAAAGTCCATATGTATAAAAATGTCTTTGTTAAAGAAGGGATATAACTCTGCAGAAAATGAATTTTCCCAATCTTTACAAATGTTTCAAATGTTCAAAATGTTTTGAACAATTCCACATAGTTTGAAATCGCTATAATGAAAACTGTATGAGTTAATTACACCGTGAATGTACCCACATCCGGATATGTATAAACATGTCTATGTCGAAATAGGTACCCAAATCCGTTTAGATGGTTGGAGTGACAGACGAATGGGCACACGAATGGACAGATGACCAAATAGATGTATGGATAAACAAAGATCATTTTAATAGTCCCACATATCGGAGGAGTTGATTACACGATCTGATTACCCACAATCTATATGCATCTACAATTTATGTCCAAAAAGAAATATATCACAAAGGAATTTGAAAGTGATAGATAGATAGACCCCCCCCCCCCCTAAAAATAAATCCTCCCTCCGCCCCCATGTGTACAGACGAACAACAAAATAAACCATATATATGTATAGATAAGTAGTCGTATGTTAGAGAATAACACCAAGACGTGACAGCTGGACAACATATTGGATGATTACAATTCTAATTCTAAAGACAACGCAAGACTGCCCCCAGCCCCGCCACCCCCAAGATAACATAAGGTAAATACTACCAAAATCCAGATCAAAACTAACCCAACCCATCCCACCCGAAAGCTTCACCCCTCCCCACCTCCTCCCCACCTCCTCCCCACCACCCCCCCCCCAAAAAAAAACAAACCAAAAAAACAAAACAAAACACCCCCCCCCCACCAAAAAAAAATCCTCCTCCACCCCATGTATACTACTAAGTACAATAAACACTAAAAGACGAGGGTATAATAAGACAATGGAACCTAGACTACATAAGGTGAATACTACCCAGACCCTAATAGGAACGTGCCCCACCCTATCCCCACCCCACCCCACCCACCACACCTAGGCGACATAAATAAGAGGAAACAGCCTAAACCCTAATGGAAACGTACCACCGCCTCCACCCCCGCCACACACCACCCGTGGGGAGAAGGTGGGGGCGAAGGCGGGTGTACCGGTTAGCTCCCTCCCCACAACGCTTCATGTACTAACAGGAATAAGTACATAAAACGCGCTGGGTAGGGGAGCAAACACATTGGGAACTAAGCCCCCCCCCCCCCCCCCCGTCCACCACCACCCCAAATATCTGGAGAGGAGGGGGCAGAAACAAAACTGAAAATATACACGGGTATTATAGGACTAGAGGGGTGGGGGTCTAAATACAGGCGACAACATGAATCCTGAATCCCGGTTGATGCTTGATTTTAGACTGTCGAATAAGTGAATATATTTCTGCTCAGTAATCTTTCTATGCTCTGAGTCAGATAAATTGCCATGAATAACCTGTACTCTGATATCTTTAGTTGAATGGTTTCTTAAATTAAAATGGTCCGCCACCGGCAAATCGTCCTTGTTATTTATGTTTTGCCGATGACCAGTGATTCGTTTGCTTAACGGTTGTTTAGTTTCACCAATATAGTAGTATCTCTAGGTTTCCCCGGCCCGGGGGCGTGGGTGGTGGTGGAGGGGGGGGGGTGTTAGTGGGGGAGGGGCGGGGTACACTTCGGGTACTGAGGATATTCCATTCGTGCTTCTATATGTTCTCCCTATAGCGTCCCGTAAGCTTGCAGTTGTTTATTATCTTGACGTTCTAGTATGCCTAACGTCATTGTTTACGTACGTACTTAACTTTTACAGTACTAGATTATTTTGTCTCATTGTTGTTCGTCTGTCACCTGATGAAGGCTTTGAAAGCCGAAAGCTCGTGAATAAAATTCTTTAAAATAGGTCTTCAAGGTGTTCTATATATATATATATATAAGAAAAAAATATTAAAGTTCAAAACAAATACAACGACATCACTGACTATATTCCTGCTAGCGCTTTCACCGCTCTGTATGCGGATCTTCAGGCATTTTTATTTTTATAAAATACGTTATACAAATATTTACAAAATAACGTTATGACGTAAACCACTGGGTGTGGTGTATCGATTTTAGAGACGTTGTTCCAGAAACTGCATATGCAATAATTATTTCATACATTTGAACAGAGGCGTGTTGATCCTTTATCGAAAGAAATTATAACGAAATTAACATAACAAATAAAATAATGATGTTTCTTTTATCCTAGAAATTAAGTTATAAAGGTTTTGGGCTCCGAAAAAAACCCGGTATATTTATTTCCCAGTCTTTACAAATGTAAAGATTCGGAAAAAAGACAGCCTAAAAGACAGCCTAAAAATTTGAAAAGAATTCTCACGCAATCTAAATTTGAATTTGCTAACACGGACATCAGTGTCAAAAAGTGTGGAATGAAGAGATGTAAGACATGTTTGAACATTATTGAAGGTCCAGACATAAAATTTAAAAACGGTAAAACCTTCAAGATAAAACAAGGAATGACTTGCTCAACAAAAAATGTCATATATGCTATTATTTGTGACAAATGCAAAGATTTCTATATCGGCCAAACTAAAACTGAATTGCGGAAACGCATGACTTTGCATCGTCAGCAAACTAATAAAGGGGAGTATAGAATTCTTAAGGTCAACAAACATTTACATCAGTGTTCAGGAGGGAATTTCAAAGTGTTCCCACTATATAAATTATTCACCGATAATGATATATTGCGTGATGAGAAGGAATTATTTTTCATACACAGCCTACAGCCTGAACTGAACTCTTGTGTGTGATGTTTATCAATGTGGCTAGGTCGTAATTCGTCTTTGCCGTGGATTTACAGTCTTTACTAATTCAAATAACGGCCAATCTGATGCTTCTGACCAGTACTACTGCATTCCAAACGTAATGTAGTGGCGGTGGTCGAAGTATCAGATTGGTGTAGGTTGTGGTTCCCCGAGGGTGGGAGTGGGGGTGGGGTTGGGAGGTCCCCTAGCTTTATATTCCTTTAGTTTACATTCGACCGCATACTTCTCAGGCGCTACAATTAACGCGACTTGATTATTATTGTCTTAACTCTGAATAGTAAATAACTAACCCCTTCTAAGTCGTTGGAGATGGCTCCCTTTAGACAAGTAATTACTAATACCAGCGTACTTTCGAAAAGATTTTGCCGGTGTTCACTTGGGTGGGGGGGGGGGATAAAGGGGGTTGGATATCCTTTAACAATGAGGATGCGTTTAAATTATGTAATGCAATGGCGATGGTTGAATGTGTTAGTTGATTGGGTGGGGCGGGGTGGGGGTGATGAGTTGTATAAAACTTACGTTTCCATTACAGTTTATATACCCTTGGCATTATAATGAAACGCTACTTTTTTATTATTATCTTGACATTGAAGGGTAGATAACTAACCCCTTTCAATCGCTTAGGGTGGATCCCTTTATAATAGTGATTGGTAATACCATCGTGTTTTTAGTAAGATATTCTCGCTGTTCGCTTGGGGAAAGGGATTCTATTGTTGACACTAAGCAGTACATTTAAGCTTGTATTGTTTTAAAGCATTATGTTGGTGGTGGTGGGTGGGGGTGGGGGTGGGAGTGGTGGAGATGCATTTGTTTTATGATTTTTCTTAAAAACCTGGCCGTATATTTAATTCCCTTTTAAATCGTTTTGGATGGCTCTCTTTAAAATAGTAATTACCAACACCTGCTTGCCTTTTATAAGGCTTTTGTCGGTGTTCACTTGGGGGAGAGGAAACTTCCTTTGTTGATACTGAGGATGAGTTTAAGTAATGTAATATAATGGGGATTAATGTAAGCATTAGTTTGGTGTTTGTGTGTGTGTGTGTGGGGGGGGGGGGGGGTGAGTTGAATGACCAGCTCATTTAGTATTATTAATTTGTTCATCCTTATAATTCCCATTTTAATTCTTTATCTAATCGTACTACTTTTCCTTACAACAGGAGTGGCGACAACGGGACACATTATGGGTACGGAGTCCCCCCCCCCCCCCCCCTGGGGGTCTGGAGGGGAGCATATCACCGCGTTATATAATTATAGCATACCTACTGATAACTTGAATTTATTTATCGGAAGACCATGCTCGCCTCAGTTTGCGTCGCATAAGTTATCTGTTATAGAACGCTTGCACCGGGTCCGACTCGACTCCACGTGGTACTGAGTAAAGAATCTCGTGGTGTCGAGCTGGAGTCTGAGTAAAGCGCTCACAGCCATAAATTTAAATTATGTAGAAATACTGGTATCGTGAAGATAATAAGGAAACATTCGTGAAAAAACACATATATTCAGAGTCCATAGACTTTAATTCTAGTATGAAGGCAACATCATTATTTTATATGTTATGTTTCATAGAAATAACACGATCGGCACAGTGAGTCTTTGTGTATAGACCCCTTCTTACCCAACCTTTTCTTACATGAACAATGACGCTTGCCCCGAGTCCGGCTCGACTCCGCGGGAATGATAAACACTCTCGAGGGTTCGAGTTGGAGTCGGAGTGAGGAGTTCATTCCCAAACATTATGCAGAAATATAGGTATTATCAACATACAAATATACAGAGATTTGGCGTGGGAAGGATATGTGGGGAAACAAATATACCGGGTATTTTCAGAGCCCACAACCTTTTTTAATTTAATTTTTAGGATAAAGGAAACCGCATTATTTTTTATATATTATGTTAATTTATGCTAGTGATTAGTAATACCAGCGTGTTTTCATCAAGATATTCTCGATGTTCGCTTGGGAGAAAGGGATTTTACTGTTTACACCAAGCAGCACTTTGAAGCCTGTATTGTTTAAAAGTATTAGGTTTGGGGGGGGGGGGGGGGGGATATGAATTTGTTTTATGAGGTTTCTTAAAACCATGGTCGTATATACCTTTATTTTGAGACAAAATCAAATATTTCTATATCGGCCAAACTAAAATCTAATTGCGAAAACGCATTACATTGCATAAACAGCCAACTATATCAATTGTTCACATATAATTATATCTTACGTGACGAGAAGGAATTATTATTATTTTTATACGCAGTCTACAGCCTTAATTTAACTCATGCACGTGATGTCGATCTATGTGGCTCGGCCGTTGTTCGTATCTCCCGTGAATTTACGGTTTGGGCTCATTCATGCAACGGTCAATTTAATGCTACTGGGTGGCGCTATTACAATCCAAACGTAATGTAATGCCTGTAGTTTAAAGCTTTAGATGGGTGGTGGTGGTAGTAAGGTGGGCACCCAAGGTTTTCAAATAATGCGCTATATTATTATTTTTATAGTCTTAACTTTGGAGAGGGGGGGGGGGGGTAGGTTATAGATAATTAATCCATTTTAAATCGTTTGGGATGGCTCTTTTTATAATAGTAATTACCTACACCTGCTTGTTTTTATAAGGCTTTTGTCCATGTTCACTTGGGGGGGGGGGGGGACTTCCTTTGTTGAGACTGAGGATGAGTTTAAGTAATGTAATATAATGGGGATGATTGTAAGCATTAGTTTGGTGTAGGGGGTGACGGGAGGGGGGTGGGTGGGTTGGATGACCAGCTCATTAAGAATTATTTATTTGTTCATCCTTATAATTCCTATTTTAATTCTTTATCTATTCGTACAATTTTTCTTTATTACAGGAGTGGCGTCAACGGGACACATAATGGCTACGGATTCCCGGGGGGGGGGGGGGGGGATTACACCACGGAGTTATAAAAGTATAGTCTCTCTACGGATAACTTGACTTTATTTATCGGAATATCATGCTTGACTCCGTTTACGTCGGATTAGTTCTCTGTTCAAGAACGCTTGCATCGGATCCAGCTCGACTCCAGGAGGTGTCGAGCTGGAGTCTGAGTAAGGCGCTCACAGCCATTAATTTAAATTATGCGGAAATATTGGTATCGTGAAAATAAATATAAATAGATGGTTAACATAGGAAAATTCGTGGAAAAACACATATATTCTGAGTTCATAAACTTTACTTCTAGTATAAAGGCCATATCATAGTATTATATGTTATGTTTCATAGAAATAACACGATTGGCACAGTGAGTCTTTGTGTATAGCCCCCTACTTACCCAACCTTTTCTTCTCCCTTAGCCAGAGAGTTACATGTACAGTGGCGCTTGCCCCGAGTCCGGCTCGACTCCCCGAGAATGACAAACACTCTCGGGGGTTCGAGCTAGAGTCGGGAGTTAGGAGTTCATTCCCTTACATTATGCAGAAATATGGGTATTACCAACATAGTAATATATAGAGAGTTGGAGTGGGAAGCATCTGTGGGAAATAAATATACCGGGTTTTTTTCGGAGCCCACAACCTTTATAACTTAATTTCTAGGATAAAAGAAACATCATTATTTTATTTGTTATGTTAATTTCGATATAATTTCTTTCGATAAAGGATCAACACGCCTCTGTTCAAATGTATGAAATAATTATTGCATATGCAGTTTCTGGAACAACGTCTCTAAAATCGATACACCACACCCAGTGGTTTACGACATAACGTTATTTTGTAAATATTTGTATAACGTATTTTATAAAAATAAAAATGCCTGAAGATCCGCATACAGAGCGGTGAAAGCGCTAGCAGGAATATAGTCAGTGATGTCGGTGTATTTGTTTTGAACTTTAATATTTTTTTCTTATAACTACCAGCACAAGGATTTGTTTATAAACTTCTGATATATATATATATGAAAGACTCTGACGCCGATGGGGATCGAACCACTGACTTGATGAGAGTACACTTCTGCGGTACCAATCGCCTAGCGAAACTGGACCAGCGCCATAGACCACTCGACTACCGACAAGCCCAAAAAAGGCATGCTAGCAGATCGAGCGTCCATGGAACCGGCACAGTCCACACGAAATTACTCGGTATCCCCCAGAATTAGTTTTTTACAATGAATTATACCATGTAATGCAGATGAAATCAGTGAGAATCAATCTCTTTTCCAAATTTCCTGCTTACGGTACAGAATACAGAATTCGGCACTTCTGTTATGCATTTTTTAGGATGAAAGACTCTGACGCCGATGAGGATCGAACCACTGCCTTGATGAGAGCACACTTCTGTGGCACCAATCGCCTAGCGAAACTGGACCAGCGCCATAGACCACTCGACTACCGACAAGCCCCAAAAAAGGCATGCTAGCAGATCGAGCGTCCATGGAACCGGCACAGTCCACACGAAATTACTCGGTATCCCCCAGAATTAGTTTTTTACAATGAATTATACCATGTAATGCAGATGAAATCAGTGAGAATCAATCTCTTTTCCAAATTTCCTGCTTACGGTACAGAATACAGAATTCGGCACTTCTGTTATGCATTTTTTAGGATGAAAGACTCTGACGCCGATGGGGATCGAACCACTGCCTTGATGAGAGTACACTTCTGCAGCACCAATCGCCTAGCGAAACTGGACCAGCGCCATAGACCACTCGACTACCGACAAGCCCCAAAAAAGGCATGCTAGCAGATCGAGCGTCCATGGAACCGGCACAGTCCACACGAAATTACTCGGTATCCCCCAGAATTAGTTTTTTACAATGAATTATACCATGTAATGCAGATGAAATCAGTGAGAATCAATCTCTTTTCCAAATTTCCTGCTTACGCTACAGAATACAGAATTCGGCACTTCTGTTATGCATTTTTTAGGATGAAAGACTCTGACGCCGATGGGGATCGAACCACTGCCTTGATGAGAGTACACTTCTGCAGCACCAATCGCCTAGCGAAACTGGACCAGCGCCATAGACCACTCGACTACCGACAAGCCCCAAAAAAGGCATGCTAGCAGATCGAGCGTCCATGGAACCGGCACAGTCCACACGAAATTACTCGGTATCCCCCAGAATTAGTTTTTTACAATGAATTATACCATGTAATGCAGATGAAATCAGTGAGAATCAATCTCTTTTCCAAATTTCCTGCTTACGGTACAGAATACAGAATTCATCCTAAAAAATACATAACAGAAGTGCCGTCCGTGTTAGGTCAGAATATAGCACCATGCCAAATTTCAGCCTTCTACGTGCCCGGTGCGTCCGTGCATTCCGGACAAACAGATACACACACAAACACACAGAATCTCTTCTTTATATATAAGATGATTCATTGTCGAAAAAAGGCTATAACTCAGCCCATTTTTTTTTTTTTTTTTTTTTTTTTTCTGTCTACGTCCTTAAAGACGTTGCTAATCCTCGACAGGGCAGTAACAATTCTCTACAATTAGAACTGTAGGAAGATTTGTTTACACCTTAAAGGTACCCAAACCCGGATATGTAAAAATCTAGAGGAAAGTGTCCTAGGGGAAAATGTCCTAGGATAAAAAAAATAGGAGCTTATGTCCCGGGGGATATTGTCCTAGGCTACAAAAAATAGGAGATTATGTCCTAGATTCGAGGTCATGTTTCTAAAACTGAAAGTGAAAGTTTGTAACTTGGTGCGCTTGCAATACATCGAGATTGGCAAAACTACCACTATATTTGTGCATTCACAAAACCGCAAATTGCAGTTTTATGAATGCACAAATATAGTGTTAGTTTTGGAAACCAGAGCCCGTCGTTATAGGGGGCCGCCGATTTCCCCTAACCCATGCTAATTGCCTTAAGGAGGGATTCCCTGACGCGCGGGCCCTTCACTGCAAGCCAAAATCCGACGTGCAGTGAAGGGCCCAAACGTAAAACAATCCTGCTCTTGGGCAATTCGGGGAAATCGGCGGGCTCCTAATAACACCGGGCCCCCGTGTTACTACACCGGTCCCCCCTAACCTTTTGACGGCCCTGCCAAAATAACTGGTAATGCTGTTTGCTTTTTACGGACGCCCGTTGGTGCCACGTTATGAAAATATTTTATCTGGCGGTTGCCACATAATTTATCAGGCGGCCGCCACTTAATTTATCTGGCGGCCGCCACATAAGTTATCTGGCGGCCGCCATTTAATTACGATGCCTATAGCCAGGGGCGTACCACCCCAAAATACTTGGAGGGAGAGGAGGTTGTGGCCTTTTTTCTTTTTTTTTCGAGTACAAGCGAACATTACCCCTCCCCCCACACACACACACACACACACTCCTCCTACCACCGCCACCCGCCCACACACACAAACAACTTTCAGTGGCAAATCTAGAAATATGAAAAAGGGAGAGATACCAAAGACCACACAATATTAAGCATAATCTAAGTGCCGACCAAGGAAGAACACGAGATAGGGTATATTCAACTCTCGGAGGAGGGGGGTCTACAGCATTTTGTTTTTAAATTGCCAACAATGGAGAACACGGGAGGGGGGTTCTTCCTCTCTCGTCAGTGGAGGTCCGGAGCATTTTATTGTATATTATTGCCAACAAAACAACACATTTGTTCTCGATTATTGGGCCTTAGATGCGTTTTAACTGTGGTTTAACGACACTTTCAACATCCAGGGTCATGTTGTGTCGGGAAGTTTTACGGGTGGCGTAAGCAGCCAGAGAATCAGGAGATAATCACCAAGTAGCGGCGAGCAGCCGTCAAGCTCACAACAAATCACAACAATCCACAACAAATGTGTTGTTTTGTTGGCAGTATAGAATAAAATGTTCCGGACCTCCACTGAACAGGACCCAAGGGCGGATCGGGGGGGGGGGGGACACCGGCGTACGCCCCCTATTTCTTTCTAGAGCTGAGACTCCGACATCACAAGGTTGGTGTCGACTTGCCTGAAGCTAGAGTGGGCCCCTCTAGCTTCAGGCAAGTCGACACCACCCTTGTGACGTCGGAGTCTCAATACATTAATGTCCAAGTTAAGTGGTGGTGTTCGTCGACAGTCTTTGTGAATTACTAGATGAAAATTTCCCGATGAGAATATATATGACATACGTATATGTGCTAGCACATTTAGGCCATTCGATCCGAATCCGCGAACTATTAGTTTGCTCTAATCGCGTGCTCAAAGACAAGGATTTCGCTTGTTTTGGCCTTTATTTTCCAAAAATTTCTCACACAGGGCCAAAACCATGGTCGGCCCTGTGCGTTAGTACGCCCCCCCCCCCACCCCCAATTTCAAATCCTGGACCCGCCCCTGGGACCCCCTTTCGTGCTCTCCTTTGTTGGCAATTTCAAAACAAAATTTTCTGGACTCCCACCACCGACAGAGAATGCCCTATCTCGTGTTCTCCCCCAGGTCGGCATTTAGTCGCCAAGATGATGCTGAACACCGCGTGGTTTCTGGTATCTCGCCCGTCTTCGTATTTCTAAATTTGCCACTGAAAGTTGGAGGTGTGTCTGTTTGTGTGTGTGGCCGGGTAGGGTGGTGGGGGAGGAAGTGAGGTGGGGTGGGGGTTCAAGTCGGGCAATGTTCGCTTGTACTCAAAATAGGCTACAAGGCTACGTATGGTAAGTAAGTGGCGGCCGCCAGATAAATTATGTGGCGGCCGCCCGATAAAATATTTTCATAACGTGACAACAACGGGCTTCCGTAGCTTTTTGTTTGTTTTTCTTATAATATATATGTATATAGTAGGGAGAGAGAGAGGGAGGGCGAAATATATCATTAATCTATCGTACGTGTTGATAAACTACTTGTGGTTTCCAATGCGGTATTTGTTGCTTCAATGAGACATATAATGTCGTCATCGTATGATAACTCCTCAACGCAAACGGCGAGAATTAATGATTCTTCTGTTGACGCCATTTTCAATCTGAAAACCGATTGAAATGCGTGTAGGTCGTATCCGTGAAGAAGTTAATCGAAATCTGGATTATCAATCTCGATTAATCCAGATTTGCGACGGAAACGCCCCCTATATCAGTTCGTTCAAAAGTATTCAAGACCACTATTCAAAAAAACTTTAACTGAATTATTTCTAAGCTCATACTCACTACGTATCAACTGTAACAATCCAGTATGCCCCGACTGTCGGTCGTAGCTCTGTCTATCTCATCGCTACCTTTCTATTGAACCCAATCTTCTTCACATGTCAAGAAGATAGAATAGATTTTTCACATGATGGAAAGAACCAGCCTAACATATCCTTTATAGTATGGACATAAAATGACCTCCTACTGGAAAACACGCTGTTGTCAGTATTGCCTCGATTCTCATGTCTGCTTCTCGTTTTCATTTCACTGCTTTCATTCATTTTTTTCTTTTCTTTTCTTTGTTTTTTTTTCTCACCTTTTTTCTTGTTCATTTTTTTTAATCGGGAATGGCGGGAAGATAGCCACTAGTGGCTACGCCATCTCCCTGTGGTGCAATCATGTAGTTGTGAATAATGTTACCTCTATGTATATTTTTGATTTTAATTGTATACATGTTGCATTACTGAAGACAATCAATCAATCAATCAGTTGGTCAGAAAAGCGAACCATAGGTTCGCTTTTTCGACCAACTAGAATATTGCACGAGTGAATCTGAAGCATAAGCGATGGCCTGTTTAACTGGTAAAGTACTGAGTT
Organism: Pictodentalium vernedei; assembly: GCA_031216915.1. NCBI lineage: Eukaryota > Metazoa > Mollusca > Scaphopoda > Dentaliida > Dentaliidae > Pictodentalium > Pictodentalium vernedei. Next base: position 122,926,595 of record CM062291.1, read on the forward strand.
TTTTCTGACAACAAATCAAAGCTCATCATATACTGCTCTATTACATTTAATTGGATAGTGCCTTATAGGCACTATCCAATTAAATGTCAGAGAGCAAGGTATTGTATAAAAAATCTGATTAATATCAGGGACAATAAAGGCTTCCTCAGGCAGAATGTAGCTAAAGACAGTTATTGCCTGTCACTTTTAGTAAAGCCCAAAAATAGGGCTTCCAGCACTCTACCCGTTAAGGGCTACACTGGTTGCAGTTTTCGTTCTCTGTTTGAAAATCAGGTCTCTGTTTCATTTCAGTTTTTCACCTGAGAAAAACTCGTCCCCATATTGATATAAAAACACATTACAAAGACACAACAAATCAGCAACCGAGTTTATAGTTGGTCAGCAGTTCGTGGAACTGGTGGGGTTACCCATTTCCATGATACAACATCTGCCTACATCATCAATGTTCTGAGTATTACCACGGAGTTGTAACAGACTGTTAATCCGATTCCATTTTCATCACTTGAAAATCGGTCGGTGATTGCCACAAGACGACTCTCTGTGATCTGACAGTTCGAATATCAACCATTGATCTCCAGAACAGTGCAGAGAAACTGCGTTACTTCTTTTTTTAATTTGTTGAAAAATTATTCTGTTTAATTTTCTTTTACTTCGGAAACAATTTTTAACTTCACTTAAGCCTCACTAAACAAACAATGTTAATGCACGAAAGAATGCCCTGTTAAGTGGTAATAATTTGCCTTACCGACTGGCCGACTGTGTTGGGGACATGAGCTCAATTATCAAATACAGTCAGGGCTTATATTTCCTCTAAATTTGGAGAATCCATTTGGATTCTCGCGAAAATGGTTGCGAGAATCCATACCTGCTATGAGTGTCCGAGGATCCCATGAGGCCATCATGATTGAACTCCGTTGTAAACTGATAACACATGTTAACCCTTTACCCAACACAAATTCCTAATTTTTAAAACACAAATTGAATTTGATAACTTTTTAAGGAAAATAAACAGTATATACCAATAAAACCTTACAAATATAGATGTTATTTGGAACCGGCTCATTGAACCGGTTCCACTGACAGCCATATTTGTAAAATTAGGATATCTCCGGTCATATTAGGATATTTCAAGTCATGTTACCCTTGTGTTGGTTAATTTGCCACCGCTATGTTAGGTAAAGTGTTAAGTTGACTCAATTCTTTTCACGCGAATCCTAACAGAGGTGCAGGGAGAATCTACATGGACTCTCGCTGGTTTTGTTGCGCGAATGTTTGCGTGAATCGATTCTGAGATTCTCGTCGACACATGAGCCATGTAGTCTGTTAACCCTTTACCCAACGTAACGGCCAAAACCGGCAAGCGCTAATCACAAAAATCGTCAATTAATTTTCATTATTTTTTTCATTTTTTTCTCAAAAACATAGGTTATGACACCTCTGTGGAACGAGCTCGCCGAGATCGTTCCAAAGAGGGGTCGTAACCTATGTTTTTGAGACAAAAAATGAAAAAAATTAGTTATTCAAGAATTTTGTTTGCTAGTGTCGTCTGCTTTTCCTGTTAGGTAAAGGGTTAAGAAAATGCAAGCTTATAAGCAACAGCAAAGTAGTATCTAAGATACCAATCCAGTCGAAAATGCACCGACTGGAAAATTATTGAGGGTAAGTGGGTTATCACCCATAAACTCCTCTTGGCGATGCCCTCATCGACACGCACGTATTTGAATTATTGGGGAAGGGGGGGGGTATGACCCCCCCCCCCCCCCCCCCCCAAACTCGACTTAGCGACTCCCCTGTCAACAAGCACATATTTTATTCTCCTATTTGACCAAAAGTCCCCCGAGGAAACCTTGGAAAGTGAAGTAGTGCTTACTTCCTGTGGTAAACAAGCTCTGTTTTACTGGTCACCAATTCCTCTAAAATGGGCAACATGGATATAAGTGATTGGCTGAACATGACTTTACATCAGTGTTGCGGTTACCGTTAGCCACATTAGCCGATTGCTGTGCAGACAAAGGTGTGGCCTTTAACACCAATAAATAAATAAATATTCACAACATGTATATATATATCCGTTAGCAACTCGTTTCTTATATTTGTTTGTTCCAAACAGTGTATGTCTTCAACACTAACACTCTGAGGATAAATTGCTACCTCGTGACAGCTGTGCTTGCCTAATTTTATGGGAAAAGATCGATCCGATTGGTAATTTGTTGCCTTGGGGGGAAACGTGGTCACCGAGTACAAAATACGAGCAGATGGTCGCTGGTCTTAAATGACAATAACCTTCTGATGAAAACAAGTTTGTTGTTCGTACTAGCATGAACCGAAGAACACAGAACGAGATCAAACAAGACAAAAAATGTAAACATTAACAAGATTTAAGAAAATCCCCAACAATGGGATTATATTGTGCAATTCTCACAAGCTCCTGCTGCTTTTGCGGTTTCTGAAATTACCATAAATGTGAAAAATACTCTTCCGCTTAACCCTTTACCTAACATGGAAAGCAGACGACACTTGCAAACAAAATTCTTGAATAACTAATTTTTTTCATTTTTTGTCTCAAAAACATAGGTTATGACCCCTCTTTGGAACGAGCTCGACGAGCTCGTTCCAAAAAGGGGTCATAACCTATGTTTTTGAGACAAAAAATGAAAAAAATAATGAAAATTAATTGGCGATTTTTGTGAATAGCGCTGACTTTTTTGGCCGTTACGTTGGGTAAAGGGTTAAAATGTCCGTTACTGTGGCTTAGATCTTCTACGAGACTTTTTTTTTAGCGACAGTAGTATTTTTTCTAATGACCCTTTGCGTAACGTTGCTAAAATATATAGCCAGCGCTATGCATTCAAATTCTATTTATTTTCTAAATTTCTGCCTCCAACATATGGCTTTTGATCCCTAATTGGAACGAGCTTTTATTACACGCCTGTTCTATGAAATCCCCATCAATAGCAACACTAAACCATGCGGAAAATGTGCGGAACGGAAGTCGTCGACGGACTATTTTTTAATAGAAGCGAAATTTCAATGGAATTTTCTACAAATCGTGCAACGCAATTACAATTTGAATCGCCATCGATAGCTGAAAATCGTCCCCTGAGTTCCAATGTGTTCTATGTGCCAGTAGGCTGCGTGTAGGCTGCCAGTAGGCACATAGAGCACATTGGAACTCAGGGGACGAAATAGCAACACGGGTTCCCCTCGCAAATTTATGTGGCGATAAAATGTGTTCTTTTTGTTGATAGCTGTCAAATGAACTGATGAGTGTCCTTTGAATAATTGTTTTTATGGATGTGAAGGCGTGTAATAAACACAGAGCGACACGCGCGTGTGAATTGCGGCCTCTCGTTTTATCCTTCCGCGCTGGCACTCGTGTCATATCGATTAACCTATTCACACGCGCGTGTCGTTCTGTGTATGTCATGGTTATTCCATTGCGGTGTCATAAACTATGTTTTACAGATTGCATCATGGGGAGGGTGGGGGGGGGCGGTTACACTGTGCATTAAGGCGTACTGAACTCGTCTTCAACCAATATTAATCCTGTTTGTGTGGAGTTAGTACGTTGGGGAGTCTGTTGCTCTCTGCTGCTTGGTGGTTCTCTCCGGATACTCCACCTTCATCTTCAAGACGTCACTGATTCGATTCGAGGTTCTATTCTATTTCGAATAATAGACATGATTCGGTTCGAGATTCAATTCGAATCGAAAATGTGTGATTCGCAGTGCACTATCATGGATAGGATAGAAAATGATTATCCTGACTGACCAGATTTACAAAGTGCGTCGCCTCGAGCTGAAAAAAAATGGGAAAAGAAATAAGCTCGTTTTGATTTCAACGACACTTTCGACAACCAGGGCCGCGCCGTATCGTACGATTTTACAGGTGAAGGAAGCCGGAGTACTCGGAGAGAACCACTGAGCAACAGCGAGCAACTGTCAGACTCCCCAACGTACAAACTCCACACAAGCAAGGTTAGCATTGGTTGAAGACAAGTGCACCATCAACGTGCAGAACGCATTAGTACAAAGCGCCACCGTCCCCCCAAGTGGGTCATCGAGATTAAGTGCCTTGCCCAAGGACACAACGCAGTTACCCCTGGCGGGGGTCGAACCGTAGACCTTTCGGTTTGAAATCCAATTCCGTAACCACTGATTCCCTCCCACCACGAGTTATTTTTCAATAACTGAAAATCGTATTCAAAATCAGTTAATGAAAGATGAATTGTATAGTGAATTTTGTAATGCGTTACAACTTATGAATGCTTTCTACAAATGAAATTTGCAATGTATTTGGACGTGAGTTTTGTGGGATAATATTGTCTATGATGAACAAATCACAAATTATTTGTATATCCCTTTACCCAACGTAACGGAAACAGCCGGCCAGCGCTATTCACAAAATTCACCATTCAATTTTTATTGTTTTTTCATTTTTTGTTACAAAAACATACCTTATGACCCCTCATTGGAACGAGCTAAGCGAGCTCGTTCCAATGAGGGGCCATAAGCTATGTTTTTGACGGAAAAAATCAAAAACATTAGTGCCTCAAGAACTTTATTTGCAAGTGTCGTCTGCTTTTCATGTTAGGTAAATTGATATACAATGTGTACCACAAATAGATCAAAGTATAGATTCTTCAGAAATCTGTGTGTGGAATTACAGACACTATTAAAAAGATTATCTGCTTAAAGTTTTCACAGTTTGTAAAAATCATGGCATTGGGTAAATATTTATTATTTGAACATCCCTGCAATATCTTTATCTAGAGTCCAGGGAAAATGGTGGCTTTTATTGATGGCCCGTCTTCATACCCTACAACATTTCCCGTGACTCGATCGAACATAAGTGGTGTATTGGCGAATCACATTTGCGTATGACCCTTTCTTCACTCACTTCACCCCGCGAAGAAGTGCACCGCCATCGACGACAGGAGAAGAGATAAATGGAGGGTTCGCTGTCTCTACCAGGGCCCTGAGAATCACATTTTCGATTTGAATCGAATCTCGTATCGAATGGAGTCTGTTATTCGAAATCGAATCGAATCTCGAATAGAGTACAGGCGTCTTGGAGTCCCGACTGGTAAAATATTCTAATTACATCATCAAGGCATGCCTTCGTCGAAGGCATGCCTTGGTGATGTAGTTGGGATATTACCCAGTAAGGAGCTTTGTTTAAAAACAGAAACGGGTGCGAGAATTCTGTACTGGGCACTGCACGGGGCTAGCCGCTGGCAACCGTGCGCTCATCGTCGATATTTCTTGGGATCTTAAAATTTGCTTTCAGCAGTGGTCATTTTTGGTGATTTGGAGAGATTATCGGGTTTATTTGGGTAATTCTACGAATCGGGAAATTACTCAATGGAACATACCCTCCGAACATACCCCCGTCTTGTTGTAAGCCTTTGGGTAACATAGCAACCACGTCCTACAATAGAAACCAAGATGGCGGCCTCCAGTATACAAAATGGCCGACGGAAACACGTATCACCCTAACAACACGCGCTGCGCATGCGCACTAGGACCACGTACAACTATGGGGATGACGTCACAAAATGGCCACTCACGCGGGTTACCATGACAACCCAACATGGCGCTACTGGGTCACGTGACATGACGTCACTTCCCGCACTTGGTCCTGCCAATGAGGCACGATCCATTGCTCTCCTACTACTGATTCTCATTTAATCAAAGGTTTTATGAGCGTAAAAATCATTCACGGAATCTCAGATTGTATGAATAATCCGTGATTTGGGGGGTACTCATATCAACATGCTGTCCACCTGTAACATTTTAACGTTTGTGACTATCGACCTAGCATTGTGAATTTCAGCACACCTGTTAATTCTGAGAACACACTGAAGAGGGACAGTATCGGGAAAAACCCTATCCCTAGTCAGACTGCCTTGATCCTTGAAAGAACGCATGAGGTCCTGCTCAATTACCGACCCGGCGGTACGACCAGCCAATGGTCGACTACTTCATAGGGCGGAATGAGTTTCATTCACGGCGATACATTTGTAGAGCTATTGGTGGTTCTATGGCAACTCAATCATCATTTGGAGGTACAATCGACCGCTCTTTGCGTAATTGATATGTCCTGTTGCTGCAAATAGATTCAACATTCTGCTCAACGATATGCTATGATGGTTCCAAATCTCTTAATAGTTCTGTTTGGTGAAGTTCTTTAGGAGCTGTATGTACTCCCAATTCTGAAGCCAGAGCTTCACCTTTGGGGACTTCTGCGCAAACCTGGAGACACACCGCGTCAGCACAGATACAGAAGTACACAGATACACACCAGGAGCCAATACTATAAACTTTTACACTTGTATTTTCTATAATTGTATTTTCTTCCTATTAATATAACTAACTAAAATGAACCATTAGCATTTTGAAAGGTATGGTAATTTGCCAATTGGCAAATTGCCACATCTTTGAAAATGCTAACGGTTCATTTCAACCCATTTAAATCCATACCTAGTAAATACAATTCTAGAAAATACAATTGTAAAAGTTCTATAGTATCGGCTCCAGGACCTATAATTTTTTGTTCTATGCTACCAGTCCTGGGGTATAGAGAATCCTGTTTTAAATACTTTCGTCTATGTTAAAACGCGTGGAGGCACGCACGTGCCGCCTGTTTGGATCCCCTCCTACCTCCGCTACCCCGCTTCTCCGCTTCTGCCAATAGAATTTGACGATGGAAGTGATGATAAAAAACAGAGTTAGTGGTAGTGATGGTGTGTTACGCTTGTGATGGTAATGCATTTGCTATCAATGTTGATGTTTATCTTCAGTATCTATAGCTATGTTATGACAGCAGCATGTGTATGAAGTCAAGTATAGCCAATCGTGTTTACCTATATGCTGTCACGTTTGGAAGACTTTCGCCTTGGGCGTTGGTTACGGGTCTTATTTTACCAGTAAAACAGATTGTTATTACCCCAGTAAACTGGCACTGTTCCACATCCCGGAGCTTCCGTTGGGCGAGTTGACACTGCTAGCAGAAGCAACCGGTAATACCAGTTGAATGGGACAGTGACAATCATTGTACTTGGTGCGACGAAGCCCACTCTTCTTCCCGTAACACCGTAATACTCTCAGCTGTGGAAAATGAAATCCTAGAATAATATAATACACCATGACCAGCCTGGAGCCAATACAATAAAACTTTTACAATTGTATTTTCTAGAATTGTATTTCCTACCTATTAATATAGCTGACTAGAATGAAGCATTAACATTTTAAAAGATATGGCAATTTGCCAACTGGCAAATTGCCACATCTTTGAAAATGCTAATGGTTCATTTTAACCCATTTAAAGTCATAACTAGAAAATAAAATTCTAGAAAAAATACAATTGTAAAAGGTTTATAGTATTGGCCCCTGATGTGTAAGACGGAACATATCACCCGAGGGGGCATACCTTTATGTCGTACACGAGGCTACCAGATCCTCGTTTTCATCCCCCAATCAAGCAAGTCTATATACGACAATTTTATAGCTTCTAAACCGTCGCTCTGATCTGAAAATAATACACTGATCTGCTTTTAGGGTGTTCTTTCGGTATATAGTACAAGTATATACCACAAAAAACAAACCATTCCCATACTAGTGGGGTTAATGGGTTTATCGTTGACGAATAAGTTGATGTCTTTCATCAAAAATGCAAGTTCCCTGGAATGTACGATTTGATTTTAAATGGTTCCGTAATCAAGTATGCAAATTTGTCATGTGGGGTGTGAAATCTTCTATGACTTTCTTACTTACATATTGTGTATCAAAATGGAGTAAGGTGTGGGGGGGAACATTGTATCTGAGATGCTATTTTCGTTTTGTTTTAGTCTCGATTTCGCAATATTTTATTTATGAACTCTCGATCCGCAAGTGTAAGGGCGTTGCGACCCGATCGCAATAAACAGAGACAATTTTCAAGCAGAGCCGGTGAGAGGGTGGGACGGGCTAGTAACACCTTGCCCCTTACTTGGGGGGGGGGGGGGGGTCTGGGCTTGCCCCTGGAGTTCAGGATTCCTGGGTCAGACCTGGGCCCTACAAAGTTCTTACTCATGTGCCAACATTTAAGAAGGGGGCTGTATCGCAAATGGAGCTCTGCACTTGACCAACGGTTGTAATTTTGGACTGCGTGATTCTTGAAGTGATAACTTTATTAAATCAACTTTACGTAATAAAGTTATCACTTTAAGAATTATGCAGTCAAAAGCTATAACTTAAGGTCACCGGATACTCACTGATGAACTTTCAAATTTGAGGCATGCTGCTAAGAATGACATTTTGATGGCCAAAAAATAACGTGATTTTTCACCCCAAAAGCCGCCAAAAGTGTCTCCATTTAATAACTGATTTCAAATTTTCGTGGGGGGAGGGACAACCCCTCCCCACAACAACTACCAGCGCTCGTGCCATCGGCATCCTGCATCAGTATACTGACACTTTCGAAAGGGAGTCCGTCACAGAGGGGCTCGATTTTCCTCCCCCGTCCCTGCTTTCAAGTTTGCGATCATAGTACTGTGCAGTTTTGGTGGCAGTTGAGGCAAGTGTATGTTGCAGTAGTTAATGGTATCGAGGTAAAAATAGGATTGGCAGAGTCCCTTTGCAGTAGCGTTAGCTGTGGTGATGGTTTTGGTATTTATTTATTTATTGGTCTTTAAGGTCACATATTTCTGCACAATGGCTAATCATGACCACGACAGTTTTACGAGTGGAGAAAGCCGGAGTACCCGGGAAGAATTACCGAGCAACGACGAGCAACTGTCAGCTCCAGAACACAGTGGTGTAGATAAAGCCCCCCCCCCCCCCCCCCCCACCCCCACCAGAAATTTTGTCGGAAATTTTTTGGGACCATTTTTAGGCGAATTTATGCCTGATAACATTAAAATGCTGGTTTGGGGATAAAAACATGCCATTTTGGGCAAATTTTGGGTAAAAAAGACCAATTTTCAGTACATTTGCAGTAAACAACAGATTCTTTCTGTTTGTTTGGGTTTTTGTTGTTGTTACACTGTCGGAAAATTTTCGGTCTGTCGGAAAATTTTGGGCTTGCCCCTCCGCCAGCGAAAGGCTATCTACGCCACTGCCAGAACATACTAACTCCACACAAGCAGGGTTAGTAACTGTTTTGGTAACTGTTGTGTCACGTGACGAACAGAATATGAAATTCGTGTTTTAATCATACTCTATATATGAAACTCGTCTAAGAATTTCCAATTTTTCCTCGCTAGAGGCTCGGCAAAACGGAAAATTCTTAAACTTGTTTCATAAATAGTATATGACCAAAACACGCATTCCATATCATCTATATCTTTGTGAGTAGAGGGAAGTGACATTAAATAAATGATAGTCTGCCCTCAAACTCCACGGAAGGTGGGAAAACAAATAGCCCATGGCAGCGTCGAATTCCGAACAGAATTAGACTGGTGTGAGAGCTTGTATGACAACATGAGGACATCTTATGGAAGTTGAGAAGTGGACGTCGTTTTTGGAGTGCAGTCAGTCCTCTCGTCCTCTGAGTTCCAATGTGTTCTATGTGCCAGTAGGCACATAGAACACATTGGAACTCAGGGGACGCTCTGTTGATCGGTGTAAAAGAGACATGTAAATTTGAACAGATGAAAACTGTAACGCATGAGTTCCTCTTTGTCGTTTGCTTGTTTCAAAGGAATTTTTGGATACGAAAGTGGAGTTTTAGTTGAAGTTAATTCATTATACATTTAATCTTAGATATGTCTTACGTTTGTGTTTTCCGAGGTATGCAACAAGTTCAGTGACATTTTTTGTACGTTTCGTATATTCACAAATATGGTTAAGCAAATCGTTATAATGTAATATGTTCCTAAACTCTTATAGAGCCGTGCGCATTGTAATATATTTGATACACTTCTTCAGTTGGCCATTGAACCCGAGTGGCCCGGTAAAAGTGAGGTTGCGCGGAGGCCCATTTTGAGTTTATTTTATTTGTGTTTATGGGCTAAACTTAATGAAGCCTGTGTTTCACAAATTTAAACTCTCGGGAGTGATGTGGTTAGGATTTTTTAAAAAAGATCTTGCCGAAGGCTAACTCCGGTTATAGACCTGGCCCCTTTGAAACGTTTTCCTTTTAGGACAGTTCGTGACTTGAAACAATGTTGATATTAGTAACGATTTCTGTTTTAATATCGTTTTCATGACTAATAAACTTCTCAAGCAAACACGCCGTGGCATCAAATTATTATTGTTCTCAGGAAACGAACTCTTAGTTAAGACGTCTCGTGCAGAAATCGGGTCACGCATTTTAACTCATCAGCCTTTGATACTTCACCCGGAATATTCTCAGAAACCTAATCCCCACCCTATCAATAAAAATACCAGGAATGCCCGTCTTTAATTTTAATATATCCTTGTAAATGTGTTTTATATCTTCAACAGAGAGTGAAGAGTTAACATTTTTACAAATTCAGTTTGCATCCTTACAAACGAGTATGAAAATATATTGCCCAAAACAAAAACGTTGCGCATAATTACGACACGACACAACGAACAAGAGGTCCGTAGCGAATGGGAGAAGCGGGGGGGGGGGGGGGGGGGGGGGGGGGATGCTGGGGCGCTTATGGGATTTAACCTCCTCCCAGTCGGGAATTTTCGTCTGGATTGGAGTCTTGAACATCGATTCGCAGTTGCTGGTACCATGTCCAAGCCAGAAAATAAGCAGACTGTCATCTGCAAAATGAGGTCCCTAGAGGGTGAATTTGGTGATGCTACCGCACCACTAAATTTACCCTCTGTGAACCTCAAACAGAATCAGGGTCTCAAAACTAAACAGAAAGAGGTACCCAGAGGATAAATTGGCCCACTGTATGGGGTAGTATCATCAAATTCACCCCCTGGGGACCTCATTCTGCAAATGTCAGACTGCTTATTTTCTGGCCTGACCATGTCCTTTCTCACAAGACTAGATTTGATTGCTGGACTTGTGTTCTACAAACGATCGGCCATACAAATGTACGACTGTGCTACCCGATTCGAGTGGTCTTGCAGGGGGGTGGGGGGGGGGGGGGGTATATTTTGAAAAATAATATTTTTCAACTGCTCAATGTGTATATTAAGCGGGCGGTGAAGCCGATTCGTTTGGTAAAGGGGTCATATTATTCATTTGGGACGATAGTTAACAAAAATGGAGACATCTTGAAAATCATACTGTGGGTAAATAAATAATGACAATAAACCGATATTTTTTTGTAATTACACCGGTATTCAATCGATTCTGGTTTGAATACCGGTGTGTATCGCTTTATCGATATACTGTGTTGCCCTAATGTATACTTTATTTATCCACAAATAAATTGACAAGAAGTCTTGAGGTTTTTTTCTTTTTTTTTATCACCGAATGCCTGTCGGACTAACATACCAACTACACCAACAAGGCAAGCCTTCGACGAAGGCATGTCTTGATAATGTAGCTGGAATATTTTATCAGTCGGCACTTAGGTCACCACGGTCGAAACCATGTGTACCCCCACCCCTCCCCTCCCCTCAATCGGTCATATTCGCGACGCCCCTAAACAAGAGATAGGTGAGAAGATTCGGTTGCAATTCGGTTGTTCAGCCATATGGGGGCTGTGAAATTGCTTATCACTCCACCTTAGACATCCTAAACAGATTTGCACATTTGCATTTGATAGTTTTGTTCAAGACGACGCCACCTAAGAACTACTTGTTGACAATAGTTAACCCTCCACCTAACACAACGAAAGCATCTTACAGCGCATTCACGAAAATCGTCATTCGCATTGTATACTATTCAAAAAAAGTACGGACATATACGAAGAAAATAAATTTATATTTTCATCGAAAAGACAGTTGAGGCATTGCACTGTTACATCTGGTGAATGATTTCAGCGATAGTTGGGTGACTGACAAGCATACATTCCACGCACTGAGCTATAGAAGACATGGACGATCAGTCAGAGAATTTACCACATTCCGTCCAAGACCTCAATACCTTGTAAATCCTCCTCGGTTCGCGAGACAAGCGCGGATCCGACGTGGCATACTCCTCATCAAACGTCCAATATCAGCTTGACTGAATGTTATTCCATTCTTTCTGGACATTGACAGGGGGCTGTTGGTGTTGTCGTAGGCGCCTGCCAAGCATATCCTAGACGTGCTCGATTGGTGAAAGGTCTGGGCTTAGTGCTGGCCAAGGCAGTGTAGTGTTGTTCTGCTCCTGGAGGAACTCTGTAGCAATACTGTGTGCTCTTGTATTGTCATTTTGGAAAATAAATCGACGGCCGTGCCGTCGCACAAATGGCACCACATGAGCTGCTAAAATGTAGTCACGGTAGTATTGCCCTGTGACACGTCCTTGGATGACATGTAATGCTGTTCTGCTTGTCGTGGTTATGCCTCCCCACACCGTAACCGATACACCACCAAAACGATCGTGCTGCCTAATGGTTGCGCTATGGTATCGTTCGTTCCCACGCCGCCACATTCTGTTTCGCCTCTCGTGGAAATCGAGAGTGAACCTCGATTCATCGGAAAACATGACGTTGCTCCACCGACGATTGTCCCCAGTCCTGTCGTGCTCCACACCAATTACCCCTTGCTGCGATGTGACGTTCAGTCAAACGTGGAATTATTCGAGGTCGTCGAGCGTACAAATTCCAGCTGTGTGGGCGATTTCGGATAGTCTGACCACTGACTGGCACATCTGTCTCTCGGTGCAGCTGCTGTCCAATTTCTGAGGTACTTTGATGGCGGTTATCGCAGTTGTCGCCCTTGGACGACCTGACCGACGTCTGTCATCAACATTGCCTGTCTGACGGTAGCGTGACCACAACCTGTTAATCACTGATTGAGCAACGTTGGGAATTTGAGCCACTACAGTCTGTCTGTTGCCAGCTTCCAACATGCCAATGACACGTAAACGTTTGTCACGTGTCTGTCTTCGCATACCTCAAAAAGTACGTTTCGACCAGAAACTATCGATGAACGAGTTTATACCAAGAAAATAACGATGAGACCTCCGAAAAAAACCGTCCTGTACAAATGAAAATTTCAAAACGTACCCCACAGACGTTAACGCGGCGCTCGTGCGAAAAAATCTGTACGACGTGTTTTCGTGGGTCGGTGACATTCATGATCCACATTAAACTTGGTAACACATTGATGTGTACAATCACGCGTATCCAATACCATTTTCCGAAAATATCAACATCAGTTTGGAAATCCCCTACTTTGTTGGAATAGTATATATTGCCCAGGATACAAAATGTCTTGTTTTTCATTTTTGTATGTTCTAGAAAATACACAGAACGACACGCGTGTGAATAGGTTAATCGATATGGCACGAGTGGCAGCGTAGAAGGATAAAACTCGAAGCCTACGGCCTTTTATCCTTCCGCGCATATCGAGTAACCCATTCACACACACGTGTCGTTCGGTGCTTATTACACGCCTTCACATCTATAAAAACAATTATTAAAAGGACACTCAGCAATTCATTTGACAACTATCAACAAAAAGAACACATTTTATCGCCAACCAAATTTGCGAAGGGAACCTGCGTTATTATTTCGTCCCCTGAGTTTTAATGTGTTCTATTTGCCTACTGGCACATAGAACACATTGGAACTCCGGGGATGATTTTTAGCTATTTCTTGCGATTCAAATTGTAATTGCGGTGCACGATTTGCAGAAAATTCCATTGAAATTTCGCCTCTTTATAAAAATAGTCCATCAACGATTTCCGTTCCTCGCATATGCGCGGAACAGATTTTCATTTTCCGCATGGTTTAGTGTTGCTGTAGATGGGAATTTCGTAGAAGAGGCGTGTAATAAACACAGTTCATGCCCCCCTTGTTGAAACCATCTCTTTGATATCTTTTGAAAACGAGCGAGAAGCTATGTTTTTGAATAAAAAATGAATATTTTTAGTTATTCAAGACAGAGAGACTGGGGGGGGGGGGGGGGGGGGGGGGTGTTAGGCCAAAAGGGTTCCTTAAAAATCTATTTTACACCATAACGCCACTACCCTCTGGGAATCAGGAGGCCCCTCAGACTCAAATGCTGTGACCTGAAACCTGTATTTTTTATCTGGGTTCCCGTCCTTGCGATTATATTGGGATTTAGTAGGATGTGTTAGCAAGATTCTCTAGTATGATTTGTCTATTCTACAATCTTTCAAGTCGACAGACATGCATAATTTTTTGTTCACATTTAACAAATATGTAATTATGGAGCAAAATGTCCAGTTTTCTCAACCTTAGTGTGTTAGTTCAAACGGTAGTTTTGTACCCCGCCCCCCCCCCCCCCCCCCCCCCAACCATGGTATCGATAAGATTCGAGTCGTTCGAGCAATATGTCGAGTCACTCGATCGAGCAATTACTCTAAAGCTCATTTGCTCGATGGGCTTCAAATCGTTCGAGCAATGACTTCAGTAACAACTCGATAGCTTATTGGCTTTGGGAATGATATAGGCTTTTGTTATAAACAAGGGAGATAACACTGCATACAGATTATGGGAAATAAAGCAATCTGATTGGTTAGTTAGCAACAGTAAAGTGAACTGATTGGGTAATCTAGATAAATGAAACAAGAGTACTCGGAATAGGGTCAGAACTAAAAAGAACAGACCAGAAAAGCTAAATAAAGTAACAATAAGCAAAGCTGTTCCAGCTGATAGGCTCTTCTACTCTACTGGAGTATACTCCAGGACAACGAACATGATAGGGTAGACAAAAATTATTGCATAGAAAAATAGAAGCAGAGAATTCTGAAAGAATTCGAAATAGTACAACATGTCGGGTTGTTTGGGGTAATTCTACGAATCGGGAAATTACTCTTGTACAAAGAAACATACCCTCCGGACATACCCCTGTCTTATTATAAGCCTTTGGGTAACATAGCAACCACGTGCCACCACATAAACCAAGATGGCGGCCACCAGTATACACAATGGTCGACGGAAACACGTATCACCCTAACAACACGCGCTGCGCATGCGCATTAGGACCACATATCACTATGGGGATGACGTCACGAAATGGCCGCTTACGCGGGTTACCATGATAACCAAACATGGCGCCACTGGGTCATGTGACATGACGTCAGTTCTTAGGTCCTGCACTTGGTCCTGCCAAACAGTCACGGTCGGGTACATGATCTACTACTCATATGTGGCATAGTAGCATGACTGATAACCAGCTGTTGTAACTCGCATTTGGTGAGATTATTATTTATTTATTTATTTATTTATTCATTTATTTATTTATTTATTTATTTATTTTTATTTATTTATTTATTTATTTATTTATTTATTTATTTATTTATTTATTTATTTATTTAATTATTTATTATTGGAGTCCAACGACACTTTTGACAGCCAGTGTCACCTCGAGTCGTACCGGTACCGTTTTACAGGTGGAGGAAACCGGAGTACCCGGTGAGAACCACCGAGCAACGGTGAGCAACTGCCAGACTCCACAGCGTACTAACTCCACATAAGTAGGGTTAGCATTGGTTGAAATTTGGTGAGATGGTGACCATCAAACAGTTGATGGTCAATATCGCCCCCTTAACGTGTCTTCAACAGGTTTAAACCAGTGTTGCATAAAGAAAAATCAAATGTTCAATCAAATACATCATTTATGTAACAAAAGACAACAATTAGAACAAACAAATAATGAGGAAAGACACTTGTGAAAACCTGAAAATAGGATCAGATTTTGCCCTGAGGTATTAATCTTCATGGCCCGTATTCATCATTGAACTTACGCAAGAATGTTTTCCTAAGATCATCTTATGACGGTTTTGCGCATTACCTTCGTATTCACGAAAGAAGCACAGCTGAGAAAGTACCTAAGTTATGCTAAAAAGCTAGGACACCTCCCAACCATGCCTAAGTTCTTCCTAACTATAAAAAAACATGGCGGCTGCTTATTTGTTATTACAAAATCGTCGTGACTTGCGACGCCAGAGAGTATTTAGGGACAGGACTAACCCTCTAGACTCACTAGATGATATAGATATCATTCAGAGGTACCGTCTGACTCGGGCGCAGATATTTGATGTGTGCCAAATGGTTATGGATAACACAGAAAGAATGACTTGATGGACACGTGTTTTGCCTGTAGCGCTACAAGTGTTAACAGCATTAAGGTTCTACGCGGTCGGCAGCTTTCAAATGGTGAATGGGGATGTCCGTAGCGTTAGTCAACCCAGTGTCTTAAGAATAGTAAGTGGGGTGTCTAGTGCATTGTTCCGACATTATGCCGCACACATCAATATGTCAACATATGAAGAAAATCTGCGCGTTGTTAAAATGGGCTTTTACAACATAGCACATTTTCCCAATATCATCGGTGCGGTGGATGGTACGCACATCTGAATAAAAGCGCCAACGGTCGACAAACTGCGTTTATCAGTCGTAAACGCTTTCATTCCATCAACATACAGGCAGTGTAGAACACAAAATTGACGTTTTTGGATGTTTTTGCTCGATGGCCTGGATCTACTCACCATACTTTCATATTTAATATGTCTGACATTAATCGTGATTTAGAGAGAAGCGTGATTCCATGGGGTGGCTTATCGGAAATACCGGGTATCCATTGAGACCATTGTTGGTGACACAAGTCCAGATTCTGACCACACAGAAAGAGACTGTCTCCAACGCGGCGCATCGAAAGTCACGTAACCCAATTAAAGGGGCATTCGGGTGTGGAAATGCGCTTCAGGTGAATGGACACTTTCACGCCTGACAGATGTTGTAAAATGGCGGTTGCGACAATGGTGCATCTCAATATGTGCATAGACAACAAAGCGCCATTAAATGAGTCAGGCGGTTTACCCCCAGAAATTGACGTGAATTGTGTGATTTTTGATGGTGAAAGAATGAATGCCGCTGTTCAAGTGAGAGACCAGTTGATCAACTCAAGATTTTGAATGGGGTGTCTAATTTACATGTGCGTGACACTTTCGACTGGAAAAATCAGAATAGTCACTAATTAAAGGACCTACACTTTTGGGACATGTCTATGGGACATATATAGTGTCAATGCACGTTAATTTTTATACATTTGCTTGGATATGTATCAGCCTCTGTAAGCCCTCCCGTCTTGTTTTACAATTAATGTGGTGAGCTGTAGCGGAACCATAGGCCTTGAAGAATATTTCAGGGCAAAGATATTTCTGTGGCAGTAAAGTTTGGGCTTCGTTTCAACATGTCGCCGACAAACCTGAACAAAAACTGATACTCGCCCTAGCCATGTATTTTCGGGCATCATGGAGGTCGCATCATTCAATCCACGTGAAGTTCGTGTTGATCAATGTCGATCCGCGGCGGTTGTCAACTATTATGAAAATAACTTTCATGCATAGTTTCCGAAAAATAGGCATACAATTAGTAAATCTTCAGCAGCTATATCGTCCGTAAAGTTTTCGTTTTTTAAATAAATATTGAAGAAATAAATGCACGTATTGGCACGCATAAGCATGCAAGTATTACAGTGATATTTCTTTTGGATGTAATACACCCTGAGAGATTTCAGCTCAGTTTGAGCGGAACTGTATTGCCTAACTCTAACGTAGGAAAGTCTAGGACAAGCGTAAGCATGCGTTGGTGAATTCCGTTAGGAAAATCCTTGGTTGTGCATAAGATCTACTTATGCAAGAGCATAGGTATATCTTAAGAAAATACTTATGCTGTATTGATGAATACGGGCCGTGATACTTGTTCAATACACCGCAGTTTTCATTACTCTTCTCTGATGTCGGCGCATTGCATTATCAGCAGTTCTTTTGGATCAAAACAAAATGAGAATATGTATTAGAAAACTGAATTGTTAGAAATTAAATTCACATCCTGTTACATCCCTAACTAAAATGCAAGGACTAATGCTCTTCATATTCACAGAAAATGTTTATAGGAATACGGATTTGAAATTTGTTGAAGCAGTACGTTTCATACCGAAAATGTGATAAAGTAAAAGGCTATCATTTGGAATCCAGCGTGGTGCGCGGGTATAATAGGCCCACCTCTGATAGCCAGGTTGTTAATTGTCATTGTCCATTGTCATTTTGTTCATTCGCACCTCTGACTTCAGAGTGTGAACAACATCTGAGCAATCGCCATGGCGAGTCTGGACTCTCCAGACGAGAGGCAAGATCGTTCATCTGACGCTGGAGTTTGACACAGTGTTTGGGTACTAGTGAGGACCAGGCTTTGGGGACCAAGGCATGGGTACCAAGGTGAGGATTCACCAAGTCCGTTTCGGTAGTTTGGGGTGGATTTTGGTGATTTGGGAGAAATTGTGGAGTTTATTTGGGTAATGCTGCGAATCGGGAAATTACTCCCATTCAATCGAACACACCCTCCGAGCATACCCCTGTCTTGTTGTAGGCCTTTCAGGCTCATAGCAACCACGTGCCACCATAGAAACAAAGTTGACGGCCCCTTCCATACAAAATGGACGACGGAAACACGTATCACCTTAATAACACAAACTGCGCATGCGCACTCACATCACCCATCACCATGACAATGACGCCATAACATGGCCGCCCACGCGGTTACCATGACAACCACGTGATACCCATAGTACATTGCTGTATGACGTCACATGAGGTCCCAAAATGAGATCCCCCAAATGAGGGTCGAAAACCACATCTCCCACTACTGGCGCTGGTGGGTTAGAAAATATAACCAATATACAGTGTACATTTATGCCCTATAGGCTATTGCCCTTTTCTACCCCATCAATCCATCTCAACCAACATCTAAGATCCCATTGAATCTAAGTTCGATTCTAATGGTCACCCCGGGTGTTCTGGGTTTTGTTGTATATTGCACGAGTAACTAAAACACATTGACAGTTTTGTATCAGAGAGTTACATCCCACATATCTACTCAAGTTAGTGAATATAATTGAGCTCCTCAGCTCAATAACCCATGCCAAAACACTATAAGATATAATTTGGAACAATTATGTACCATTAAAGTATTGCAGTATTTATCTTATTTATCCCTGGTTTTGCTCAAAATCTGCTTTACTTTTTTATCTGCCTTTTTTGTGTTCTTATAAAAAGTTGAATATCAGAAACGTATCAGTAATATGACTAAAAACGGACAGTTTTGTGTTGAGGATTCCTTTTAGGGGGTTGAACTGGGTTGATGGGGGTGAGTCTCCACATGAATAGGGAAAACAATGTTTTCCTCCCCAAAAAGGGATAGTGGGCGGTCTCGGGGCGGAAATTTTTGTTTAAAGGTACCCTCTCTCTCTGATACGATTTATTGGGGTTTAAGGTCACATACTTCTGCACAATGTCCAAATTACAAACTATGAAGTATAATCGTAAATTATTACTTCACCTTATTGCTCAGAACGCTTGCATCGCATTCAATGTATAAAAGCTTTCCTGCTTCACCCAGGCCAGTAGTCAGGTATCTATATTAGGGGGTGGAGGTGGACTTTTGGGGTCCAAGCACTTTTATATCGTGGACATATCACGAAAATTAAATCTTCTGTTTGGGAAAATATAAGTGTGGTGTCTTTCTCGCCTTGGTGGTGCCGGATGGGGAGGGTTTCTTCAAAGATTTAAAAAAATTAGCTCCTGATGGCGCTATTTTGAGGCATTTTGAGTCCTGGAAGATCGTCAACTTTCATCAAGCGTGTTATGTCGTCTGTAATTTCATTAGTTGATAGGGTCCTTTGACAGAAGGTATCCTCTCATAGTCGTGTTAGAGGTTAAAATTATATATTACTTAGATTGTCAAGCAACTCGTTCGCTACCAACACAGCAGGGAGGAATGCTGGGTATCTGCCATCACTTACGAGATGAATGTGCAGTGTGGGAGACGGGATGGAGACCTGAAACTCCAAGGATTATTTTCTGCAGATTATATGGTCTAAATGTCCAGAAGTGAAGGGGCATCGGATAACATGCTTGCAGTTGTTGGGGATGTGGAGGCTCGAACTGACTGAAAACAAAAGTAATGTTAGTAGTATAGAAGGTTCCAGATATGCATGATTACCCGGAGCTTTACTAAAGCAAAACGGAGCTTTGCCGGAGCCAACTCATCCACCTCAGGTGTTACACTATCCTTCTGTCGATATGGGTAGTACATAATGCTAGGTCATTCGGTATTATGGGGGTTGCTTGGTTTTCTGGTATGGCGGTATATAGTATAGCCGGTATGTACCCATTGTTAGTTTATTGTTAGTCGTAAATTCTACCAATCCATCGAAGGTTTTCGACTATCCCATGTTTCCATGGTTGTTTGTTTGATACCGTAGTGTAGGATGTACAATCTGTACCCTTTTGGTCTCTGGTCTTGGTGTGTTGTTGGGTATGTTTAATTTATCTAGTACGATTGTATAAGATGGACTGTTGGTTGTCTAGAGCAGTAACGTAGAGTGGGGTGTATGTGTCCATGTATAGATCTTAGTTCTACTAACTCACCTAATGCTTTAGTGTATCCTGTGGTTGGTATAGGTAGAATCGTAGCAGAATGTGGGTAGTCTTTTGGATCTTTTAACTGATAGATGGCCAGATTATTTTAGATAATCTGAATTTGTTATTCAAAATTTATTTTATTACAAATTATTGGAGAGTGCCCACAGGCACTTTCCAATAATTTGTAATAAAACAAATTAATATAAACAGGATATTATTTGCATTGACTGAGTATGAAACATAAGCAAGAAATATGTTGGATTTTACTCTTTTTTGAAAGCCCTGGCTGTGGCTTCTAGTACTCAATCAGTTAAGACCTGGTCAACCCACTTATCTAAACCTCATTATCACTACACAATGGTAGGGAGACTGACATGTATCAGTTCGTCTTTCATCAATGATGTCTAAGCTTAAATCCCTCATATCCTCCTCGTCCGTCCAGATATTTAAGGATACTTCCAACGTGGTAATCTATTGTTGGAGGATGCTTTCAGGGACACTGGCCTGGTTTGTCATATGAGGCCATGAATGAGTACCTTGAAGTTTCTCAAATACGGTCAAATCTCACGCATTTCATATCGTCATCCGGGTATTCGAGGGTAATGACGACATAGTGATCTTCTGTTGGACGATACTTATCCTGGGATAGTGGCCTATCGTTTGTCGTATGAGGTCATAAGGAAACCACCCAGTGAGCTTTAACCTAAAGTCCCTCATATACTCGATCGGGGTATTTGAAGATATTTACGACCTTTTATTGGAGGGCACTTATATGATATAGGTCTACGGGTTTATCGTTGTGTCTCGTGAGAGAGTCATCCCTCGGCTATTGTCACTACTGCCCTATCTTCGATTACTACAGACGATTCTATCGCTGTCATTGTCTCGTGTCAATAAAATTCACCTCTGTGGTGACAGTACGGTCCAATCTTCTCTCACTACTGACGATGCAATGCCACTACTAACCACACCACTACTACTTGCTAAACTTTTAAGTACTAGCTGTGATCCCTACTACTACTGGGTCTATCAGTGCTATGCTTGTCGCCCCCTACTATGACTACTAACTCCCTTAGCCGTTTCTATTGACGTTCTTATGAACTCCACCAGCAGATTCACGGAATCGTGTAGGAATCCCAGGTGATTATATAATCGCTTTTCGCCTTGTGAGAATATGAGGACTGTGAGAAAATGCCTCAATTGGGGATTTAATCATAGCCCCCATATCCACAGCACCGAGCAATCAAGGATGACCTTGGGTGGATGTGGATGAAGATCAACGACAAGAGAAAGGAACTTTCACTATCTGATAAATCTCTCAGGTAGCTGGTGATGTAAACTGATGTTCCCGAATATGTTTGGGGAACTCTAACGTACCAAACAGGGTGAGTAAGATACTCGACGTTTTAGTGGAGAATGCGGCATACTGGTGGTGGGGTACTGCTGTTCAAACTGAGGTCGAGAACACTGGATTTAATGGAGGAAAATGGGAGAGGCAGTGGTATAAAAAGTGTCAAATATGTATTTTGGGCCTAATGGGGACCCTGAAACACTTTATCTTTGTATGTCCGAAACAGTATAATGGAGTAGGATCCATTGGGAGTATAATGAGTAAATGGTTGGAAGGAAAAAAGAAGAATATGCCTGGGTATTGGCTGATATAAGGGGGGGGGGGGGTACACTTATTACTTAAAATGGGCCCAAGGAGGTAAGGGATATAATCGATAAAATCAAGTTGGTGTATGTGTGCTGTAGGTGAGAATTAGGGGACAGGGAGCCGCAAGGGAGAACATGGATAACCGATGCCTTCTCTGTTGAGAACCGCGAAATATTAGCGGCTAGTCTAAGTGTCATTATTACCTTTTACTTCTCTTGTTCTAATGCCGCTTCCACTACCCACACAGTTTGTTTGGGGGAATGTTAACCTCGCTTTCAATAGGCAGGGTCTAATCGTGTCGGATTGTTTTGCAGGTGAAGGAAGCCGAAGTATAGGGAGTTAACCAAAGAGCAGCGAGAGTATGTATCTGTCGACAATAACAAGCTATTCTCTGTAAGCAATATGTGAGGTATGGATAAGCTCTGATCGGCAGAACCCGGGGCACGATTCCGGAAGTGACGTTATCAGTCACGTGCTCAATGACGTAATGTGTATTGTCGTGGTAGATCGAAAGCGACCATGTTGTGACGGGATAACCAAAGTATAAAGAGATATCAGTGCGCATGCGCAGCATGTGTTTTTATAGCTACAGTGTTTCTGTCGTCCTTAGTAGTATAGCTCGTATGTTTCATCCCCCCCCCCCCCATTTAGATGATCTCACGGATGATCTCATGTGACGTAATAGTCACGTGATCTAGTGGCGCCATGTTTGGTTGTCATGGGAACCCGCGTGAGCGGCCATGTTGTGACGTCTTCTCCATAGTGATACGTGGTGTTAGTGCGCATGCGCAGCGCGTGTTGTTAGGGTGATACGTGTTTCCGTCGTCCATTTTGTATACTGGAGGCCGCCATCTTGGTTTCTATGGTAGCACGTGGTTGCTATGTTACCCAGTTTTCCTGCAATAGGACAGGGGTATGTTCAGAGGGTATGTTCGATTGAATCGGAGTAAATCAAATTACCACAAACAATCTCTCCAAATCACCAAAATACACCCCAAATCACCGAAATTGACTTTATTTAGTACGGATTTCCCATTTTATCGACTTAGTACGTAGTGCTATAGTACCGAGGGGTCCCATGGGGGTGTGTTCGATTGAATCGGAGTAAATCTAATTACCACAAACAACCCGACAAGTTGTACTATTTCGAATTCTTTCAGAATCCTATTTAGGATCGCAAAACTTTTGGCTTATAATAGTAGTGCTATAGTACCGAGGGGGTGCTGGGTGGTGTGTTCGATTGAAGTAGAGTAATCTTCGGATTTTCCTAGAATCCCTTTTTGGATTCCATGACGTTTTTCCCAATAAGAGTAGCACATAGTGCTGTAGGACAAATTTACCCAGAATCCTCTCTTCTACTTGGAACTATATTTTTATAAATTCCTACGCTCTATTTTTAGTAACAGTAACATCCTTAACTGGCCCCCCTAACTAATTGTTACTGTCTATATTTAGCAATTTCTTTAAATGACCCCCCAAACTACATGATTTTAAATAATAAAATTAATGAGGATCAAGATGTTTTTACACTGACCAATCAGAGCGAAGTTATTCCACCAATCAGATTTCTGTATTCCCATTGTGTTTCTTTTCCATTGACTTCTATACTAATTTTCAAAATTTTCCAACTTTAACCTATAATCCTATAGGAAACAAACACAAACGCCCATCGAGAATGAAAATATCGATCAAAATTTGTTGAACTGGGGTGACTGTTTCAATCACGTCCGTCACGTAAATATAAATTCCGGAGAAGAGTAACGTCGCGTCATTCTGTTTCGATCCTTCGAAATGAACACATCGCTATAGAGTTTTCTATTGCAATTTTGCCTTCGCAAAAATTTTATCAGGATGGAGTCTGATGCTGCTACTACCGTTACCAGGACTGATGTTTATGCCTGTGAAGAATGTGGGGAGACCTTTATTGCAAGAACGAATCAAGATCGCCATCGCAGAAATACCCATGGAGAGAAGAAGACCCACGATTGCACCAACTGCAACAAGAGTTGTGCTTCCAAGCAAAAGCTGGATCAACACCTGAAGAAATGTTTGGAAATCTATACATGTATGGAATGCGGCCAGGAGTTTAACCAACTCCATTTTAACCGACACAAGAGCGTTGTCCACCGACCAGCTCCTCTACCATCTAAAAGGAAGACCGATGAACCGAAAAGAGGACCAACCAAACGACCACGGACCACGACGACCACCCATTATGATGTTGACCCAATTGGTTTTGAAAAGAATATGATGTCCGAAGAAGAGAACGATGAGATGTTGACCATATACGAAGATAACTGGAGTTCTATTAGAACTCGCCATATCATGAACAGAAGAGTCCAGGACCAGTATAACTACCGGATCAACGCTGTGAACCTGAAAATGATGAATGATGAATTGATGACTACCATATTTCTGCCACAGCACTTAAGATTTAAAATTAATCTTAGTTTTGGTTTTATCCTGCGACACAATGAAACGAATGAACTGAAGTATTACCACCCATCACAAAACAACGCCCGGGTACTTGATGTTCCACAACTCGTATGCTGAAGACTTTGAAGAATTCCTTGATGATGTCATGGAAGAAGATATCCTGGAATGGGCCAAGTTAAAACGACCCACCACCAACTGTCTTGTGGAGAGAGTTACGAACGTCACCTTTTATGTGAATAAGCTGAAAGACACCCAATTGGAATGGTAGAAGATCTTCCCGATTATATTCTCCAGAACAAAGCAGTAAATGCTTTGGTGAAAGATGAACATCACCAGTTTATCTACGATGACAACCTGTGTATTTTCCGCTGTTTAGTTTTATGGAGTGGTTCCACGGCACACAATTTGAATAATACAACAGATGCCATGTACAGCAAATATACAAAGAAGCCAAAGAATGAATTCCGTGGAGTAACTTTAGCCGAATTACCTGACTTGGAGAAATGTTTTGAAGTAAACATTCAAGTATATGAACTTGTCAAGAATGATGATGATTACCAAATTGTTGCCAAATTAGTACAGAGATCTCATAGAAAGTTTGAAAATACCATGCATGTGAACGTTTACAAGAACCATTTTAGCTACATCATCGATATAGACCAATACTGCAAATCCTTCGAATACCGCAAATGCGGCAAATTATGGAAAAATGGATTTCTACTCAACCATCACGAGAAAACATGTAGAGATGAAGTAAATTACCAGTATGTTGGCGGTGTATACCATCCATCCCAGTCCGTATTTCATCTGTTAGAAGATGAAGGTATAGAAGTACCCGAAGAGAAGACGTTTCATCCATACCCTGCAACGTTTGATTTTGAAAGTTACTTTGTCAAGTCCAGTCTACCTGCCGACAGTGATAAACTGATATGGGAAGCAGAACACCGACCATTGAGTGTGAGTGTATGTAGTAATGTTCCAGAATACCAAGAACCGAAATGTTTTATTACAAATGGAAATTCTCAAGAACTTGTTGAAGAAATGATGACATACCTCACAGATATTTCATCTCATTGCCATCAACCGATGCAGACCTATCATGCTTGGACCTTATTTAAACTCAGACAGAAAATTGATGAAACGCTGGAAGCAGAAGCCAGAGCTGCTGGAGAAGATACATCCAAGATGCACCCTTTACAAAAATGGGAGAAGAAATTTCAAGACTGCCTGCAAGAGATGCCCGTCATTGGATTCAGCTCTGGGAAATATGATATGAATGTAGTCAAGCGTGAACTGATGACATACCTGAAGAGACAGAATCCACTCAAGTTTGCAGTGAAGAAATCAAATAACTACATGTGCGTCTCGACCGAATCTTTCAAGTTTGTAGATATTTGCAACTACCTCGCTCCAGGATTCAGCTATGACAAGTTTTTGAAAGCATTTGGCTGACGAAGGGATTTTTACCATATGAATGGATCGACAGCTTAGACAAATTGGATCAAGACCACCTACCAGACCATGAAGCCTTCTACAGTTCTCTCAAGAAAGAAAATATATCCAATGAAGAATACCAGTACTGCCAGCATGTATGGAACGACCTGGAGATGACAACTTTCCGTGATTTTCTGATCTGGTATAATAACCGAGATGTGAAACCATTCCTAGAAGCAGTTGACAAGCAGTTTGCTTTCTACCAAGAACGCCACATCGACATGTTTAAAGATGGTATCAGTGTTCCGGGCCTTACGTTAAAATACCTGTTCCAGACCATGAATGATGACACTTACTTCACATTATTTAACCAGAAAAACAAAGACTTGCACCACTTAGTGAAAGATAATATCGTTGGTGGACCTTCAATTATCTTCAACCGGTATCATGAAAAAGATGTTACCCAAATCAGAGAAACAAAATATGGCAAAGAAGCAAAACCATGTGGAAGTATTATAGGCTTTGATGCGAATGCATTATATCTTTGGTGCCTAATGCAAGAGATGCCAACGGGTTGGAATATTAGACGTCGTGAAGAAAACCAGTTTAAACCAGAACATCCAATAAAGTATGGTAAAATGGCTGA
This sequence comes from Pictodentalium vernedei, assembly GCA_031216915.1. Lineage (NCBI taxonomy): Eukaryota > Metazoa > Mollusca > Scaphopoda > Dentaliida > Dentaliidae > Pictodentalium > Pictodentalium vernedei. The sequence goes on from CM062291.1 coordinate 122,953,225, forward strand.
ACAATGGTTAGAGTTTTTATCGATGAGAGATGACATCCACATCAGACATCAGTTTAACGGAGCCGAAAAAATGATTGGTCGAAGACAGTTGCCTCTTGGTGGTTGGTGCAAAGAGACACAGACTGTATACCAATTGCATGGCTGCTTCTGGCACGGACATACCTGCATGAAAGATAAGAATGGCCTTCCTATCATCCATAATGAAGTCAGAGATAAACCCATGAAAGAACTGCTGCAAGACACCCGTACCAGTGCAAAGTACATCACCGATTTGAGCTATAAACTTGTTGAAATATGGGAGTGTGAGTGGAGAGTGACGAAGAAGACCGATGCCACACTCAAAGCCTTCGTCAAAGAGAACTTTTCAGACAAAATAGATGGTGCGATGACAGATGAAGAAATACTGAACAAAGTGATGTCCGGTGAACTGTTTGGTTTGGTCGAATGTGATGTACATGTACCAGATCACCTGAAAGATTACTTTGAAGAGATGACACCTATCTTCAAGAATACAGATATTTCCATAGATGATATTGGTGAACACATGAAGTCCTTTGCCGAGAAGAATGGAATGATGAAGAAACCCCGTAGAAGTTTGATCGGAAGCTATGTAGCAGAAAAAATGTTATTTGCAACCCCTTTGCTGCAGTGGTACCTCCAGCATGGTATTGAAGTTGATCACGTCTATCAAGTTATCCAATATAAACCAAGAAGATGTTATGAAAAATTTGGAGATGAAGTATCTGAAGCAAGAAGACAAGGAGATGATGACCCTGACAAGTCGATCGTTGCCGACACCTTGAAGCTGTTGGGAAATTCTGGATATGGCAAAACCGTTACCAACAAAGAGAAGCATCGACGTGTGTGCTATTGCGACGACGAAGAAGTCAGCAAAGCTGTAAATGACATGTCCTTCAGAGCCTTGAACCCATTAGATGAAACTTTATATGAAGTCGAACTGAAGACCATCAAGTTGGATCTGCCACTCCACATCGGATTCTTTGTTTACCAGTAAGCGAAACTCCGGATGCTTCAGTTCTATTATGATGTCATCGATACTTTTATCAGCCGCCAAGATTTCGAATATGCGGAAATGGACACAGATTTTGCATATCTATGTACTTCGTCACCATCCATAGATGAATTAGTGAAACCAGAGAAGAGAGTAGAATTTTACAAAAGAAAATCACAAGTGGTTTCCATCAGAGTGTTGTGATTTCCACAGAGATGATTATGTGAAAAACAAATTAGAAGGCAAAGAATGGTTCTCACCCTCATGCTGCCAAGAAAGAAAGCGTTTTGACAGGAGAACTCCAGGCTTGCTTCAAGGTAGAGTGGCAAGGAACCGGCATTGTTGGACTGTGTAGTAAAACATATTATTGTTTCTGTGCCACCAATAAATATAGTTGTAAAGGAACCAGCAAACGCCACAATGATTTGATGAAAGACAAATATCTGCAAGTTTTGAAGACTCAACAAAGTCGATCTAGCTTCAACCGAGGATTTGTTATGAATGACAACACTATGTATACCTACCAGCAGAGCAGAGATGGACTATCGTATTTGTACCCAAAACGAAGAGTTTTAGAAGATGGAGTTAGCACCATACCACTAGAGATTTAAAGAAGAAACAATTGAGTGAGTGTCATATTTTTCTACAACCTGAACAAAGTCTAGCTTTTGCCTACAAAAAGTCCTATTTAGTTGACCGAAAAATTCCTAAAAAAAACAGAAATGATTTTTAGGTGGTCTACTCAATCATGTTAGGCTCACCAAATTTTTAAAGTCCTTTATGGCATTCTCTAAATTCCTTTATGGCAGTCCTCACAAAGTCGTTTAGGGTAAGTTTTTCTCTAAGTAAAAAGTCCTATATGGCAGTCCTCATAAAGTCCTACATGGCGGTTTTTCTCTCTAAGTAAAAAGTCCTTTATGGCAGTCCTCAAAAAGTCCCATATGGCAAGTTTTTTCTCTCTAATCAAAAAGTCCTTTATGGCATTCTCTAAAGTCCTTTATGTCAGTCCTCATAAGTCCTATATGGCAAGTTTTTTCTCTAAGTAAAAAGTCCTTTATGGCATTCTCTAAAGTCCTATACAGTCCTCATAAAGTCCTTTATGGCAGTCCTCAAAAAATAAAACCTAAATGGCAAGTCTTACAAGGCAATACATTTTTCTGGCGTAAAGATTTCTCATTTTTTTATTTATTCTAAAACAGAGATTTTTTTCATCATTATCATCATCATGTTGTAATTTCCTGGTATACTTTAGTCTAACCCTATTGGAAGTGGAGGATACTTCTTTATTCCAAACTGTTTAGTTTCATTCCATTTATTTAAAACAAAAGTTGATTCGTGGTATCTTTGAGGTTACCCCTATTGGAACCAGATGATACACATTTTGTTTCAAATTTTTTTAGTTCCATTCCATTTATTTAAAAAAAAAAAATGTTGATTCATGGTATCTTTTAGGTTGCCCCTATTGGAACCAGATGATACATATTTCGTTTCAAATTTTTTTAGTTCCATTCCATTTATTTTTAAAAAAAAAATGTTGATTCATGGTATCTTTTAGGTTGCCCCTATTGGAACCAGATGATACATATTTCGTTTCAAAATTTTTTAGTTCCATTCCATTTATTTTTAAAAAAAAGTTGATTCATGGTATCTTTTAGGTTACCCCTTTTGGAACCAGATGATACTTCTTTATTCCAAACTTTTTAGTTTCATTCAAAACTTAGTTTTATTCAAAACCTTTTAGTTTCATTCAAAACTTTTTAGTTTCATTTATTTTTTTTAAAAACGTTGATTCAAGGTATCTTTTAGGTTACCCATATTGGAACCAGATGATACACATTTTGTAACAAACTTTATAGTTTCATTCAAAACTTTTTAGTTTCATTCAAAACTTTTTAGCTTCATTTAAAAAAAAGTTGATTCCTGGTGTCTTTTAGGCTACCCATATTGTATAACCAAAGGAATAAATCATCATCATTATCATTACTAAGAAATTCTCTGTTGTGAATATTTAAAAGAAATGAGAAATGTTTATGATAGAAAACTGAAATGATAAGTTGGACATGTTGTTTTCGTTTTCTTTTGTGTTTAAGGGTACGAGCTGTAGGGGGTGGGAATGCACTCGAGCTATTTCACTTATCTCTACTGGACAGAGGTTTGTAGCTTGACCTGTCCCAAGCCAGTATAAAATGCAGAGGGCTATATCCTACAGTTTAAGGATTAAGATTGCAGTTTGATCGCCAAACTGACCAATCAGATCGAAGTTAATCAACCAATCAAATTTATGTATTCTCATTGTTTCTCTTTCCCATTGACTTCCATACTAATTTTCAAAAGTTTCCAACTTTAACCTATAAGAAACAAACACAAACCCCAACCAAGAATCAAAAAGTCGATCAAAATTTGTTAAACTGGGGTGATGTTTTCAAACACGTCCGTCAAAGATATATGAGATTAGGCAAAGCATGGACTTGGCATCATTCACGATCGAACCATTGACCAGAGAAGATGTTCCGAATTGGCACCAAGCAGACTTATGCTAACGTCACTCAGTACCAGGGCGAACTGAAGATTCATCTCAGAAGATACTTTGAGGGAAAAGACCAGAAACCTTATCCTACGAAGACTGGTATTGCTCTATCTTTAGAAGAATGGAATGACTTAAAGTCACAAATAGAAGAAGTAGATGCAGCCATCAGCACTCAACAAACCACTTTAACTGAAGTTCCCGAAGACACTAAACCTACTAAACATATTAACCATGAAGACTTCAAAAAATCACTCAGTCTGAAGATGTAAATAGATGTTGTAAATAGATATTTTGTTTTTTTTTATAAAAAAAGAAAAAAATGAAGAAAACAAAGTATAAAATGAAGAAAAAAGAAAAAAAGGTGGTAATGACGCTTAAGTTATTTGATGTTTATCTTCTTGACAAATATCAAACAAACTTAACCTGTCCCCAGCCAGTAGGTCAGAGGGCCACCAATGCTGAATATGTTTGGATGACGGTCAAAATGTGCACTAGCAAATAGGCACATACGACCAAAAAGGGATTCCATAGCCACAGGCGTTTTTTGAAAAAGGGATTCCTTAAAATGGGATTCCTATCCGACTCCGTAAAATTTGGACTCTGTGATCCTCTTTTAAATATTCACAACAGAGAATTAATGATAATGATGATGATTTATTCCTTTGGCTATACAATAGGGGTAGCCTAAAAGACACCAGGAATCAACTTTTTTTTTAAATGAAGGTACAAAATTTTTAATGAAACTAAAAAGTTTTGAATGAAACTAAAAAGTTTGTTACAAAATGTGTATCATCCGGTTCCAATATGGGTAACCTAAAAGATACTTCGAATCAGCATTTTTTTAAAAAAATAAATGAAACTAAAAAGTTTTGAATGAAACTAAAAGGTTTTGAATAAAACTAAGTTTTGAAAGAAACTAAAAAGTTTGGAATAAAGAAGTATCATCTGGTTCCAATAGGGGTAACCTAAAAGATACCATGAATCAACATTTTTTTGTAATAAATGGAATGGAACTAAAAAATTTTGAACTGAAATATGTATCATCTGGTTCCAATAGGGGCAACCTAAAAGATACCATGAATCAACATTTTTTTTAAAAATAAATGGAATGGAACTAAAAAAATTTGAAACAAAATGTGTATCATCTGGTTCCAATAGGGGTAACCTAAAAGATACCACGAATCAACGTTTGTTTTAAATAAATGGAATGAAACTAAACAGTTTGGAATAAAGAAGTATCCTCCACTTCCAATAGGATTAGACTAAAGTATACCAGGGAAATTACAACATGACGATGATAATGATGAAAAAACTCTCTGTTTTAGAATAAATAAAAAATTGAGAAATCTTTACACCAGAAAAATGTATTGCCTTGTAAGACTTGCCATTTAGGTTTTATTTTTTGAGGACTGCCATAAAGGACTTTATGAGGACTGTCATATAGGACTTTAGAGAATGCCATAAAGGACTTTTTACTTAGAGAAAAAACTTGCCATATAGGACTTTATGAGGACTGCCATAAAGGAATTTAGAGAATGCCATAAAGGACTTTAAAAACTTGGTGAGCCTAACATGATTGAGTAGACCACCTAAAAACCATTTCGTTTTTTTTTTAGGAATTTTTCGGTCAACTAAATAGGACTTTTTGTAGGCAACAGCCAGACTTTGTTCAGGTTGTAGAAAAATATGACACTCACTCAATTGTTTCTTCTTTAAATCTCTAGTGGTATGGTGCTAACTCCATCTTCTAAAACTCTTCATTTTGGGTACAAATACGATAGTCCATCTCTGCTCTGCTGGTAGGTATACATAGTGTTGTTATTCATAACAAATCCTCGGTTGATGCCAGATCCACTCTGTTGAGTCTTCAAAACTTGCAGATATTTGTCTTTCGTCAAATCATTGTGGCGTTTGCTGATTCCTTTACAACTATATTTATTGGTGGCACAGAAACAATAATATGTTTTACTACACAGTCCAACAATGCCGGTTCCTTGCCATTCTACCTTGAAGCAAGCCTGGAGTTCTCCTGTTAAAACGCTTTCTTTCTTGGCAGCATGAGGGTGAGAACCATTCTTTGCCTTCTAATTTGTTTTTCACATAATCATCTCTGTGGAAATCACAACACTCTGATGGAAACCACTTGTGATTTTCTTTTGTAAAATTCTACTCTCTTCTCTGGTTTCACTAATTCATCTATGGATGGTGACGAGGTACATAGATATGCAGAATCTGTTTCCATTTCCGCATATTCGAAATATTGGCGGCTGACAAAAGTATCGATGACATCATAATAGAACTGAAGCATCCGGAGTTTCGCATACTGGTAAACAAAGAATCCGATGTGGAGAGGCAGATCCAACTTGATGGTCTTCTTGTTCAGCTCGACTTCATATAAAGTTTCATCTAATGGGTTCAAGGCCCTGAAGGACATGTTATTTACAGCTTTGGTGACTTCTTCGTCGTCGCAATAGCACACACGTCGATGCTTCTCTTTGTTGGTAACGGTTTTGCCATATCCAGAATTTCCCAACAGCTTCGTGGTGTCGGCAACGATCGACTTGTCAGGGCCAACATCTCCTTGTCTTCTTGCTTCAGATACTTCATCTCCAAATTTTTCAAAACATCTTCTTGGTTTATATTGAATAACTTGATAGACGTGATCAACTTCAATACCATGCTGGAGGTACCACTGCAGCAAAGGGGTTGCAAACAACATTTTTTCTGCTACATAGCTTCCGATCAAACTTCTACGGGGTTTCTTCATCATTCCATTCTTCTCGGCAAAGGACTTCATGTGTTCACCAATATCATCTATGGAAATATCTGTATTCTTGAAGATAGGTGTCATCTCTTCAAAGTAATCTTTCAGGTGATCTGGTACATGTACATCACATTCGACCAAACCAAACAGTTCACCGGACATCACTTTGTTCAGTATTTCTTCATCTGTCATCGCACCATCTATTTTGTCTGAAAAGTTCTCTTTGACGAAGGTTTTGAGTGTGGCATCGGTCTTCTTCGTCACTCTCCACTCACACTCCCATATTTCAACAAGTTTATAGCCCAAATCGGTGATGTACTTTGCTCTGGTACGGGTGTCTTGTAGCAGTTCTTTCATGGGTTTATCTCTGACTTCATTATGGATGATAGGAAGGCCATTCTCATATTCCATGCAGGTGTGTCCGTGCCAGAAGCAGCCATGGAATTGGTATACAGTCCATGTCTCTTTGCACCAACCATCAACAGGCAACTGTCTTCGACCAATCATTTTTTTCGGCTCCGTTAAACTGATGTCTGATGTGGATGTCATCTCTCATCGATAAAAGCACTAACCATTGTTCAGCCATTTTACCATACTTCATTGGATGTTCTGGTTTAAACTGGTTTTCTTCACGACGTCTAATATTCCAACCCGTTGGCATCTCTTGCATTAGGCACCAAAGATATAATGCATTCGCATCAAAGCCTATAATACTTCCACATGGTTTTGCTTCTTTGCCATATTTTGTTTCTCTGATTCGGGTAACATCTTTTTCGTGATACCGGTTGAAGATAATTGAAGGTCCACCAACGATATTATCTTTCACTAAGTGGTGCAAGTCTTTGTTTTTCTGGTTAAATAATGTGAAGTAAGTGTCATCATTCATGGTCTGGAACAGGTATTTTAACGTAAGGCCCGGAACACTGCTACCATCTTTAAGCATGTCGATGTGGCGTTCTTGGTAGAAAGCAAACTGCTTGTCAACTGCTTCTAGGAATGGTTTTACATCTCGGTTATTATACCAGATCAGAAGATCACGGAACGTTGTCATCTCCAGGTCGTTCCATACATGCTGGCAGTACTGGTATTCTTCATTGGATATATTTTCTTTCTTGAGAGAACTGTAGAAGGCTTCATGGTCTGGTAGGTGGTCTTGATCCAGTTTGTCTAAGCTGTCGATCCATTCATATGGTAAAAATCCCTTCGTCACGGAACAGCCAAGTACTTTAAAAAACTTGTCATAGCTGAATCCTGGAGCGAAGTAGTTGCAAATATCAACAAACTTGAAAGATTCTGTCGAGACGCACATGTAGTTATTTGATTTCTTCACTGCAACTTGAGTGGATTCTGTCTCTTCAGGTATGTCATCAGTTCACGCTTGACTACATTCCTATCATATTTTCCAGAGTTGAATCCGATGACGGGCATCTCTTGCAGGTAGTCTTGAAATTTCTTCTCCAATTTTTGTAAAGGGTGCATCTTGGATGTATCTTCTCCAGTAGCTCTGGCTGTGAGGTATGTCATCATTTCTTCAACAAGTTCTTGAGAATTTCCATTTGTAATAAAACATTTCGGTTTTTGATATTCTGGAACATTACTGCATACACTCACACTCAATGTTCGGTGTTCTGCTTCCCATATCAGTTTATCACTGTCGGCAGGTAGACTGGATTTGACAAAGTAACTTTCAAAATCAAACGTTGCACGGTATGGATAAAACTTCTTCTCTTCGGGTACTTCTATACCTTCATCTTCTAACAGATCAAATACGGACTGGGATTGATGGTATACACCGCCAACATACTGGTAATTTACTTCATCTGTACATGTTTTCTCGTGACGGTTGAGTAGAAATTTTTCCATAATTTGCCGCATTTGCGGCATTCAAAGGATTTGCAGTATTGGTCTATATCGACGATGTAGCTAAAATGGCTCTTGTAAACGTTCACATGCATGGTATTTTCAAACTTTCTATGAGATCTCTGTACTAATTTGGCAACAATTTGGTCATCATCATCATTCTTGACACGTTCATATACTTGAATGTTTACTTCAAAACATTTCTCCAAGTCAGGTAATTCGGCTAAAGTTACTCCACGGAATTCATTCTTTGGCTTCTTTGTATATTTGCTGTACATGACATCTGTTGTATTATTCAAATTGTGTGCCGTGGAACCACTCCATAAAACTAAACAGCGGAAAATACACAGGTTGTCATCGTAGATAAACTGGCGATGTTCATCTTTCACCAAAGCATTTACTGCTTTGTTCTGGAGAATATATTCGGGAAGATCTTCTACCATTCCAATTGGGTGGTCTTTCAGCTTATTCACATAAAAGGTGACGTTCGTAACTCTCTCCACAAGCCATTTGGTGTTGGGTCGTTTTAACTTGGCCCATTCCAGGAAATCATCAAGGAATTCTTCAAAGTCTTCTTGGCAGCATATGAGTTGTGGAACATCAAGTATCTGGGCGTTGTTTTGTGATGGATGGTAATACTTTAGTTCATTCTTTTCATTGTGTCGCAGGATAAAACAAAAACTAAGATTAATTTTAAATCTTAAGTGCTGTGGCAGAAATATGGTAGTCATCAATTCATCATTCGTCATTTTCAGGTTCACATCGTTGATCCGGTAGTTATACTGGTCCTGGACTCTTCTGTTCATCATATGGCGAGTTCTGATAGAACTCCAGTTATCTTCGTATATGGTCAACATCTCATCGGTCTCTTCTTCGGACATCATATTCTTGTCAAAATCAATTGGGTCAACATCATAACGGGTGGTCGTCGTGGTCCGTGGTCGTTTGGTTGGTCCTCTCTTCGGTTCATCGGCCTTCCTTTTAGATGGTACAGGAGCTGGTCGGTGGACAACGCTCTTGTGTCGATTAAAATGGAGTAGTTGGTTAAACTCCTGGCCACATTCCATACATGTATAGATTTCCAAACATTTCTTCAGATATTGATCCAGCTTTTGCTTGGAAGCATAACTCTTGTTGCAGTTGGTGCAATCGTGGGTCTTCTTCTCTCCATGGGTATTTCTGCGATGGCGATCTCGATTCGTTCTTGCAGTAAAGGTCTTCCCACACTCTTTACAGGCATAAACATCAGTGCTGGTAACAACAGTAGCAGCATCAGACTCCATCTTCATAAATTTTTTGCGAAGGCAAAATTGCTATAGAAAACTCTCTAGCGATGTGTTCAGTTCGAAGGATCGAAACAGAATGACGCGACGTTACTCTTCTCCGGAATTTATATCTACGTGACGGACGTGATTGAAAACGTCACCCCAGTTCAACAAATTTTGATCGTTATTTTCATTCTCGATGGGCGTTTGTGTTTGTTTCCTATAGGATTATAGGTTAAAGTTGGAAAATTTAGAAAATTAGTATAGAAGTCAATGGAAAAGAAACACAATGGGAATACAGAACTCTGAATGGTGGATTAACTTCGCTCTGATTGGTCAGTGTAAAAACATCTTGATCCTCATTAATTTTATTATTTAAAATCATGTAGTTTGGGGGGTCATTTAAAGATGTTGCTAAATATAGACAGTAACAATTAGTTAAGGGGTCAGTTAAGGATGTTACTAAAAATAGACCGTAGGAATTTATAAAAATATAGTTCCAAGTAGAAGCAGAGGATTCTGGGTAAATTTGTCCTATAGCGCTACGTGCTACTCTTATTGGGAAAAACGTCATGGGATCCAAAAAGGGATTCTGGGAAAATCCAAATATTACGCTACTTCAATCGAACACACCCCCAGGCACACCCTCGGTACTATAGCACTACTATTATAAGCCAAAAGTTTTGCGATCCTAAATAGGATTCTGAAAGAATTCGAAATAGTACAACTTGTCGGGTTGTTTGTGGTAATTAGATTTACTCCAATTCAATCGAACACACCGCCAGGGGACCTCTCGGTACTATAGCACTACGTACTAAGTCGATAAAATGGGAAATCCGTACTAAATAAAGTCAATTTCGGTGATTTGGGGTGGATTTTGGTGATTTGGAGGGATTGTCGGGTTGTTTGTGGTAATTTGATTTACTCCTATTCAATCGAACATACCCTCCGAACATACCCCTGTCCTATTGCAGGAAAACTGGGAAACATATCAACCACGTGCTACCATAGATACCAAGATGGCGGCCTCCAGTATACAATATTGGACGACGGAAACACGTATCACCCTAACAACACGCGCTGCGCATGCACACTAACACCACGTATCACTATGGAGATGACGTCACAACATGGCCGCTCACGCGGGTTACCATGACAACCAAACATGGCGCCACTCGGTGACTATTACGTCACTTGAGATCAGCCATGAGATCATCCAAATGGGGGGGGGGGTGAAACATATGAGCTATACTACTGTCCTTACGCTTACTGTAAACCGCCACCTTGGTGTCTACGGTAGTATGTTGTTACTGTGGGTGGACTGGACCTCAGCAGTAAAAAAGTGTGTTCTTGGTGTGTGTTCAATTTGGGTATATCGAAATACCACAAACGGCCTGACCACTCCCAAAAATTATCAATATGGTCCCATAGTTATCTTAGTTGTACACTCTTGGTACGAGTCGAGTAACACGTGTGCTTGTGATACACGGGAAGATAGGTACGTTATTCATCAGTACACATTAAAGCAAGTCAATAGTGCTAATATTCTGTAAAATGTTGCGGCAATTTAAGTGTACACTGTTAGGAGATGGCATAGCCAGATTGGCCAGATTGGCTGGCAACCTGCCACCCCCCCCCCCCCCCCCCCCCCTCGAGAAAAAAAAACTGGTAGGGCAAGGAAGAAATGCAAACAGACTATGACAGATGTGTCAGTCGGTGATTGTATGAGTTTACGTAACGGGGTTTGATGGGAATTAACTTAAATAGTTTGAATAGTTTGTCGGTAAATTGTTATGTACTCATTAGGTCGTCACTTAGGTGTTTTACCTGTTTTGAAGGAATAATAACTCATTACTTCTGATCGTGCATTATTACACCGATCCAACATCCCGGAACACTAGATCATCAACCCGAGGTACGATCAGGAGCATCGTTTCGTCCGACAAGTATCATGTCGGACAATATCAGATAGACTTCGCAGTCCGTACAGATACAATAGTTCATATGGATATACGTGTAGGAGAATAACACCCAACTTTGTTAATGGCTCTATTTTGGTTCCATATAGAACCTACGTTTTTGCAGTGTTTAGATAATACCATACAAACAGAGTACCTTCCCTGATGCTACCTTTGGCGGAATGCTTTAGTCAAATCAGGTCCAATCAGGTCATTTTAAGAAGTTTTCTTATCGTTTCTGGTGTTCCGACACACACACATTGCATCGAGTGACAATCTTACGCTATTTAAGGTAAAATAGCACTGTGCATTACCCGTACCAATAGAGTACTCTTTCGGGCTTTTAGGACCCGTAATAACCACATGCCACGGTAAAAACCAAGATGCCGCCTCCATCATATATGTTTTTTTTATTTTGGTTCCATATAGAACCTACATCTTTGCAGTGTTTAGGTAATACCATACAGAGTACCTTCCACGATGCTACCTTGGCGGAATGTTTTAGTCAAATCAGGTCCAATCAGGTCATTTTAAGTAGTTTTCTGGTCGTTTCGGGTGTTTCGACACACACACATTGCATCGAGTGACAATCTTATGCTATTTAAGGTTAAATAGTACTGTGCATTACCCATACCAATAGAGTACTATCGAAGATAGAGGATTCCTAGGAAACTTGGGGAACCACTGCTATGATTTTGGGTTATTGTTGGGTCGTTTATGATGATTTCACATAATCTCATCGAATCAAACATACCTTCGAAACAAACCCCTTTACTCTTTCAGGCTTTTAGGCCCCGTAATAACCACGTGCCACAGTAAAACCAAGATGCCGCCTCCAGCATACATTTTTTAAAAACAAAATGTCCATCGGAAACACATACCATCCTAACAACATGTGCTGTGCATACGTACTAACACCAGGCATCACCGCGGTAGTGGCGTGTCGTAAAGCAAGGCCGTTCATGTGGGCTATCATGAAAACCTACATGATGTCATTGGGGAAATGACCGAAGTCGTTTATGAGGTCCGCCACCTTGGTCCTCCCCAAAGGTGCGTCATTTACCATATCACATATTTCTACTCCAATGATTTAGACGTTTTACCTTTTTCTTTGCCATACCACCTCATAGCTTTCTTTTTCTTAAAAGGAAGAACGTGACAATTATCTTTCCCTTCAAAGCATACCGTATGTTTTTTTCGCTGAATTAACTTTAGTCCACTTGATGAAAGGACGCAAGCAAAGTCTGATTAATTACCCGCATTCCATGTTGCTTTGGGTTTTAGCCCATCATCAGAATGACAATGTGCAAGCTAGCTTGGAAAATTAGATTATTGAACTAGGCCTTAGTACTGATTACATGCGACTCATAAATAAACACGAAAGTAAATTCAGACCTGTCCAGAGATTTGCAAAACAATGATGTATTATTTTATAATGATAATAAACAGAAAAGAATTGGAAAATTTATTTTTCATTCAAAACAAAGCGGAGGTCTGAATTATATGAAATAATGTTTCTTTGTAATAAACCGTTTAGTTTTTCTCAGATTCAATGAAAGCAGATGCTTATGTAAATTAATTTCAAGAAGGCCACTCAAAACTGAAGTGATCCCCTTTGCAATAATTCTCAAAGATATTTCCTTTATACACTCATAATTCTGCTCGATATCTCATACCATTTATTTTAACTTTTTTTACTTCATTCTTCTTCACTCACAATTAATAAAATTATTAGGTGAGGAGAGGTAAAAAAGACGGCTAAAGTGGCCATATGGTCTACTGACAGAGGACACCATTTGTTACATCTATTGCAATATAACTGGTGTCTACTTTTGACAATTTTGACAAAAAATTAATCCATTTACCCGTTCATCTCTTATACATGCCTGTTAACATTCTCCACCAGCCGTGTCGATTCACAACATCAGAACTGAGAGTGGGTAACACTTGCTCATTTTACCAGTCACCTGAAGACTTCAAACCAGTGGTGGCAGCACTATAAGCTTGAGGGCATAGGGCATTCCCCCACGGACGTATACTTTGACCCCCCCCCCCCCCTATTTGTCTCCCCTACTCCGTCTATCACACATATACTCATACACACACATTCTTGTTTAACAGGCGTTGTGGGTACTTGTTTTTTTCTTTTGTTCTCGTTGACAAACAATGACAAATAAGCCCTCACCAAATAGGGAAGACGAATCCTCCCTAAATTATTATTTTCGTTGTGTGAACGAGGAGAAAACAAAGAGAATCATTGTGGGGACACAAACACTATTGTCTAGGTCCTCCCAACGTCGGGTCGGGAAGACAGACCCACGAAAGTCACCACAAGGCTTCATTTGAAAGCACAATTTATTTTTTTTACGGGAAGAGCCCCTCCCCCAACACACAACTTTCGATAAAACCCTCAAACAAATCTCCTTTTCTCCTCTTCGTTGCTCGCGCCTTAGGACCTCGCGGGGGGGGGGGGGGGGGGGGGGTCGGTGGGGGTGGCGTTGCGGTAACCGGTTCTTGTCAGATCACCGAAGTAAAGCAACGTCGAGCCCGATTAATCATTGGATGAGTGACCGTCTGAGCGATCGATTCGGACTTTGTGTCCTTGGGCAAGGCACTTAACCACGATTGTCCATATGGCCCGGCACGATGACGCCGTGTACTAAGGAGTACTGCAGGTCGATGGTGTGCATGTCTTCAACCAATCTAACCCTGCCTGTGCTCAGTGCGGAGTTACGATGTTGGGGAGCTGACAGCTGCTCGTCGTTGCTCGGTGGTTCTCGCCGGGTACTCCGGCTTCCTCCACCCGTAAAACTGTTACGGTCATGATTAGCCATTGTGCATAAGTATATGACCTTAAAAATCAATCAATAAATAAATACTTAGGACCTCGCGCAGATGTCCTCGGTATCTGAATGCAATACTGTGATTCTATAATGCTAAAAGGCTGCTTGCGGGCTTGTCTCCTGCATGAGATCGCCACACATACACACGCAGGCGCGCACACACACACACACTCCCGTGAAACACTTTTTGCCTCCGCCATTGCAGCAAACATGTTCTGGGCAGTGAAGACGTCGATCCTTGTCGTTGTTTGTCATGAGGTTGTCATTTTGTTTGCTTATTAATAGAAAGTGTACTCTTGGTGTTCCTTTCAAGGTTGTGTTGTAATAAAGCGGTTACATTTTCGGAATTTTTGTTCACTTAAAGTCACTATACGTTGAAAACAACTTCCCTTTATGTTAGAATTTGCTGTCAGATCAACACAAGGTTGAACGAATTTTGAATATTTATGTTTTAATATAAACTCACTGAGAGTTCACCCTTGCCGCATTGTGTGCATGAATAATACCACCCGATGCAGGATTTCCCCAGGTATGTACAAATTTGGACAATGGCCGTATCATTCATCTCAAAAGAAATAGACAAAACGATTTCTCATTTACCTACACTACTCAACAGGCCTCAGACAATAACTAGAAAGAACTATCTATTAAAACAACGATCTGCGGTGTAATGGTGGTACCGGTATTTCAAACTTGGTGTTCTTTGATTTTGGCAGTGGAATTTTACGATGGGACTCACTAATATTGGAAAGGTTTATCTCTGTCATTTCTAAGAGAGCATCCCACAACAGCATATATTCGTTAAATGAAAGACACTCATTTAGACATACTGAATAAATATTATCAAATTTATGAAGCGCTTGTTGTTAATATGTCCAGCAGCGAACGACATGGGCAAAATTGCCAGTGGACGAGTTGAAGATACTGGCGGACGACTCGGGTAAAATTTGTAGCGGACGAGCCGGTTGACGGTCCACTCGTTCGTATCCCGTTTTTTTTTTTATCCTGGCTCCATTGCAATCTGACCAGCCTTCATTTCACACTGCAGACTTCGACAGCCAACTGAGTTAGGAGCCGCTTGAAATTTATTCGGGCGTGTATTATCCATTTCCGTGTACCAACTTTCCTCCAGTATGAGAAACCCGCGACAGCCAAATTTGAATTTATTCAATCGGTATGAATTTCAGAAAGAAGCACGTTTCTTCCAAAAATAATATCTTATATATTTTTATGGCAATTTCTGAGCTCTGTATTATCTAACTCATTTAAAGTTAGATGAAATGTGTCGAGTATTTCCAAGTAAAGTCTGTACGAAAACAGGTGACATGGTGTCTTTTCATACATTTAACAACAACATTGTGTCGGTGTTGATTAGCCAAGCAAGTTGTGCCAAAATGCCATGAATATTCATCGGTCATATCGGCATTAACACATGGCTGTGTATCGAACCACACAAAGCTGTCTGTGGCCAAATTAGATAGTTTTCAAATGATTAAACTATCTGAATGATTTTCTCTAAATACCGAAATTGGGATACACTGTTCTATTCTGTCTCTAATTTTCCTGCATTGACTTTTCGCAGCACCTCGGTATTCCTGAGTAAAAGTTGAATTTGATATAATTGAATATATACACTGATTAGATCTCTGATTTGAAACTAATTGAAATAAAGCACTAAAAAGTGTAGTCCGTGTTGGAGAAAAAGTGTAGTCGGGAATTAAATTATCATTTTCTCATTTATTTGGGGGTCGGGTCGTTTCGTCCCCGGGACGATTCGTCCCCGAAACGTTTCGTCCCTGGGACGTTTCGTCCCCAATGCAAATTCCTGTAAAGGATGAGTGTTATAAATAATTAACAGTGGTATATTTCATTGATATAACTTTATTTGATCTCCAAAAGTTAATTGTTAGATATTTTTAATCAATTATTTTTTACTCACCTTTCTGTTTCTGATGTTTGTTCATATATGTAGGTGGCTTTGCAAAACCCAGAATCATGACAATTCTTGCAATTAAAATAAATAATGCAGATAGATTTTTTTGCCTCGTTGTAAATCTTTTGTGGGATACCAGTGTTGCATGTTCGGTGCTGCCAGCGTCCACAACGATCACGACCAATAGCGCGTTGTCTAGGTCTTACATTCCTTCCACATTCAAGGCATGGGTATTCTGTCGTGGGCGCTAATCTCAAGTTGTAAGCCATTTCGAGATAGACTGAGGAGGAATCGGATCGGCCCCCCATATATGATGAATGAAAAGTTTTAGCGCGCCGAGGGCGCGCAGGGACGATGTGGGATTTACAAATCCCTTGCGACCCGGTTAACCTTATTTTACTCTATCCTCGAGTGCTAATGAAAACATACTAATAATTATTAATAATTAAATATAATTACATATCAACAAACATTCATTGATATCCCGGCATCAGTGAGATGCATTCTTCTTGAACGCTTATGAAAACAATGTATTTTTGAACAATTAAAAAAAACATTTCTTGAGGTACCGACTTATCAGTGAGATCAATTATCATTGAGTGGTTATAAAAACTCCAAAATCATTGTTTGTATCATAGTATGCTAATATGATATCTAATTATGCATAAAATCCATCCTCGATGCCATATGAGTGACCATCATTGGTTACGAGCAGATGCTTCCCTCATTTATGAAAAAATCCAATCCCATATCTTCTCAATAATTTGGTATTGAAGTGGGACGTTTCGTCCCCAACTGGGGACGAAACGTCCCACCCTGTCACAGGGACGAAACGTCCCACCAAGTAGGGGACGAAACGTCCCGGGGACGAAATGACCTGGACCCTTTATTTGTTAGTTGTTTTCTATGAAATTTGAAAAGTATACTCAGGGAACGATACAAAACATATATGCCAAAAGAAAAGTTTGTACAATGTTACTTTACAATGTTAGAAGACATTTTCTCTTTCAAACACACTAAAAAGTGTAGCTGACTCGGCACTGTGTTAGCTATTTATTTGGCTTACGCTGTGTTGACACAGTGAGGCGGGCTAATTATCCTGGTTCTTTTTATGATTATGAGGAGATTAGTGTGGTGTAGATGAAAGAAACAACGATTAATTTAATTTTCAGTATTTTATTGGATAAATACAGGACATAATGGATATAGCATAGCACAAAGATATAGAAATACAGCACAAATATGAACAAATAACAAACATATATATGAACAGCAAATGTAAATTTAGCTGGTGTATCGTTCCGATTGTTTTTATGTTGGATTCGCATGAGACAGTAGATAAAAGGTGTCGATCGTGTTATAAAACCAGCCGAAATAAGCACAAGATTTTTTTTTACCTGCTTATTTATAATTCCAACATTTGACATCATTTCTTGGGAAGGTTTCAAGCACAGAAACCTACCTAACAAATGATGTCAAGTGTCGTGATTATCAACAAATTTCGGGAAAATGTAGGCGAAGCACATGGTCAACTAGCAGAGTTTCAGCTCATGGACCATCAGGTGTGAATCGATGGACCATGAACTGAAACTTTTCCAAGTGTTAATTGTGTTTTTTAAAAAAGAAAACATTGTCATCGAGTGGAAAAAAACACTTATTACATCGTGTTCAGTTTAACGTGAGTAATGTTACAGTAACACCCGACCGTGGAGGGTGGATTACAACTAAATGTGTGTGGTGGGGGCCGGGGGGGGGGGGGGGGGTGTACATTTTCCACCAGGCGATTTTGTGCAATTCTCTACAAAGAGCATGTGGAGTAAAATTTCAGCTCAAGGACCACTGGATACAACATAAATTGATAACAGCATAAAAAATTTAGTTTATACAATGATAGAAGAGCAGCGGCGTGTCTTACAAACACATTTAAAAGTGTATATGTGTATATATAGTTGGCATGTCGTTGCGAGCGTTGTGGCTGGACATGCCTGCGACAGTAGATGAAAGATAGATACACAACATGAACTCTATCATATAAAACACTTATTCCATTGTGGTCGATTTGACATGTGAATACTGGTTACAGTAACTGTGAGGGAGGGGGGGATTTTCCACCAGGTGATTTTGTACAATTCTGTACAAACAAAGCACATGGAGTACAGGCAAAATTTCAGCTCATGGATCACTGGATACCAAGAACAAATAACATAAATGAAAGACAAAGAACGAGCATTTTGTGTATATTTTATTTATTTGTGCATTTCAGATATCACACTAGAAGATATCGGTGGTTAAAGATCAGAGAATCAGACAGCTGTCCCAATTATTTGCTACACTTGACCAGCATCGAAACATTTTCTGCACATGTAGTCAATACATTCAGCAGACCCGGCTGAAACATCTACACATCTATAGTGCGCCCATGTGTCGCAGTCCTCTGCTGAACATTCGATCATATTGTTGAAGAGGTTCAGCAGCCGGCATTCCTCACAGTCAAGGTCAAGTTGACATACAACAACTTTTTTTTTTAATTTCAGTCCTTTCCAAGTGGGAAATGGACTAAATTTGTTGTGCTCAAGACACTCAAGCAAATGCGTCCGCATTTGAGACTCGTCATATATGTCTTCCTGCCAACTGTTTTGGAATGACACAATTCAACCAGGAAAGCCAGTGCAAAAAGACCACAATCAACAGAATTGGACTGTTATTGCACTTGGGGGACAAGAATTGAATCAGAATTATATAATTGTCTGAGTTGGATTGTAAAAGAGGCTGTAATCTTGTCTCTCCAAAAACTGTCAATGAGATGAACACCACCATCGTCTAGAGCCGATAATACCCAGTATCATGAGCCTGTGTGATGAATCTGGGCATGTGTCAGAGCCTTTGCTGGAGTAAACCGAAATGTGTATTCCCAGTTGGTGGTTTCGTCGTCATACTTTGGGACAAGCTGGGTCAATGCAAGTCTGTTTAATTGTGTCGAAATTGTCTGATGATTGCCATGGAAAAATTCAAATGTTTCATAAGGTAAAGGGTCAAACAGTGGTACTGATCACAGGTGGCATCACGTTTGTTATTGATCAGAAATAGTTTTCCTCCTTCTGGTCTTAAGGGTGGCGCCAAAGAAATTTTCACAGCGTCAGGATTATTGAATATGGAAATTATCTCCTGAACATCCAAGGGTGTGTCCCTGGTATCATACACTGTGCTAGACATGACGATGCTGCACAGTGCCTGTAACATTGGTTATGTCAGGCTGTTCCACAGGTCACAGTATATAGGGACTTGCCACAGTCAAAGAGAAGGCATTATTGCCGCCAAAGGGACAGACGGAATGCACCAAGTTCAAACAGCAACAAAACTGGTCGCATTTTTCAAAACGAGTACCAAGCTGAAGATGAAATTTTGTAAATCAAAACACGTAAGAGATTTTTTTAATCAAAACATGTAATCAATGCCCAATTTTTATTGCAGCCTATTATTGCAACCTATTTGAAACCGATTGAAACAATCTTGCCAACAAACAGTCCTTTTAAGGTCTTTATTTATTTATTCTTTTTATTTTATTTGTTTCTACGGGGTGGGGGGGATTTGAAATTCCAGAAGGATAACCAGATACCCCATATATCACACACGGTATCCTATCTCCCTGAAGGCTTGATGGACGACTCCCGGTTATTCAAAACTATACTGACAGAGCTTTCTCCACTCCTTTTTTGTAACTGCTATAGTCAATATACCGGTGGCGCTACCAAACCGGCGTGGCTGTTTGGTTTTCTTTTCTTCTCTTCTCTTCCCTTCAATTTGTCATTTCACGACAGTTGGCTCGCCCAAGTGTGGCAGGACTCAGACTTCTACCATCGCCAAGCCCAAACCAATGAGAGCCCTCTCTGTCTCTCTCTCTCTCTCTTGGAGTCTCCATGGCATTGAGCCATAGATTATTGACAATCTATCAGTCCCAATTTATACTACAGGAAACAGTAACCACACACTCACCTCTTCGGTCCTCATTTGAGGCAATAGGAAAGCTACGTAGGACTATGTGATGCAAGTATTAAAAATAAAATAAAGTTAACTGGGTCGCAAGGGATTTTGAAATCCTACATTGTCCCTGTGCATCTTCGGTGCACTAAAACCTTTCATTCATTCATATTCATTCATTCATTGCAACCAATGAAACAGAGTGAGATTGGGAGGGCGCACACAGGGGGGGGGGGGGGGGGGGGGGTAGAATGTGAATGTGTAACTACCCACCACAGACATTTAACATAATCTTGTGTGAAATAATCTTATTATACTCTTACTTTTGTACTTTAATCCATGTAAATGGGAAAAAAGTAATGAACAAAAATATATCAATCAAATCTACACCCCCACTAATCTCCTTATAATCATAAAAAGAACTAGGATAATCAGCCCGCCTCGCTGTGTCAACACAGCGTAAGCCAATTAATCAGCTAACACGGTGCAGAGTCAGCTACACTTTTTAGTGTGTTTGAAAGAGAAAATGTCTTCTAACATTGTAAAATAACACCGTACCAACTTCTCTTTTGGCATATATATTTCGTATCGTCCCCAGAGTATACTTTCCAAATTTCATAGAACACAACCAACAAATAAATGAGAAAATGATAATTTAATTCCAGACTACACTTTTTCTCGGACACAGACACGACTACACTTTTTAGTGTGTCCCCCGAAATTGAAATGGATTTCAGAAAGCAGCACTTTTCTTCTAAAAATAATATCTTCTTTAGTTTTTTGGCAATTTCTGAGCTCTGTATTATATAACTTATTTATTCAAAGTCAGATGCATATTAGTTAAAATGTGTCAATTGTTTCTAAGTAAAGTCTGTACGAAAACAGAGGACACCATTACGTGTACACTCCATTTATTTTAAAACCTCATTTCACCACACTCGATGAACACATTGTCTTCGTGGGTTGAGAACCCCTTTTCTGTGGCTAATTATAGAATGCCGGAAAAAACAGACATCAAAGACCATGCTGAATAGACCATTTTTACATAGCGCCATCTTACATCCGGGACTTGATTTGCCTCCCAGCCATTCAGATTTGTTACTAAAAATGGCACCCACGTCTGCTGTACTGTTCTGAATGCTGCATTGATATCGTTTCTTTCCACTTTATAAATATTTTTTGTCATAAAGACATTGCTGTCATTCTTTTGAAACAAAATTGTGTGCTTGCTTGCCGTTCTTCAAACGAAACATTTTAGCTTTAAAGAAGCCGTAGGTGCATTGTAGTTGAGAGTTGCAATGAACGTCAAAACGTACATGAATGATTGTAACACGAAAATGATAAGTATGGAAATAACATCGCAAAATACACAAATTTCTAACACCCATCCATTGTTCTCTGCGGGGATGAGAACAAGCGCAGATTAGGTAAATTGTCAAATTTTAATTGCTAAAATAGAGACAAAAAATGAAGCTTTCAATGCCGATCTCCAGCTCCATACACACGTGTGCAATGTTGATAAATAAAGCCAGTTTGTGGGGGCAAATTGAGTCCCGGATGTAAGATGGCACTATGTAAAAATGGTCTATTGCCGATATTCTTGCACCTACGAAAAATGTCTGTATGTTTTTGCAATTAAAAACCTTTTTCATTGCTAATATGATAAGACTGAGTATGTACCCATTCCATTATTCTCTCCTGTTTTAATTCAGCTTTTGTATTAAAGAGAAAGCGACGAAAATCTCAGTAAATAAGTTTGTTTTGATTGCATATAAATCATATGAACAATGATCACAAGGATGCCCTCTTCTCAGTTTCCACACAGTTATCAGCCAGTAGTTACAAAACACGGAATGTTGCAATAATATTCAATCGTAAATTTACAAATGAAAATTTGGAAATCTGTTAATCCTAAGGCCAAAAAAAATTAATGGTTTGGTTCCGGTTACCCGACCGACCCTAATTTTGCACCCCGACCATAACAATTTTTTTATTGAAATTGAAAAAGAAACAGAAAAAAATCCACACAAATGCCAACTTTTACAACAATGACACAAATAGTGCTGGGTGATTTTTTGGTATACGATTTTATATATACAATCAGTGCATGTACCATGTTCAAAACTGTCATCGACAAATTAAATCATAATTGGTAATTGTATACCGAAGTTGTTTTAACTCTGGTATGCAAATTTGAACTTGTTTATCATGGTTTACAAGAAGTGAATTTACTTCACTGGTGCGGATTACTGTTGGTTTAAATTTGGGTCTTTCCCATTTCACCACCCTGTCTAACCTCGCAGACTATGGGACCTTTCTTTGGTACTTTCATTCCAAACTGTTCCAAGTGGTTTGTTTCGACAAACACCATTATTACGAAAACGATAGAACATTGTTTATCTCTACACATACACATAGACGCTATAGTCAGGGAAGAGTATTTACGCAACACCTGATCCGTGTATATTTTATAAGAGTGCACATGAGTGTATTCTTGCAGGGGCCCTGGGTACTACAGTAGTGATGTTAACTGGGGTGGACACATTGTGTGTTACTGCTTTTTATATGACTCAGGACCCAAAGCCTTGTGTGTTTCTTCTCTGAAGGGGCAACATAATTGTAAACAGTAGGCTAAACTTCATTTTGTTGTGTTTAACCCTTTACCTAACATGAAAAGCAGACGACACTTGCCAAAAAAATTCTTGAATAACTAATTTTTTTCATTTTTTGTCTCAAAAACATAGGTTATGACCCCTCGTTGGAACGAGCTCGACGAGCTCATTCCAACGAGGGGGGCATAACCTACCTATGTTTTTGAGACAAAAAATGAAAAAAATAATGAAAATTAATTGTCGATTTTTGAGAGTAGCGCTGGCCGGTTTTGGACGTTACGTTAGGTAAAGGGTTAATAGCAATGATTTAAGCTTCAATACCCAGTGGGTGTGACCTAAAATACCAGTAAACAATTAGGTGGTGGTGACTGGTCAAATGCTGAGTATTTGTAGCTTTGAAATTGCTTTTTCCTAATAGGTGTGCTCCCAACATCAGAGGGCTTTTGCATTTTCAGAAATGTCAATGTAAATGATATATTTCTGTACTACAGAAACATGCGTACCGGTAACATGACTGAGAATAGATTGGATGTTTGGACAAGAATATGGACAGGGGTAAAAAATGAGTGCCAACTTGGTAAAATTTCACAAAGAATAAAGCATCTGTTGATAAACTGCCATTTTTGGGTGTAATTTTGCAATTCAGACTCAACAGAATATCAAAGCAGTATATTTCAGTCACAACTGTTGGAAAAATTTGGTCCAAAAATTAACTGAAGTGCAAATTCAAGGGGAAAAAAAATAATGAAAAAAAAAATATCCCGACCTACAGACACTATTTTTTTCTGCTATGTAACCAGAACCAAACCATTAATTTTGGGGGGCCTTACACATTTGGATAATCCAGCTAGACATTCCACGGATCCTGAATTTTTTCTCTTTATTTTCAAAGTAAAAATATGTTTTGTTAAAACCTTCTGATGGGAAAACAAGAGCTGGTACAAAAATCCAGGCAGAAGCTGAACGCAATCATTTGGAAGAAGAGAGGATAAAACGTATTTTGTGAGAACTGTCTGTTGATAAATGCAAATGTACACACGGATGTAGCTAGGAGATTTTCAGTGGGGAGGGGTGGTGAAGACTCTGAAAATTCCAACTATGGATGGATACTTAAAAGGGTGCCTCTCCACCCCTCCCCCAAGGAGGAAATTTTTTTAAATGTTGTCTCTGAGTGACAGTAGCGTTAGGTTTTAGGGCATTCTGAGAATATTTCGAAGCAGTTTAATTGACTGCAGCCAAATGCTTGTTTCAACATGAAAGTTTAAGGTTAGACATAGAAGAGAACAAAACACGTAACATGACCACGGTTGTGGAATTAACCTTGGAGCTGCCGACTAGTCAGAAAACCTTGTAGTAATGAACTGATAATTGGAATCGGCAACTGGAACCAGTGGGCATCGGCCGATTACTTCAACCAGCAGTTTCTGGTTATTCTATATTTAACACTGACTATTAAAATCTCTTTGATATCTGGCCATTTCAGTTAACCCTTTACCCAACTTAACGGCCAAAACCAGCCAGCGCTATTCACAAAATCCTCCATTCATTTTTTATTACCTTTTCATTTTTTGTCACAAAAACATAGCTTATGACCCCTCATTGAAACAAGCTCAACGAGCTTGTTCCAATAAGGGAGCATAAGCTATGTTTTTGACGCAAAAAAAATAAAAAAATTAGTGCTTCAAGAATTCAAATAAAGGCCCATCTTCAAAATCCAAGTTGGTAGCCCAGACTAATGGAAGAGCAAGGATAAATGTTCAACACGAAAAAATAGTAATCACACAGACTTGGATAATGTACCAAAGAATGGTGTCAGAAGAAAGGCGACATTGTCCATCCTCAGTTTGATGATCTTGGTAGAATAGCGACAGTGTATGTGGGGGAGGTCTTTTATCAGATTGGTTGCTTTTCTCTAAAGTTCGAAGGGGGTCATAAGCTATCTTTTTGACAAAAAAAAATTAGTTATTCAAGAATTTTGTTTGAAAGTGTCGTCTGCCTTTCGTGTTAGGTAAAGGGTTAAGTGGGCTTCACTGTACTTCAAGTCCTCAACTGTCAGTCACATGTATATGTAGGAAGCATTAAGCAATTAGCTCACATGTCTATCCAGTATTCCATGAGCTAATCACTGATTGCTTCTAACAGTATGTGGATAGTGAATTATCACTAAAATAGTCGTGGAGTGAAGTTTCCACTCAGACAATGACAGTTTGTTCATGTGGTAATGCACGAAAAGGACAAGCACAGTTTTAGCAAAGGGACCTCCGGGTTGTGTATGTAAACAACATCAGGAGATCTTAATGTTTCATCTTTCTTTTTTAATATGTAATATTCTGCAGTGTTTTGGGAATGAAAGAAGATGGAAAATTTTGACCAGATTGTGCACCAGTCAAGGTTTGGTGAGAATTCTCTGTCGATTTTTGTAATGGCAGAACTGTAAGTGGTCAAAACTTTGCTATCTTGAAAAAAAAATTGTCTGCAGTTGGAACACCTGTTATAAACCATAACAGTCATAACATTAATATGAAACCATATTTTCATTTTTTAAGTCATCAACATTGAATGAAATGGGAAGTACAGACAAAAGTCCTGCCAATATTTTCACTTTCAAAGATGAGAAATCACCTCCAGATCCATTTCATGGTTATTTTGTCCAACTGAAGGAATCAGGTGTGCCTATTGTGATTGATAATGGTAAGAGATATTGCACTTGATTTATTCCATCGGGCCTCTCATTTGAGGCAAGAAATCACCCTTGCTCTCTATGGCCCACCTTATATGAAAGTATTTGATCCTTGCCAGGGGTAACTGCAATGTGTCCTTGGGCAAGGCACTTAATCCTGATTGCTCATGTGGGGGCATGGTGGTGCTGTGTACTAAGGCATACTGCATGACGGTGCATTTGTCTTCAACCAATGCTAACCCTGCTTGTGCAGAGTTAGTGCAAAGGGAAGTCTAACAGTTGCTCGCCGTTGCTCAGTGGTTCTCACTGGGTACTCGTAAAACTGTCTGACATCAGGTAGTCCTGGCTGTTGAAAGTGTCGTTAAACCCAAATAAATAAATTTGAAAGTGAGGAAAGTTTAAAAGCCTGGGGCTGCACCATATTCGAAACTGAATACCAGTATCAGTATTCAAAAAAATACTGCGGTATACCAGTATATCGAAAGACTAGTCAGACATCTGAACATACATACCATAATCTGGACTTGAGGCCATCACGGTTGGAACAAATCAGAATGCCTCGATACTGCTTTTCAAGTAAGACTTTACCTAACGGAGACAATCTCACAGTTTATTATTTTAAATATTAGTTTATAGAATTTTTCAAACAATTTCAACAAAACCATATGTGACCCCTCCTTGGAACAAGCTCATTCCAGAGAGGGGGCACATGATATGGTTTTGTTGAAAATTTTTTTTAAATAAGGCCTAAAAAAATCTGTTTCTCAGGCCCTCACTCATGGTCCTTTTGGCTGCCGCATGCTCTCTTTTTATAACCAATTTAAACTTAAAAAAAATAAAAATTAAATGGTTTATGTCTGATATTTTACCCGAGTAAAAAAATTGATGAATTTGTCCCTTGAGTGCAAGAAGGCTTTGCAATGCTTTAGCATTGCAAAGTCTTCTTGAACTGAAGGGATGAAATACACCACTACCCATGCTATTCTGCAGATTATGAGGCCTAAAACTTGAACCAAGAACATGACTTTTGATGGCAAAAAAGTAATTACTGAAATAAAAAAAAAAAATAAAGAACCGCTCACCTGCATGCAATTTCACAAATAAAGGCCTTAGAAACAGAAGATCTACTTTGTGTGGCCTAATATTTTTTCAACTGCTTAATGTGTATATTATGCGGGTGGCGCATCCAATTCATTAGGCAAAAGGGATAATGTTATTCATTCAGTACTACAGTTGAAAAAACTGGAGACATCTTAAATCAAATTGTGTGTAAATAATTAATGCCGATAAACCGATATTTTTGTAGTTACACTGGTATTCAATCGATACTGGTTTGAACACCGATATGCATCGGTTTATCGACATACTTTGCAGCCCTATAGATGCCTGTCTCAAAAATCATTGTTTAACCAGGAGTTCTTCTGACCTTAAATCTGTTCCGATTCACAAGAATCAATTTAATTCAGAATTATGTAATTACTTAATATAAAAGACCAATTTACATACAAATAGCCAAATCTTTACTAGCAATCAATGTTGAGACATCAGATTTACAGTACATGAAGAAAAATAGCTGGCTGAACCAACGTCAATGACTACTTTCTCCCTAACTTGATTATAAAGTTTGGGTATTGCTGTCTCTTTAAAATAATTTCTCCCAGGAAGTTTATATCTGCCATCGAAAGTAGCCAACATGTCACGAAAGTTCTTGTTGTCTACTTATAAATTTGCACAGTGTTTCCTGGGATAAATTTTGTCACCCTTTCTGTAAGAGCTACACACCGTTGGGAATTTTTAGTCGAGTTGTGACGAAGTCAAACTCGACTTATAGTTTGGTGAATGGCGGGCGGGCGGGTGGGCGGGCGTAAACAATTGGTTTCCGGATGATAACTTGATAGTGGTTCAACTCA
The DNA here is from genome assembly GCA_031216915.1 of Pictodentalium vernedei. NCBI lineage: Eukaryota > Metazoa > Mollusca > Scaphopoda > Dentaliida > Dentaliidae > Pictodentalium > Pictodentalium vernedei. The sequence goes on from CM062291.1 coordinate 122,980,567, forward strand.
CATTCATTAAACTTCATACATAGGTTGGTCTTGGTGGGAGGAAGAACCCTATTGATTTTGGACATGCTACGTCGAAGGTCAAGGTCACAGTGACCTTGAACATAGTAAATCTTAAACAATTGGTTTCCGGATGATAACTTGATAATGGTTCAACTCACATTCATGAAACTTCATAGGTAGATTGGCCTTGGTGAGGGGAAGAACCCTATTGATTTTGGACTCGCTACGTCAAAGGTCAAGGTCACAGTGACCTTTAACATAGTATATCGCAACAATTGGTTTCCGGATGATAACTTGATAGTGGTTCAACCTAGAGTCATGAAACTTCATAGGTGTGTTGGCCTTGGTGCGAGGAAGAACCCTATTGATCTTGGACTCACCAGGTCAAAGGTCAAGGTCACAGTGACCTTGAACATAGTATATCGCAACAATTGGTTTCCGGATGATAACTTGATAGTGGTTCAACCTAGAGTCATTAAACTTTATAGGTGTGTTGGCCTTGGTGCGAGGAAGAACCCTATTGATCTTGGACTCACCAGGTGAAAGGTCGAGGTCACAGTGACCTTGAACATATTATATCGCAACAATTGGTTTCCGGATGATAACTTGATAGTGGTTCAACCTAGAGTCATGAAACTTCATAGGTATGTTGGCCTTGGTGCGAGGAAGAACCCTATTGATCTTGGACTCACCAGGTCAAAGGTCAAGGTCACAGTGACCTTGAACATAGTATATCGCAACAATTGTTTTCCGGATGATAACTTGATAGTGGTTCAACCTAGAGCCATGAAACTTCATAGGTGTGTTGGCCTTGGTGTGAGGAAAAACCCTATTGACCTTGGACTCGCCAGGTCAAAGGTCAAGGTCACAACTCGACATTGGATCTGTGATCCTGAGCGGCATTTTTATCGTATATTGTAGAATTTTTTCGCAGCAGCCATTATGTTTTGCTTTGTTGGTGCGATTTCCATTTCATATTTTCTTACTATAATCAGCTGGGTGCGAAACTAAATTTGTGGTATTTCTACATTTGGAAACAACTGTTTTTTCACAACTTCGACAGATAGCTTGTGTCTGGTCTTTGAGTTTTGAATTTTCTTCTCCCTCGAACACCAAAAATGTACACACATGCATATTGGCCAATCATTGGGTGGACATCAGCATACGCTTTTATTTAGCTTTTACTAGACCAGTAGAACCCTGATTTACCCAATCAGCAGGCCTGGCAATCTAGAAAATCAAGGAGTGCAAAACAGTTGCCCTACTCAGATTGCTTGGGAGTGCAGTTGCACCTGAAATTTTCAATGTAAAAACTTGTTTGCTATTTGGGTTATATTCACTTCAAGGTGTTAATATTGTGACTGAAAAATTGTACTGCATTCAGCTACACAGTGTACAAATTGGCAAACACATCTTCTCATTATTCAAAATGTTGCATTCAATTGTTATGTGACAGTCTTCTACACTCAAAATGTATCGAAATGTGACACAGAATCAATTATTGCGAATCAATGCAACATTGACAAATCATCCCCTGAGTTTCAGTATGTTCTCTGTGCCAGTTGGCACAGAGAACACATTGGAACTCAGGGGACGAAATGATAATAGATTTTAAAGGCAGTCCCAAACAGGTCTGGGCTTCCAGAATATCAAGAGGTGCAAAAAATTGTCCTCCTCAATTTTTTCTAGGTGTGTAGTAGGCGAGCAGCACTCCTGCACTCCTAAAGAATGTCGGGCCTGATTCAGCAAAGTTGCAATACATGGACCAACATGTCACTACACTTCTTTGAATCTCACATTTCAGGTCAAATCAAATCCTAAATTGAATCAGGCAGAGGATATCAAATCACAAATCAATTTTCAGGACTCTTTGAGTTGTAAATTTTGCATATTCTTACAACCAGCCTTATTGCCAGTCTCCACTCGGATAATGTATTCAAAGGTGACTTGTCTGTTAGGGAACGTCAATTAAAAAGGTAGTATTTTCCTAAGCAGAACTTCCTTAACTCTTCTTCTATCATCATGTCTCCTAAACAGGAGACCTGATGATAGAAAAAGAGTTTAAGGGGAGACACAAGATAAGTAAGATTTTGCAATAGAGGTGGGCAATATAACAAAAAACTAAACCGATATCGATATGGGGATACCGAAAAAACCAAACCAAACCCATTATTGATTTCCCAAAACTTTGGATTTTTCATTTTTTCTCACATTTGCTACTTATAAGACCTTGTTGAGGCTTAATAGCAGTTGAAGGGTTCATTTTTATGAAAGATGTGTCTGATTTTCTTTTCAGTTGTTGTTGGGCCTGGAAAATTGTCCTGAATTTCCATTATACTACAATCTGTACATGTTCAGTTGCTTAGCACTGATTTCTAGTCAGACAGCCAAAACTTGACTTGAAATCACTGCTCACGTGATTTATCTACTGTCAGCAGGACCTCTTAATGGTGGCGTGTTAAAGGCGCATGTTCTGAGATCGCAAAAGCCTGAAATAAGCCTTTGAAGGTTAAGGTGTGTTTGGAACAAGTTTCAAAATTACTGTAGATATGATTTATGTTGTCAAAAGAATGCTGATGTTGAGCTCATTGGCAGTGGCATTTGTGGCGTTGATGTAGATTGATACAAGAACAACTTATTTTGTATTTTCCTGATGCGAATTTGCTTTTGGTACTATCAGCAAATTATGCACATAATACTGAACAGATACCACAATGTATATCCCCAAAAATACCAAAACTGATACCAAATTCAAAATTTCAATACCACCCATCTCTCTTTTGTGAACATCTCAACGATTCTAAAAAATATTAATTAAATCTATTTTCTGAAGCCATATAGGGCCCAGAATGTTCATGTAACCTACCCAGTGGCCTGTGAACTGAAGATTACTTGTTTGGTCTTTCAAGTGTGTATTGGTCCAGCAAGTGATAGAATTGGTAAATTTGTCCACTGATTGCATTGTTGAGTACTGAATTCAGATCCTCTCAAAAATATGAAAAAACGTTTTTTTTTCAGTGTTGCATTTTTCTATCAGATTCTCGTAATAACTATCTACATGTTCATGCATAAATTATTTGGAAATTCCTCACCACACATTGCTCTCAAGTACAGATGGGCAATATACCGAAAAACTGAACTGATACCGATATCATGATGTGCACACCAAAAAACCGAACTGAACTAATCATTGAATACTGAAACTGTCTGAATATTCAAATTTTCCTACATTCACTATTTATAAGGCCATGTTGAAGCCTGATAGCAGTTGAAGGGTCCATTTTCATGAAAGAAGTGGCTGATTTTCTTTTCAATTTTGTTAACCATTACTGGCCTGGGCAATTTTCCTAAATTCTCACTAGACTACAACCTGTACATGTCTAGCTGCCCAGCAGTGATTTGTAGCCAAGTCTTGGCCTATCTTGAAATCACTGCCCAAGTTCTTTGTCTATTGTCAGCAGGACTTCTTGAAGATGCAGGGCTTAAAATTCGTCTGGCATCACGCGAATCCAACATAATTCTCGCGAAATATTTTCACGCGAATCCATTTAAACCATGATATGAAATCCCCCGTGGGGACCCGGGAAGTAAAGCCAATGATTGAGGTGGAAATCCTCTAAAATGTGCAACATGAGGTATAAATGATTGAAAACCCTTGACTTTATATCCATGTTGCGGTCATGATTAGCCATTGTGCATAAGTATGTGACCTTAAACACCCTTAAATAAATAATGATATGAAATTCTTCAAAAAGTAGCTGAATGTTGCTGGTGAGATCACGAAATAAGTTGTCAAAATCTCCACCCATGATTTACCACATGCTTCGCATTTTTAGCTCACCTGAGCGAAGCTCAAGGGGAGCTTAACTAATCACTTTCTGTCCGTCGTCCGTCGTCCGTCGTCCGTCGTCCAGCGTCCGTCGTCCGTCGTCCGTCGTCGTCCGTCCGGCGTTAACTTTACATTATCGACTTCTCCTCCTAAACCACTAGCCCAATTTTATTCAAATGTTGGCTAAATGTTTATTACCTAATGCCAATTCAGATTTGTTCAAATGAAGTTGCCCCTCCTCCTGGGTGGTGCCACACCCCCAAGGGGCACCAAAATCTTTGTAAATCTTCTTCTCATGAACCAGCAGTAGCAGAGACTTGATATTTGGTGTGCAGCTTCCTTTTGAGGTGTAGACTCAGATTTGTTCAAGAGAAGTTTGTGGGGCTATACTTGACGTTGTTATGAGAGGGGCAAAATTTTTTGCCCCGCCCAAAATTTCTATTTTCCAAACCGAGAGGCTGATTTGAACCAAATTTTATGTGAGGGCTTATTGGGTCATGAGTACTTGATTTATGCAAAAAAAAATTTTCCCGCAGCCCCGTGGGAACCACAGGAGCTAAAAATAGAAAAAATTTAAAACGCCCATATCTCCAAAACTGCACGGCACTGAGAATTTTTATTTGGTGTGCAGCTTCCTTAGGACCAACAGAAAGGATTGGTAAAAAAAAATTGCCATCGGTTTTATCATAGGGTACAGTTTCGGGACTTTGAAAAAGTGCTGAGTCAGCACTTTTTAACACTGTAGGCAATGGGAAAAACATTAAAAAATCTTCTTCTCCAGATCCAGCAGGCAGAATCTTTTGATATTTGGTATGCAACATTGTAGGGTGGATCTGATTCAAGTTTGTTCAAATCGGCCCCCTGGGTTCATATTTGGGCTCAGTATAGGAGCCCGATTTCGAACTTAGTGCATTTCAGGCAAATTTCTTAAAAAATCTTCTTCTCCAGATCCAGCAGGCAGAATCTTTTGATATTTGGTATGCAACATTGTGGGGTGGATCTGATTCAAGTTTGTTCAAATCGGCCCCCTGGGTTTATATTTGGGTTCAGTATAGGAGCCCAAATTTGAACTTACTGCATTTCAGGCAAATTTCTTTGAAAATCTTCTTCTCCAGATCCAGCAGGCAGAATCTTTTGATATTTGGTATGCAACATTGTAGGGTGGATCTGATTCAAGTTTGTTCAAATCGGCTCCCTAGATTCATATTTGGGCTCACTATAGGAGCTCGAATTCGAATTTAGTGCATTTCAGGCAAGTTTCTTCAAAAATCTTCTTCTCCAGATCCAGCAGGCAGAATCTTTTGATATTTGGTATGCAATGTTGCGGGGTAGATCTGATTCAAGTTTGTTCAAATCGGCCCCCTGGATACATATTTGGGCTTACTATAGAAGCCCGAATTCGAACTTAGTGCATTTCAGGCAAATTTCTTAAAAAATCTTCTTCTCCAGATCCAGCAGGCAGAATCTTTTCATATTTGGTAAGCAACATTGTGGGGTGGATCTGATTCAAGATTGTTCAAATCGGCCCCCTGGGTTAATATTTGGGCTCAGTATAGGAGCCCGATTTCGAACTTAGTGCATTTCAGGCAAATTTCTTAAAAAATCTTCTTCTCCAGATCCAGCAGGCAGAATCTTTTGATATGCAACATTGTAGGGTGGATCTGATTCAAGTTTGTTCAAATCGGCCCCCTGGGTTCATATTTGGGCTCAGTATAGGAGCCCGATTTCGAACTTAGTGCATTTAGGCAAATTTCTTAAAAAATCTTCTTCTCCAGATCCAGGAGGCAGAATCTTTTGATATTTGGTATGCAACATTGTGGGGTGGATCTGATTCAAGTTTGTTCAAATCGGCTTCCTAGATTCATATTTGGGCTCACTATAGAAGCTCGAATTTGAACTTAGTGCATTTCATGCAAATTTCTTAAAAAATCTTCTTCTCCAGATCCAGCAGGCAGAATCTTTTCATATTTGGTAAGCAACATTGTGGGGTGGATCTGATTCAAGTTTGTTCAAATCGGCCCCCTGGGTTTATATTTGGGCTCAGTATAGGAGCCCAAATTTGAACTTAGTGCATTTCAAGCAAATTTATTAAAAAATCTTCTTCTCCAGATCCAGCAGGCAGAATCTTTTGATATTTGGTATGCAACATTGTGGGGTGGATCTGATTCAAGTTTGTTCAAATCGGCTTCCTAGATTCATATTTGGGCTCACTATAGAAGCTCGAATTCGAACTTAGTGCATTTCAGGCAAATTTCTTAAAAAATCATCTTCTCCAGATCCAGCAGGCAGAATCTTTTGATATTTGGTATGCAACATTGCGGGGTGGATCTGATTCAAGTTTGTTCAAATCAGCCACCTGGATTCATATTTGGGCTCACTATAGAAGCTCGAATTCAAACTTAGTGCATTTCGGGCAAATTTCTTCAAAAATCTTCTTCTCCAGATCCAGCAGGCAGAATCTTTTGATATTTGGTATGCAACATTGCGGGGTGGATCTGATTCAAGTTTGTTCAAATCGGCCCCCTGGATTCATATTTGGGCTTAATATAGAAGCCCGAATTCGCACTTAGTGCATTTCAGGCAAATTTCTTCAAAAATCTTCTTCTCCAGATCCAGCAGGCAGAATCTTTTGATATTTGGTATGCAACATTGCGGGGTGGATCTGATTCAAGTTTGTTCAAATCGGCCCCCTGGATTCATATTTGGGCTTAATATAGAAGCCCGAATTCGCACTTAGTGCATTTCGGGCAAATTTATTAAAAAATCTTCTTCTCCAGATCCAGCAGGCAGAATCTTTTGATATTTGGTATGCAACATTGTGGGGTGGATCTGATTCAAGTTTGTTCAAATCGGCTTCCTAGTTTCATATTTGGGCTCACTATAGAAGCTTGAATTCGAACTTAGTGCATTTCAGGCAAATTTCTTAAAAAATCTTCTTCTCCAGATCCAGCTTCAGAATCTTTTCATATTTGGTAAGCAACATTGTGGGGTGGATCTGATTCAAGTTTGTTCAAATCGGCCTCCTGGGTTTATATTTGGGCTCCGTATAGGAGCCCAAATTTTAACTTAGTGCGTTTCAGGCATATTTCTTAAAAAATCTTCTTCTCCAGATCCAGCAGGCAGAATCTTTTGATATTTGGTATGCAACATTGTAGGGTGGATCTGATTGTGATTCATGAACGTATTTATTTGTAAAGTTGATAGAATCTTAGACAAAATTTGCAGAAAAGATCTACTATAGAAGGGGTGGTATCCAGGGTGAACCGTTTACCCAAATCTAGCAGTACTAATGCATTATTCACACAAATCTTCGTTCAAATTTTATGACCCCTCATTGGAACACACGCATTCAGCTCATTCCAACAAAGGTCATATGCCATGTTTTTGAGACAAAGGAATAAAAATTTTAGTTATTCATGAAATTTTTAGGCAACTGTTGTCTGTTATTCACATTGCTTCATGAAATTTCAGTACTTTTAGAAGTTACCTCAGTAATCGAGGGTTAATTCCCCTTAATTAAATGTCGCCTCTAAAAAACAACCACTTTGCATATCTTACCTTTTTACCAGCATAACTGCCAAAACTTGTCAGCATTCTTCGCAAAAATCGCTATTCAAATTTTAATTTTTGTCTCTTAAACATACATGTACTTATCGCTTGTAAATACCCCATTGGAATGAGCTTTTTGAGCTCATTCCAATGAGAGGTCGCACACCATGCTTTTTGAGTCAAAAAAGCAATTTTTTTAGTTATTCCAGAATTTCGTACGTAAAACACAGCTTTATGACTTCACATTAAAATGAGCTCTCTAAGCTTGTTCCAATCAACATTCACGCACTATGTCTTTCACACAAAAAATAAAATTTTCCATTTATTCAGGAATTTTGTTTGCAAGAACACTCTTACCCCCCCCCCCCCCCCCTCCCACAAACACACACACACACACACAAACACAGACACACACATCTAAAAGTTCGTCAGCAAAAAAACAGTTACTTCAATTTTTAAATGCATTATAGGAACAACTTGCCTAATCAAATTTAAATACTTTTGCATCATTCTGTATCTAGAACAAACCATTTACCATATCTTTACGCAAAATTCTCCAGCATCATTCACAAAAAAACACCATTATTTATATATTCACATTTCTGTCTCAAAAATATACCTGATCTTCCCATACCCCTATTGGAATAAGCTATTTGAGCTTGTTCCAATGATGATAAAAAAAAATAAAATTTGTGAAAATTTTTGTTTTCTTGCATGCAAATATATACATGTAGCACATGGAAGATATCCACAGTTGGGGAGAGATGTCCAAGGCTATCTCTTCACATTCCTTGTTTGTGCTTCATGCTAAACCAGTTTGTCTGCAGAGATAAATTTGCTTTATTAAAAATCATTGGAGATTGGCCACACACCAATGATTTTAAATAAAACTAATTTTAGGTAACAAATGTTGAACTTCAAACAAAATCTATCACTCAACCAGTTAATGTTGATGAGGCATGACATGGTGAAGGTGACCTAAAATACTTCTTAGAGTCACTTTGTCAGGTGAGCGATTAAGGCCACGTGGGGCCTCTTGTCTTGAGTTTGGTATCAAATCAAGTCATGGCTGCTACAGCAGCCATGACTTGATTTGATACCAAACTCAAGAAATATGAATCGACAGTTTTTCATAATTATATATTTTATGATAACCCAGGTCAGAACTTCATCATGGATCAACGACATCATACATAAAGTGAATCCAAGCAGTAAATTAACGCGAATCTACTTGGATTCGCGCCAGTGTAGGTTGCCAGAATCATTACGAGAATCGATTCGCGGATTCGCGTGTAATTTTAAGCCCTGAGATGGCATGTCAGGGCATATGCTCTGAGATTGCATACATCTGAAATTGGCCTTTAAAGGTTAAGGTGTGTTTAGAACAAGTCACAAAATTACCATGGATATGATTTGTGTTGGCAAAAGAATGCCAATGTTGAGCTCATTGGCTGTGGCCTTGGTGATGCTGTCGTAGAATGTTACAAGAACAACTTATTCTGTATTTTCCTGATGTGAATTCCCCCTTGATACTATCAGCATATCTCAGTCAAGTCAGATAATGAATAGCAAACCAATACCGAGATATACCCCCTTAAAAATGTCGAAACCCATACCGAACTCAAAATTCCAATACCACCCATCTCTACTAGCAAGAGTATGACATAAGTTTTGCATAAATCATATTCCCACATGATTTATTTCCAAGTCTGGAAATAGGCAGACTGTCATCTACTGAATGAGGTCCCGAGAGGGTGAATTTGGTGGTGCTACCCTGCAGAGCAGGTTAACATTACTAAATTTTTAACCCCTGTGAACCTCAATCTGAATCAAGGTCTCCAGTCTAAACTGAAAAAGTACCCAGATGATAAATTGGGGGTTCTAGCCCACTGTATGGTATAGCATCAGCAAATTCACCCTCTGAGGACCTAATTTGGCAAATGACCGATAGCTTATTTCTAGTTTGTTTATTTCTAAGAAAGCTGCTGTGTGCAAACAACAAACAGTAACTGTGCAGATTATTGGAGATTTGTAGGCCATATTATACATAATGTGATATATCTAACACTCATTGCAGGAAGTAATTGTATATGTGCAGTGAAGAACCCTATTGACTGTTACTACAAATAGAACTTTGACAAAAATTTAATTTTGGGCTTTCACTTGTATTTTGTATGTCACAAGTTCACCAGATTTACAGATTAGGTACCCATATGGGTGTGAAAGAATCCTATATCAGTTTTGCAGCGACCAAAGGTCTTTTTGGTTTCTGGGTGGTAACTTTAGTTTTATTTGTCACAGCGCACCCAAACTTTCAGGAAGTAATTGTACAGTGACCATGAAGAATCCTACACAAGCTCGTTCCAATGGGAGGGGGGGGGGGGGGTGGGTCATAAGCTATAGTTTTGAGACCAAAAAATGATAAAAATAATCAAAATTGAATGGTGATTTTTGTGAATAGCGCTGGCCAGTTTTGGCCATTATGTTGGGTAAAGGGTTAAAACACTCATTAAAAAATGTTTGCTTGATAATAATTTGCTCTATTGTCAGAATCTTACAGCAAAGAAAATACGAAGGATGAACACAAATAAAAATTATCAAATTTGTTGCTCTCTCAATCATGTCAGAGACCGCACGAAAGGATGGTCAATAACAAACATGCATTAATTCTCAACCTGTTGAGTATTTTAAAAATATCTTTGATCACATCTGGTCATGGCTGCTTCACAGCAGCCATGACTAGATTTGATGGAAAATTCATCTGAATTTATGTAAAGAAATCATTAGTCGAAAAGTTCATTCTGTTTTAGTTAAATGTGCTCAAGTTGTACTTATTTCAGTGGCAAGACATTTTGTATCCTGGGCAACAGGCCTGGCATTCTGAAAAATGCAGGAGGGCAAAAAATCACTCTCCTCAATCGGCTTTGGAGAGCAATTAGCTTTACACAGCATTTTAAGTATCCAGTTGAACGACCTCATTGAAACTGAAACCAACAGACTATTACATCAGTAATTTTATTAACTTTACTAAGGTAAAGCGAAATCTCTTAGGCATCTAAATGTCTCACTCAACAACCGAACACACACTTGACAAGACCTGTGTGTGTGCCCAAGTTTGGGGAGGTGGGTGGGTTGAAGGTGGTAGTGGTAGGCCTATGACTTTCTTGGACAACAGGTCTGCTTGAATCTACAGTCACATCCTGGTGCACGTGCTTCAATTGACAGGATAGTAGTAATGGTAGTATATTATAGTGTCAATATTCCTTGAATAATTACCCTTCAAACAGAAATGTCAGTTGTTGAAACTGACAGAAAAAAAAAAAATATTGCTGTGACCCATTTTGCTTCAAATGATTGCATCTGTGTTTGGGTATGTACAAAGTACAAAGTACATACCCAAACACAGTTGCAGCCATTACCTTTTACCACTAAACCAGTTTCAAAATGAAATTACGTGATGTTATGTGACTTCGAAGTTAAATTACATTTTTGCTTTACAACAAAAATTTAATGTGAGCATAATACATGTAATCTCAATCATCCCAAACCAACATATTTAGGAGGGCAATTTTTTGCTCTCCTTAATTATACCCCCGCTTCGAAGAAGTGGGGGCTATATAGGAATCGCCCTGTACGTCCATACGTCCGTACATCCGTCCGTCCGTCCGTCCGTCCGTACGTCTTTCCGGACATGAAATTCTTGTGTGCGCAACTCCTCCTACATTTATCAATCAATTTGGACAAAACTTTTCAGACATCATCACTACTAAGTGAACATGCGCATATTCCAAGATTTTTGATCTGCGACAATTTTAACCAGGTTTTCTCCCTTTGACTTAGATTTATTGTGTCTTTCCATCCGAACAAATTCTTGTGTGCGCAACTCCTCCTACATTAATGAACCAATTTTGATGAAACCTTTCAAACATCATCTCTACTAAGTGAACATGTGCATATTCCAAACTTTTTAATCTGCGACAATTTTAACCTGGTTATCTCTCTTGAACTTTGATTTAATATGGGTTTCTACATGAAATTCTTGTGTGCGCAACTCCTCCTACATTTATCAATCAATTTGGACAAAACTTTTCAGACATCATCACTACTAAGTGAACATGCGCATATTCCTAGATTTTTGATCTGCGACAAATTTAACCAGGTTATCTCCCTTTGACTTAGATTTATTATGTCTTTCCGTTCGAACAAATTCTTGTGTGCGCAACTCCTCCTACATTAATGAACCGATTTTGATGAAACCTTTCAAACATCATCTCTACTAAGTGAACATGTGCATATTCCAAACTTTTTGATCTGCGACAATTTTAACCAGGTTATCTCTCTTGAACTTTGATTTAATATGGGTTTCTGCATGAAATTCTTGTGTGCGCAACTCCTCCTACATTTATCAATCAATTTGGACGAAAGTTTACAGACATCATCACTACTAAGTGAACATGCGCATATTCCAAAATTTTTGAGCTGTGGCAATTTTAACTAGGTTATCTCCCTTTAACTTAGATTTATTATGGGTTTCTACATGAAATTCTTGTGCGTGCAACTCCTCCTACATTTATCAATCAATTTGGACAAAACTTTTCAGACATCATCACTACTAAGTGAACATGCGCATATTCCAAGATTTTTGATCTGCGACAATTTTAACCAGGTTATCTCCCTTTGACTTAGATTTATTATGTCTTTCCGTTCGAACAAATTCTTGTGTGCGCAACTCCTCCTACATTAATGAACCGATTTTGATGAAACCTTTCAAACATCATCTCTACTAAGTGAACATGTGCATATTCCAAACTTTTTGATCTGCGACAATTTTAACCAGGTTATCTCTCTTGAACTTTGATTTAATATGGGTTTCTGCATGAAATTCTTGTGTGCGCAACTCCTCCTACATTTATCAATCAATTTGGACAAAAGTTTACAGACATCATCACTACTAAGTAAACATGCGCATATTCCAAAATTTTTGAGCTGTGGCAATTTTAACTAGGTTATCTCCCTTTAACTTAGATTTATTATGGGTTTCTACATGAAATTCTTGTGCGTGCAACTCCTCCTACATTTATCAATCAATTTTAACGAAACCTTTCAAACATTATCACAACTAAGTGAACATACGCATATTCCCAAATTTTTGATCTGCGACAATTTTAACCAGGTTATCTCCCTTTAACTTGGATTTATTATGGGTTTTCAAATGGGATTCTTGTGTGTGCAACTCCTCCTACATTAATGAACCGATTTTGAATACATGTTGCACATTGTAAATGTGTTTTTCCAAATGTAAACCATATATGTGTGGGCTCTTTAAGTATTCAGTGCTGTTCTGTGGAAGGCCACATGCAAATACAAATTTCAACAACAAAAAATGATCTTTATGTATACATTTCCTTATGGCCTTCGCCTACATGATCAGAAGTGCATTCCTCTGAAAACCCAAAGCGGGGGTATTAATCACCTTCAGTGATAGTTCTAGTTCTTTCAGGAGGGCAATAAGGAGAGCTAAAAATCGCTCTCCTGAAATTGCCAAGCCTGGGGCAATATATACTATTCCAAAAAAGTAGGGGATATCCAAACTGATGTTGATATTTTCGGAAAATGGTATTGGATATGCGTGATTGGACCAGGGACCAGTCTGGGAAGGAATTTTAGGGAGACTTCATGTCTCCCTCCAGAAAAATTAGGGACACTGCAGAGTCAAGTAGGGAGACTTCATAGGCAAGTGGGGAAAATTAAGAATATTTATGTACCACCCCATGCTGCCCCTTCATATTTTCAGCTCGTGGTTCCTCATTAATGTCTGATTAATCCAGGTCCAGTTGTCTATGATGCATCTATGCCAGGTTAAAAAATCACAAAGTAATTATTGATTGAAAATCCCTCACTGCAACCCTCTTTTTCGTGCCAATATCCCCAGCACCCTCCTGTGGTTGCCTTTCACCAAACTTTGCTGACCAAAGTCTACTAAGCTAATAATTTCCTAAGTCTGAAAGTGTGAACAGGACCAGATGTAAGAAGGTTGCTTGGTAGGTACATTTTCCAACATCCTTCATATGCACACTTGTGCCCTGTACAAAGCTTTTCTTGTCATCACTGAAGCTTTTTTTTCACATGTTTCAATTCCAGTCAGGTTTTTCTGGGAATAGATGGTCCAACAGTTAACAGTTGTCTGCAAAACGAAATAAAAATACAGTGTCAGAAAATACGTCCGTTGTGTATACATTTTCAGCAGAGAATTTTCGGCATCCTAAGCGACGTAACCTACTTTCAAACTGGTTTATTTCGTTGAGTCGCGTTTGTCACCTATTTTCTTTTTGACACTTGAAGCGCCTACTGAAACGGAACAAAATAGGAATAAAAAATCCACAAAAAGCGACAATGAACAATTGATTCTTCTGTGATTTCAAATAAATGGTCGCTTATTTGACGAATGAAAATGCCCATTTATCACACTCAGGCACATTTGATTCTTGAAAATAATCATTTTTTTGTAAACCTCGGATCACTCAGTTCAGCCTTTCCTCATTTTGGCCAATTTTTAGAGGGTGGCTTGTAATGTGTAATTGCCCCGACTATTTTTCTAGGCGACTTTGGGCTTAGAAGGCAACATAATCGCCCTAGTCGCCCTCATGGCTGGTCCCTGGATTGGACACATCAATATGTTACCAAGTTTAGTATGGATTGTGAATGTCACCGGCCCACGAAAACTTTGTGCAGGTTTTTCGCAAGAGTGCCATGTTAATGGCCGTGGGGTACATTTTGAAATTTCCATTTGTACTAGATGGGCTTTTCGGAGGTCTCATCATTCTTTTCTTGGTATAAACTCATTCATCGATAGTTTCTGGTTGAAACGTAACTTTTGAGGTATGCGAAGACTAACACGTGACGAATGTTTATGTGCCGTTGGCATGTTGGAAGCTGGCAACAGACAGACTGCAATGGCTCAAATTCTCAACGTTACTCAATCAGTGATTAGCAGGTTGTGGTCACGCTACCGTCAGACAGGCAATGTTGATGACAGACATCAGTTAGGTCATCCAAGGACTACAGCTGCTTACCACTATCGTTTCATCTGAACCACTGCATTACGTGACCACCATCAAAGGGCCTCAGAAATTGGACAACTGCTGTACCGAGTTACAGATGTGCGAGTCAGTGGTCAGACTATCCGAAATCACCTGCACAGCTGGAATTTGTACGCCCAATGACCTCGGATAATTCCACATTTTAACTGAACATCACATCGCCGCAAGGTGTAATTGGTGTGGAGCACGACAGCACTGGGACATTTGCCGGTGTAACAACATCATGTTTTCCGATGAATCAAGGTTCACTCTCGACATCCACGGCAGGTGAAACAGAGTGCGGCAGCGGCGTAACGAACTATATGACGTAACCAGCACAATCGTTTTGGTGGTGGATCGGTTGTGGTGTGAGGAGGCATAACCATGACGAGGAGAACAGCATTTCATGTCATCCAAGGGTGTGTCACAGGAAAGTACTACCGTGACAACATGTTAGCAGCTCACATGGTGCCACTTGCACGACGTCACCACCGTCGATTCATTTTCCAAGATGACAGTGCAAGAGCACACAGGGTCCGTGTCGCTACAGAGTTCCTCCAGGAGTAGAACATCACTACACTGCCTTGGCCAATACTAAGTCCAGACCTTTCACCAATCAAGCATGTCTGAGATATGCTTGACAGGCACCTATGCCTGGCAGGCACCTATGGCAATGCCAACAGCCCCCTACCAATGTCCAGGAACTTGCCACTGCACTGCAGGAAGAATGGAATAACATCAGTCAAGCTGATATTGGATGTTTGTTGAGGTGTATGCCATGTCGGATCTGCACTTGTCTCACAAACCTTGGAGGATTTACAAAGTATTGAGGTCTTGGACTGAATGTGGTAAATTATCTTACTGGTCATCCATGTCTTCTACAGCTCAGTGCGTGGAATGTGTGCTTGTCAGACACCCAACTGAAATCATTCACCAGATGTCTCAGTGCAATGCCTCAGCTGCCTTTTTGATGAAAATATAAATATATTTCTTCATATATCTCACTTTTATCAAATATCCCTTAAATATCCCTTACTTTTTTTGAATAGTATATTTGCAAGCAGCATGTAAGGAGTCATGGTTAGTGTGTTATCAATTTGCAATTTCACACCATAGAATAATCCTACTTGAAAAGTTCTAAACCAAGAGTGCATCAATGGACGAATAATTAACACCTTACAGAATACCGGTATGTTATCATTTATGTTAATTTGATGCTGCAATATGATCAGCATTGCAAAGCCTTCTTGCACACCACCACTCGTGCTATTTTGTAGATTATGAGGCCTAATACATGAAACAAACCAAGAACATGAACTTTTAATGGCAAAGAAATAATTATAAAAATAAAACATTCAATTTAAAAAAAAAAAAATGGCCTGAGAAACAGAAGGTCTACTTTGTGGAGCCTTACAAAACAGACGGAAAATATCCACTGGATTACAACTAGGTTACAATCTAATTGAAGTTCTTTCTCCACTCTCTTTTCCAACGCAAAAGAACTTCATCTATTTGAAAAGTAATAAAAGAATATTGCATCTCAGATGCTATTTGCTTTTGTCTTTCTTGAATCTGTTTTGTAATATTTTATGTCTAAAAACTTGACTCACTAGTGTAAGTGTGTCGCTACAGATCGTGAGCTGATTGAGAAAGATGCTGCTTTGGCGATCACAGTACTCTGTCTCTTAAGTTCAGAAGAAAGTTTTCATGTCTCAACAACTCTAGTTTGCAGTGCGACTGTTTATTATAATCTACCCTGATCTACCAGGTTTTATATGCCTGTTTGACAAACGATCGTATTATGAAATCAGTCTGTCCATTCGTGTGTCCCTCTGTTTGTTAACATTTTGGGTTTCCAACCGATAAGTCCAGTTTGGATTATTTGATCTCAACCAAAGTTGGTATGTGTATTACCCATGGCCGGCCAGTAATACCGGCCAAGTTCGAATATGGGTTCCGCCTAATTATATTTTTATACTAATAACCAATGGCCCAGACTTAGCTGGTGCAAACTCTTTAATTTCCAATACCAAACACAAATTTTGAACCCCCCAATCCCCAAAATTTGCATACAGAACCGAAAAAGAAAAGTCCTAACTGGTCCTCCATACCTCTGTTTGTTAACATTTTGGGTTTCTGACTTTGGGCTTACTGTGCACAGTTACCAGGAAGTAACCGAAATGGGTGCAACATCATTCTTCTGTTTGGCCCAAAGTCAGCAACATCTGAACTGACATCTGTGCTTCAAATACTCTTTTCTGAAGATGCCAGACACAAATCAATGATGATTATGATGGATTCAAGGAACTGAAAAGATGCTGGAAGTGAACTATGGTGGTTTTGGACGTTCAAGGCTGTAACTTATTAATAATTTTATAAAATTATTCATGTTTCTCATTTTCGGGATGTGGGCCTGAACGTCATCATTCTTACTAATGATAAACCTACTGTTTGTTAAATGTTCCTTCCCTCTCTTCC
The DNA here is from genome assembly GCA_031216915.1 of Pictodentalium vernedei. NCBI lineage: Eukaryota > Metazoa > Mollusca > Scaphopoda > Dentaliida > Dentaliidae > Pictodentalium > Pictodentalium vernedei. The sequence continues at coordinate 122,997,502 of CM062291.1, forward strand.
CATGAACCCTCCTGTTAAACTCCCATGCTTATTGGCTTTTTTATTGAAATTTTTTTATTAAATTTCTTGGGAGTTTAACGAGATGTACGGAATGTTTATTCTGTTTATCCCCATGGTTACATCCTCATCCGGGGGTCATGGTTACATCCTCATCCTGGGGGTGTTAGGGCGTGTGTTATCTTGCATCTTCTACCAGATGTATTGTTTTTTCTTTTCAGGAAGATCTAGCTTTGCATCAGATAGTAATTGACCTGTTTCTGACTTTGGGCTTATTGTATAGCCTGTTGTTTAGTTTCCGGTTTTTCCTGTTGACGTTTTTCACTTTGACAGGGCTTCAAATTAGTGTATTATTATTTTATAGTTTATCAAAGTTCTCATATTTGTAGTAGGATACATGTATTTATTATGCCGCTAGTGTAGCTTAAATTTTTTTTGTTTGTCCACACTTAGGCTCAATCAGGATGCCCTTGGGCTCATGGGGTTCCCTTTGGGAACTTAGGCGTTTTCAAAATTTTTCCGAAACTTTTGATTTTTTTTTCGAAACGATTTTGATTGCCATATATTTTCAGTATCCTTAATATGTATAATTTATTGATTGTTTAGGAGTGCAGTGGACTTAGTCTTTGGCTTAATATTATTATGAAATCCTTTTGCACTAAGTGTAAGGCGAGGAAATCTGCCGCGGATTTACACGCTTGCTTTTAGTCGCTGCACTCCTTCTGAAACGTGTGCTACTTGTGTCGTTTGGGATGCCAAACATTGGAGGAGGGTGTCGCGTTATGTACGCGGTGAAGTTCTGATGCCGGAAATGTCGGTGCACACTAATTCTAGTTTTTCAATCTCTTTTTCAGAGGAACAAGAATATGGTGATGGTTCAGCGACAAAATGTGCTGCCATCGTCGCACTCAGATGAGCAAACAGAGCTAGCTGCAAAGGTGCTCATGAATATAAAACAAGGAATAAGGCCTCTTATTCCATTAAAGCAGCTAGCTCGAGCGGTGAAGCAGTAACCCTGCCAGCAGGGGGGCTGTATCACCGGATAAGTCCATAGCGGTCAAGGAGAGTGTATAATTGGGTAGAGCGAGCACCTTAAAATCAAAAGCTCACCCAGCGACGACGGCAAAAGGGAAGTAGCCAGCAAGTTTCTTAACGTGATGCTCGGCGAGATCTGGGGTCAGATCGCAAGCGGGAGAGCCTTCTCAATTCCGTCAACAGTCGGGGCCGACTGTTGAGGTGGCACAAAACTTTACTGAGTCGGAGCTAACGTCCTCGTTGGCCGATCAAGGCGCTCTGTCCACACTGCAGTTGGTGTCGGTGACAGTTACGGCTTCTTCCTCATCGAGTACCAAGCACATTAGACTGCTCACTAGCTATCCGACTTTGGAAATTCAAGCTGTTCCCGTGAAGATGCTCCCAGTCTTCCCCTCCGAAGTCGGGTCATTCGGTAGCTAGTACATTGAGGCACGAATATGCGGAGCATTCAGGACGTCCGGCAAAAAGATCTGGGGTCAGATCGCCGTCCCAAGAACATAATGCAGCAAAGAAACATAAGACCATTGCTCTGTAAGCCTACGTTACGGACTTGCTGTTGCAGATAGCGCAGCTTCCCAGCCAACACAACTGCAACTGTCAACAGACGCCAGGAGTGAGCTGTCGGATGGTACTCGTTCGGTACGGTCATCCATTGTCTCGGAGGGAGCCGACCGAATTTCACAGCCCGACCAAGCGGATGATGATAGAGAGGTGGAGAAAGATTCTCCAAGTTATATGGAACAACATATGGAAACAATGAATTTTATTCATCATTTTTTTCCTGAATTAGTTCCCTCTGGTCAGCAAGCTGCGTCTGCTAGGCAGAGATCGCTTTCATTCCTAGATAGGGATACCGTGTGGAGGAAAGAGAACGTTCTTTCCTTCCCTGGTCAGTTGGTCCATATGTCAGAGGTTTTCAACCATGTTGACCACGCATTATTTAACCTAGCAAGTTCAAGAAAGAAATATCCTTTCTTAACAGCATCTTCCATTCATATACCATTTCCTGGACCTAGCAAATTAAAAACGGAGGAGATGTACAGAGAGTTCCTCTGCGTTTAGATGATCGGGCTATGGATATGGACATATCGTTACCCACATCATTCAATGTCCACTCAGATGTGATCGAATTTACAATTGATTCTAGTCGGGCAGTTTTGGACGCTATGTCTTACGCAGATCTTATCACCAGGGCTTTGGACCATCGTCTTGTGGGGAAAGAATTTGACAATATTAATGCGTCGCTCAGAATTCTTTCTAGGGCAGTTATGTATGCCGCACATCATTCTGCCCTTACAGTGGCTAATATGGAATTATTAAGACGTGATGGAGCCTTGACATCGTCTTCTTTGATTGACGATCGGGTGAAGAGCTCTGTTAGAGTCGCTCCGGTTTCAGGACATACATTGTTTGATGACAAGTTGTCCTTGGGGTACGATGAAGCTACCAAGAAAGCTACCAGCACTCTTTTGCTGAGGTCAGTTAACCAGCATTATCCATATGCTGGATGTGGTAGGCGAGGGGGCTTCAGTTCGCAGCCAGCGAAGAAAATCTCCTCGTGGGGTTCTTGTAAACCCTCGTGCAATTATTCTGGAAACCGGCAGTACAGAGACTCTGGAAAGGGGTGTAGGTCTTACAGAGACTATAAATCAGACACCCCTAGGCCGACGACACAAGGTGGTTCTTGGGGAGGACATGGTTTCTCCTCCTGAAGGCCTCACAGGTTTTACAGGTGATGGTCAAAACCTCTGTTGCTCTCCAGTTGGTGGAAGATTGTCAAACTTCACAAAAAACTGGACGGATATAACGAAAGATCAGTGGGTCAGAAATGTAGTCAGATCGGGACTCCGACTATCTTTCAGATCAAAGCCCCCACTTACAAGAAGTCCACGTTGGACAGTTCTTCTGGCAAATCCTTTAAAAAAGGAGTGTCTTCTTGCAGAAGTTCAGTCTCTCCTGCTAAAAGATGCAATAGAGGTTGTAGAAAATCCCAACTCACCAGGATTTTACAGTCACCTGTTCTTTGTGCCAAAACCAGATGGGTCGTTTCGACCGGTCATAGACTTGAGCTGGATAAACTGATTATCGCTCTAAAATTCTATATGGAAACCATTCAGTCAGTAAGAGCAAGCATTCGAGTGAACGACTTGGAGGCAAGCATAGATCTAAAAGACGCGTACTTTCATGTCATGGTTCATCCGGCTTTCAGAAAGTACCTGCGCTTTGCTGTCCAAGGGAATGTTTACAAGTTCAGAGCGATGTGTTTCGATCTGAACCTGGCACCTTGGGCATTCACTCGGATAATAAACTCGGTAATGTCGTACTTCCAAGCTCATTCAGTCGTGGTTACGTCGGCTTATCTGGACGACATTCTTTAGAGATATCGCAACAAAGATGCACTTCAGAACGATGTGCATAGTCTGCTTCACTTATTCTGACGTCTCGGTTTCATAGTAAACAAAAAGAAGTCGGATTTAGCTCCGTCCAAGTCATTCATTCACTTGGGAATGAGCTTCGAGACTCATTGCAATCTGGTTTGCCTTCCGATAACTCGAGCGAGGTTGGTCAGTTACTATACTCGCTTTGTCAAAACTCTCTAACAGTATCGGCGAGAGAGTTCATGCGACTAATGGGTCTGTGTGGAGCAGCAGGGACTTGATTATGCTGGGGCACTTACGCATGCATCCTCTCCAGATATTCTTTAATCAGAACTGGAGTGTCAAGATGCATTCGTTAGAACACCAGATTGTTTTAACAGATCTGATAAAACAAAAAGTTCAGATATAGGCGGATCTTGAGTGGTTAACTCAAGGAGTTCCGCTTCAAGTACCGGATCCGGTGTTTACTGTTATGACGGATGTGAGTCTTGACAGGTTGGTGTGCGTCCCTGATTCCTACAGACCTGAAGTGCCAGAGTCTTTGGGAATCTTCGTTCCTGCAAAAGCACATAAACATAAAGAGATGATGTCTATTTGGCTTGCACTGATGCACTGGATTACTCGCGTAACCAACGTCCATGTGCAGATTCTGTCAGACAATTCGACAGTAGTGGCGTATCTCAGGAACCAAAGCGGCACTCATTCAATTCCTCTATGCGAATTGACAGAGAAAATTCTCCTATTTGCTCTAACTCATCACATTCATCTCTCAGTCCGTCATATTCCAGGTCATCTGAACGAAGTAGCAGACTCACTCTCAAGGAAGGGTTGCCTGCTTGTTGCCATCAGAGTGGACTCTCAACAAATGAATATTCCGGCAGATTTGCTACCAGTGGGATCGTCCCATGATGCCACGAACCTAAACAATCAGCTACCAACGTTCGTGTCACCTTGTCTGGAACATCGAGCGTACGCACCAGACGCTCTATCGATCTCATGGAACGGAGTAATAGGATATGCGTATCCTCCAACTCCACTGATTCAGCAGATTCTGTTAAAAATCAAACAAAACAATCTCACTGCAAAATCTTGCTAGTTGCACCTCTATCACAGAAAACTTGGATCAATCTTCTCAGGTGTCTTTTATGGGATGTTCCCCAGAAGCTTCCCCCCATGAGAGGATGTTCTATATCAGGGGAAGTCTTGGGCACTGCATCACAACCCGGAAGGTCTCAACCTTCACGCATTTCCATTGTGCGGTTCTTCTTGCATGGGAAGCAATTTACAGGATGAGGAGTGGGCGCAATTTCTTACTGTAGGAGGACCTCCTCTTTGCTGAATTACGCAGCAAAATGGAGAGTTTTCTTTGTTGGTGTACAGACCAGTCGGTGGATATCTATAATCCATCTATTCCTCAGATTGCCAATTTTCTGGTGTACTTGTTTGACATACTCAAACTGCAGCCTGTTACCATTAAGGGCTATAGGTCTGTGTTATCAGACACATATTCTCCTCATGATAACTTGAGTATTGGATTAGATCCTTCCTTATCCAAGCTAGTTAGAAATTTCTCTATCAATAGACCTAGAGAACTCTCCGATTAATTCCTAAGTGGAATTAGGCTTGGGTTCTTTTGAAGCTTCAAAAAGCTCCTTTTGAGCCGTTAGATGATGTGGAATTTAAATTCCTCACTTATAAAACGGCTTTTCTATTAGGCTTTGCTTCTGCCAGACGAGTTAGTGAACTCCATGCATTATCTGTCAAAGATTCCCATTACCGTAGTGTGGATAATACTATTACTCTTACTACGGAAGTGAGATTCTTGGCTAAGAATCAGATTCTGGAAAAGCAGTCGAAACCTATTGTCAGTAAGGCCTTGCCATCCTCGGACAACCGTAGACCGCTGTTGTGTCCAGTGAGAGAGATGTGCATATATAAACGTCGATCTAGCTTCATTCGAAAAGGAAGAAAGAGGTTTTTCCTTTCACTTATACTTAACAGAAAAGATATTTTTGTTCATTCAGTCGCTAGATGGATTCAATTGGCAGTAAGAATCGCTTACGAGAACCTATCTGTGGATCAAAGTTCTGTCAATAAGATTTCAGCGCATGAGGTTAGGGCACTCATTGTGAAGCATTTGTATATGTTACGTGTCATACGAGTGTTAATATACAATCCTTGGACACTATTAATGAGTATAAGGCGTCTCATTCTCTGCACTTCCTTATAATTGATTTCCTTCCGAATTAGCATAAGGGGTTATGCTGGCATTAAATGGAGAAATTATTATGTCTTACTCTAGTATATATTGAGTACTGTGTCATTCTCTTTTTTTATTGGAAAAAAAAGATAGACATGAGCAATTCCTATGTCTTCTCCTATTCTCCTGTAGGAGCTATTCTTTTTGTTATGGAGATACTACAGTCTTCTAAAATTCTAGGCCCTCCAGCCGTTTTACTATTCAGCTAAGTCTGGGCCATTGGTTATTAGTATAAAAATATAAATTTAAAGTAATTTGTATATTTTTTATACTTACCAACGGCTCAAATAGGGATGGCCCTCCCATGAGTGGGCACTCATACCTCCCAGCTGATAGATATGTATAACATTTAGCAGGCATAACTAGGAAGAATGATGTTGGCACCAGTTTCAGTCACTTCTTGGTTACTTCGCATGCACAGTAAGCTAAAGTATGGAGGACCAGTTAGGACTTTTCTTTTTCGGTTTTGTATGCAAATTTTGGGGATTGTGTGGGGGGTTCAAAATTTGTGTTTGCTCCTGGAAATTAAAGAGTTTGTCCTTGGAAATTAAAGAGTTTGTCTCAGCTGAGTCTGGGCCATTAAAGTATAAAAAATATACAAATTACTTTAAATTTATCATTTTTAGCTCACCTACATCTGTAAGATGTGGTGAGCTATTGTCAGCGTCGGCGTCCGGCGTGTCCAATATTGTAAGATTTAATGTTAAGGTTAATTTCTCAAACATCAGTGGGCTCAGGCCTTTGATATTGCATATGTAGGTTGTAGGGGACTATCAGAACAGTATTTAACCCTGATAATACGACTTTTTTCCAAATTTCACCTAAAATTTTCTGCCAAAAGTTGTTGTAAGAATTTGTGTTAAAGTCAGCTTTTGTGCAGATTGTGCTGCTTTAACTTCTCATTACTGTTGATTTTCATATTTCAATAACAACTGTAGGTATTAACCCTACTGTATGCAGAAATTTAACGAAAATTTTCTTTTTTTCACTCAAAATTTTCATGGTTTTCTCGGACTTAGTAAATTTTAAGTTGTAAAACTTTGTAAACTTTGTGTTTAGGTGAGTTGTGTTTCTATGTGTCTTTCCAAGCGATTAATATTCTACACTTGAGTTACTGAACTCCATTTCAGTAATATTTAACCCTCATTACATGCATATTTGAGGAATTTGAGGCTGATTTTCCTGCCAAAACTTGTTGTAAAAATTAGCGTTTAGGTGTTGTAAGAATTTGCGTTAAAGTCAGCTTTTGTGCAGATTGTGGTGCCTTCACCTCTCATTACTGTTTATTTTCTCATTTCAATAACAACTGTAGGTATTAACCCTACTGTATGCAGAAATTTAACTGATTTCTTTTCTTTTTTTCAGTCACAATGTTCACGTTTTTCTCTGACTTACTCAATTTTAAGTTCTAAAAGTTTGTGTTAAGGTGAGGTGTTAAGGTGAGTTCTGTTTCTATGTGTCTTTCCAGGCAATTGATATTGTACACATGGGTTACTGAACTACATTGCGGTAACGTTGCACCCTTATTACATGCATATTTGAGGAATTTGAGGGGGATATTTGGGACTTATATTCACTTTCTTTAAAAAAAAATTTTTTTAACTTTTTTTTTTATTTAATACTTTCTCACACTTGTTACTAGTAACATTAAGGCTTATTTTAGTTGTTGATGTGATGTGTTTTTGTTGGGACTTATAGTCACTTTCTTGAACGAATGTTTTTCTGCAACTCCTCTTTAACCAATGAATGTTCTTCAATTACAATTTTAGTGATTTATGAAAGCCTTTCCTAATTCTTATTTATGATTTAATATCTGGCCTCATGATCCATATTCTTAATCATAAACATTTCTTAAAGAAAAAAATGCTTTTATATCCAATGATTCTATGTTGAATTGATATATAATAAATGCAGAAATATAGACTTTCCAAAGCCATCACATAAACCACATTAATCATTTGATGCCGAGTTAATGATTTATATTAACTAAATATTAGGCATGTTACATTGGAACGACATTATCAAGCGCGAATGTAGGTGAGCGTTGGGATGTAACATCCCTCTTGTTACATTAGTTCCAGCCCCTTTTTTACTTAGAATCTGACCGTCTATTGACATTTTGGGTTTTCAACCGATAATTCCAGTTTGGATCATTTGATCTCAACCAAAGTTGGTACGTGTATTACCCGGCTGGTGAACAACTAAATCTGTAGTTTGTGAACCACCTGGTTGATCATAAATCTTGAATTCTCCTGTTCCTACCAGACTAAGAAATACCTGCAGTAGTGTGCTTAAAAAGCAGTCTTTTTTGATCCGATTGCGATGCACTTACAGCAGTGGGTCGAGATTTTCAAAATAAAATACCACAGAAATAAAGACCACATCCAGAAAAACAAATGAAAATAACCAAGCTTGGAAATGCGCAGACTGTCATCAGCAGAATGAGGTCCTCAGAGGGTAAATTTGGTAATGCTACCCTGCACAGCAGGGTAGCATTACCAAATTTACCCTCTGTGAACCTCAGTTTGGAAAAAGGTCTCTGGTCTAAACAGAATGAGGTACCCATAGGATGAATTGGGGATTCTAGCCCACCGTATGAAATAGCATCATCAAATTCATCCTCTGGGGACCTTTTTCTGCAAATGACAAATAGCTTATTTCCAGCTTGAAAAATAACATCTAAGTTTCAGTATTTTTGTATTCCTTTTGTGACTTGTGAGATTCTTCAGTGTTGTGGGAAGGAAAGCAGGCAGAGAATTTCTGTCAGATTGTGACTAGAGGTGCCATGCATAATCAAGTAATCGGTTAGGCCACACAAAGTAGATCTTCTGTTTCTCAGGCCATTATTTGTGAAATTGCATGCGGGCAAGCATTTTTTTATTTTATTTTTTATTTCAGTAATTACTTCTTAGCCATCAAAAGTTCATGTCCTTGGTTCAAGTTGTAGGCCTCATAATCTATAGAATACCAAGGGTGGTAGTGTATTTCATCCCTTGAGTGCAAGAAGGCTTTGCAATGCTAAAGCATTGCAAAGCCTTCTTGCACTCAAGGGACAAATTCATCAATTTGTTTAACTTAAGTAAAATATCAGACTTAAATCATTTAATTTTAATTTTTTTTAAGTTTAAATTGGTAATAAAAATAGAGCATGCAGCAGCGAAAAGGACCATGCGGGAGGGCCTGAGAAACAGATTTTTTATTTTTTAGGCCTTAACCGTTGGTCGTATGCATAATTGATTACCATTTTGGTTGTTGACTAATCAATATTTTCTATTTTCCGGAGCTTCAATGTAGCATTGTGCCTTTTGTCCCACTATTTGTAATTATGTTCCGCGTTTTTTATTCCATATGTTGAAATAACAACTTTAAGGTTATATATTTATTAACAAATAGTCAAATACGCACAGCAAAGACAACACACTTTGAAGTTGGAATCTCTGATAGTTCATCAAAGCACTTCCAAAGAAATTCTTAATTGGTCATTGTCGCAAACCGTCAGCCATGTGTTTCATAGTAATAGTGCCTCATGTTATTCAACGTTCCACAATTCCCAAGCCAAAACACTGATGCAGAGTGTGAAATGACTGGATTCGCATCGCCGTTTGCTAATCAAAGTCACCAAACTGCTACACATTTATTAGTTATTGATTCGCTATTTGCTAATCATATCTATTTACTAAGTTTCACTTAATATATTCCTCAAAATTGGCACCAATCTATAAGTAAAAGTTAGGTTTTTGAACCACAGTACACTTGAAGTCACTAAAACTCTTCTCACTCCACACTAGCTGTATTTTTGTTAGTTACCACTTACAGAGCCCAGGTTAAACCAGCCCATTTGGAGTAAAAAGGTTCCTGATGTAGTGCACATGTCATCATGTGTCTGGCATTAATGATAATGAGCCCGGCTACTTTTTTAATTTGTACCAATAAACACAGATGATTTGTTCATTGCTGTAAAAACATCAAATTCTAAGTAATATTAAATATCTAAAATCTCCAGTTAGTATCAGTTCCAGCTTAAAGGGACTCGATTAACCTAAGAAAATTTTCAAGACAAAAGCTTTACAGATACACTGCATTCTCAGAATCTGTTTTTCATTCCCTACAAGTAGCACGAGAAGTTAGGCAAACTGATCATAGCTATATCGTTGCCTGAGTGCTATTGTGTTCTATGTCCCATACGTATGTAAACCTATGCCCATGACAGGTTTCAGTGAATGTAAAATTTAAAATAAAAATGTTTCAAATAAGTTCAAACTCGTATGTCTTTGAAACTGCTAGTCAGTCATTGGTAAATGCTAATCAATTACCAGAAAACTGCTAAAAACCTGCTAATCGATTTTCGAAAAACAAAACACGCCCTATGATGAAGTAAAATAATTCATTACCTAGTTTATCACTCTGGAAATTTGACAGAGGTTGTTTCAAGCTGATTTCCAGTGAAGTGATGCAAGAAAACTCAAGTAGTGTCAAAAGCTGATGAAAATAATAACAGCATTGTGTTACGAAATGCTTCACTTTTCATCTACCGACAGTATACATATTAATATTCATAAGCATGCTTGACTGGAGTTGTGTGAGAGTTTGTTTGAATAATTAATGTTCACGACGAAAGATCATGAAGGAGTGATATGAATATTTTTCATATTACACTTGAAAAAGGATAATGGTCGACTGACCGTGCTGTTCTTTCAATTCGTTATTTATTTTAGATGTTACACTTACACATCAAAACTCAATTAATTCCACAATTATTCTAGTGATTTATTGATTCTAAATATGTAAGTCTTATCTGTTGATTTGAAAAAAATAAAATAAATTATTGAATTATTCTAACACTAACAATTGCAACAGAACTGCACCCCACGTTCCCTCTGCAATTTTGTTCTCTGTAATTCTTCCCAGTAAAAACCAAGCCTGAAAATAAGCAATCTGTCATTTGTAAAATAAGGTCCCCAGAGGGTGAATTTGCTGATCCTAACCCATACAGTGGCCTACAATCCGTCAATTTATCCTCTGAGTACATCTTTCTTGTTAGGCCTGGGACCTTGATTCAGGCTGAGATTTCCAGAGAGTAAATTTGGTGATGCTACCCTGCTGTGCAGGGTAGCATCACTAAATTCACTCTCTGGGAACCTCACTTTGCAGATGACAGTTTGCTTATTTTCTGACTTGGTAAAAACTAAAAAGTTGTAAACTCTTATTCTTACTGATAAGTGGCACCAACCTTTTGAACTTCATATCGGGGATATAAAGATGCATTCTTATACACAGGCCGGTAGCAATCATGAAAGATTCCGGTCAGTACCACTGTACCAAACTAGGGATCTGCACTGAGCATTTTTAAAGAAATGTTTACAGGCCTGGAAATAAAGAGCTTATATTGTAACCCATTAGCAGATTATGCCATATAACATGGTGGTAACCTATAGGAAAAAAGTGTTATAATGCTTTTCCGCCTTCTCTGTTCTTACTTCGCAAGTCATGTTGTTTTCGTCTTGACAAAATTTTCCTCAGAATGAATAGCAACAACTAACCTTGGTAATATCGCGTGTTAGTTGTTGCTATTTATTTTGAGGGAAATTCTGTTCAAATGTAAACGGCATGCACTCTAGTCATACGTGGATGCAACAAATTTATTCCGAAAGATTGTCCGATGGGCAAAACATGCAGGATTGGGAAGGTAATTTATGCTGTGTTGTTTTATTGTAACCTGTACTGCATTCACACACTATAATTGTTGTAATCCCCATGTAACCTAAATGATCGTTCGTATGTTATTTCCAGGCCTGTGTTTAGACCAATAAGAAAAAGTATGATTAATTGATAATCGTTGATTATTACCAAACAATTATTGATTATTGAAATCAATAATCGTGGCACCTCTAATCATGACCAAGTTATGACATGATAAAAATTCTCTGGCCACTTTTGTAATTTATACATATACAGTTGAAACTGGAAGTCCTGTGACTGTATTGTGCACTATCTTGAAGTAATAGCATGCTGAGTAAGTACATGTTTGTCCCTCTCAAACTGCACTATTAGCGTAACTCAATTCCTGTAGAAAAACAGCGTGCCCAACTCTCTACTATTCCACACTAGTAAATAGAGATCATTCCTGACCTCTACTCCAATACATGCGCATGTAATGACGTAAATAGATATTAAAATTTGACTGCATACGCAGAATGAAGAGAATGGATTGCTACTTAATTGCAGAGCCATATATTCTCTACCTGAAAAGTATTCATAATTGTTCATAACAGCACAAGAACCACTTGCAAACTTTCATCACATGGTCCATGTGATGAAGGTTTGTAAGAACTTCTTGTGTTTTATCTAGGGCTGCACGGTATATTGATAAACCGATATATACCGGTATTCAAACCAATATCGATTGAATACCGGTGTAATTACAAAAATATCGGTTTATCGTCACTATTTATTTACCCACAATTTAATATTTTTATACTGTACCAATGACCCAGACTTAGCTGGTGCTAACTCCAACAAAACCAGGGCCAAACACAAATTTTGCCCCCCAATCCCCAAAATTTGCATCCAAAACAAAAAGAAATCATGTCCTAAAGGACCTCCATAGTACGCCTCTACTGCGCATGCGCAGTGACGCAGTCGTCCCGAAATTGGCGCCAATTATCATTTCTCTGTTTGGCCCTTCATCAGTCAACATCTCACTGATCTTTGTGCTTGTAAATCTCAGTTTAAAGGATGCCAGACACGTAATTTTTAGAGAAAATGTGATTCTAAGGAGGATAGAAGGAGGAGAGGAAAAAGAAGTGGCAAAAAATAATCAGGGCTGTACTTAAAATTTTTTGATGAAATTATGTTAAGTTGCCTATTTTCGAGGCATGGGCCTCTTGTTGTCATTCTTGCTAATTGTTGCACTGCTTATTCAGTGTTTCCTCTCCCCTAGCCTTCTAAAGTTCCCCCTGGCAATTCTCCCATGCTTTTGGCATATTTTTGAGAAGTTTCATTTCTAAAATTTCCTGGGAGAGTTGCTTGGTTACAGAATGTTTTCTGTTATTTTCCCCATAGTTACGTTTTCACCCATGGGTGTATAACGTTTGTGTTCTGCATCTTCCATCTGATGTTCTACAGATTCTCCCCTGGAAGTCTCTGTTTTGCATCAGATAGAGTGTAATTGATGACTGATTCCGGGCCAGTTTTTTCAGTGCCTGGAGTCATGTTTTCTAGTGTGTTTACACTGTTTGTTTTCATTGGCAACAGCCTTTTTTGAGGGGGGCTGTTTGCCTTTGTGGTAGTTTATCTCATTATAAGATACATTTATATTATCCGAAAGTGTCTCATTAATTATTTTATATAAATTTAAAATTTTTGACCACACTTTGCCATCGGATCCATCGGGGCTCAACGTTACTTTTCAGCAACTTGGGCTTCTCTGAAAAAATATTTTTTCAAAATTATTTTGTTTTGCAATTGTTTTTTCATTTATTAATGGATCATGTTATTATGTATCTTTGTGTCAGGGGTTTTTGCGAGTAACTAGGACTTATTGTTGTTCTTTCACAATGAAGGGACATTGTTCAAATTGTAATAGGAAGAAATCTTCCTCTGACTTTCATGATCATTGTATTAATTGTAGTCAGTGTTCTCGCATTAATCCCTGTCCTATATGTGAACATTGGGATGAGAAACATTGGAAACGTGTGTCACGATATGTTGTTTCTGGAGAAAGAGCGATGCCGGCTCTTTCTCCACAAGGTCACTCTACTCTCTCAGTTTCTATTTCAGAGGAACCAGAACAGGGTGATGTTTCCATGTTATCTTCTTCAAGTGTGCGTCCGTCGTCACAAATGAATTCAGAGCTAGCGGCAAAAGTGCTCATGGAGATTAGACAAATGTCGTCCGCTAGCTCGCCCGGTGTAGCGTCCATTCACCGAATGGTTCGGCAGCCGGGTTCGTCCGATGCGGTCCAAGAGGAAATTTTGGGTGATGCGAGCACTATAAACATAATAGATGCACACCCAGTGACGGCGGATAGTAAACGAGAACGGAAGAAGCCTTTTAGTCCGGTTCCTAGCTCGTCCAGGTCCAGCCGGGCCGCGAGCGAGAGAGGTCCCTCTCTCGTACAACAACATCTGGGACCAGATGTTGTGGTACAAAATGTGTCTTTAGCGGAGCATACGTCCGTCGCTCGGGACGCTCCGTTGTATAAGCAGTCCGCAGAGACTGTTAAGGCTTCCTCTTCTCGTCAGCGCACACGACCGCACCTTGGCTGCGTGACCTCCGATATTTTACCAGCTTCGCCGATGAAGGATTCTTCGGCGACCAGGTCACACCATCCGGCAGCCAGGGATTCGAGACCGATGGACTCCGGACGTTCGCATAGGAAAAGTATGCGGGAGCCATCTGATGCGGAGCTGCCCTCGGCGAAGCAGCGAAAGACTGCGCCTCCGCAGGTCTCGACGTCGGACATTCTTGTGCAGATAGCACAGCTTATCGCAGCATCCCAGCAGCCGACAGAAACGGTGTCGGATCGAGAATTATCCGACGGCGCTGGGTCGGTACGCTCCGCCGAAGCATCGGGGGTGGACGACCGGGAACATCGGGAGGTCCGACCGGATGGTGAAAGGGATACGGATGAATTGGAGCTATCCCTTTCGGAACAACATAAAGCTGCCGTGGACTTCATCCGGCACTTTCTCCCTCAAGTTGTTCCGTCGGGCCAGACTGCTGCGCTTCCGGACAAGAGAATTATAGCGTCATTGGACTCTGAATTTTTTGAGCGGTTCAGGGACATCGCTCCCGAGTTTCCGTCGCAGTCCAATAATGTTGCAAGGACATTTGAATTATTGAACGACGCTATATTTAAACTTGCTTCCAGGACGGGGAAAGCAGGTTTCTTGTCCGCTAATACTCTTAACCTGCCTTTCATTAATGCAAGGAATAAATTCGATACGGCAGGACAGGGTATACCGAGAGTTCCTCTGCGTATGGACGACGAGGCGGAAGACTTAGAGCTATCATTACCGTCGTCAGCTTCTATTCCAACCGCGGTGTTGGAAACCGCTATTGCGTCTAACAGAGCCAATTTAGATGCCTTATCTTACGCAGATCACCTTACTAAGGCGTTATCACTGCGCCTTCAAGGGGAAGAGTTTCAGGATATACAATTCTCTTTAAGACTTCTTTCAAGGGCAGTAGCTTATTCCACGTGTAACTCCGCCCTTTCAGTGGCAAATCTGGAGTTGGTTAGACGTGACGCAGCCCTAGCTACATCCACACTAGTGGATTCTAAGGTGAAGAACTCTCTTAGAGTCGCTTCGGTCTCAGGAGAACTTCTCTTTGACGGCAAGCTTTCCGCTATTTATGATAAAATTAAAAAGAAAGCTAATGATTCTCTGTTGTTCAGATCGGCTCCTAAAAAGTCGGATACAGCAGACACGAATAAGACAGGCACTTCTGGGTCTAATGCGCCCAAGAGAGGTTCCTATAGAGGTTCCGGTGCGTCCTCTTGGTCTTATTCGAGAGACCGTCAGGATAGCGACTCTCGTTCGGGACGTCCTTCAGGCCGGGACAATCGGTCGGACGCCCCGAGGTCGACGAGGCGAGGTGCGGGTCGTGGAAGACGTGGTTTCTCCTACCGCAGGCCTCACAGGTCCAGGAGGTGATGGCTTAAACCTCTATCGCGTTCCGGTTGGCGGAAGGTTGTCGAGTTTTTCACAAGAGTGGGCGTCGATTACGGACGACCCTTGGGTGAGAGGAGTGACTTCGGAAGGTCTAAAGATATCCTTCAAACGAAAGCCTCCATTAACTCGAAGTCCAAAGTGGACTCATCTTCCGTCAAATCCACAGAAAAGAGACGCTCTGTTATCAGAGGTGCAGTCTCTTTTAATGAAGAACGCGGTAGAGGTCGTAGAAAACCAGGAATCTCTGGGATTCTACAGCAATCTGTTTCTGGTTCCGAAACCAGACGGCTCGTTCCGTCCAGTCATAGATTTGAGCTGGATAAACAAGCTGATCGTGGCTCCGAAGTTTTATATGGAGACGATTCGATCGGTCAGAGCGAGTATTCGGGTGAACGATTATGCAACGAGCATAGATCTCAAAGATGCGTACTTTCACGTCATGGTACATCCGACATTCCGAAAGTATCTACGCTTCGCAGTCCTAGGAGTGGTGTATCAGTTCCGGGCCATGTGCTTCGGATTGAATCTAGCACCCTGGGCTTTCACTCGGGTAATGAACTCGGTAATGATCTACTTCCGAGCTCATTCGTCTGCGGTAACGTCGGCCTACCTGGACAACATTCTTCAGAGGTACGGCAACGAGTTAACGCTTCAGAACGATGTTCAGAATCTTCTTCTATTGCTCCGACGTCTCGGTTTTATAGTAAACGAGGAGAAGTCGGATCTGGTGCCGTCCAAGTCATTCACTCATCTGGGAATGAGCTTCGAGACGCACAACAATCTCGTTCGTCTGCCGTTAACCAGAGCGAAATTAGTCAGTTGTTACGCTCGCTATTGTCTGCACGCAGACAAAGTCACGGCGAGAGAATTTATGAGACTGATAGGTCTGTGCGGAGCCGCCGCGGATCTCATTCCGATGGGGCGGCTACGCACACGTCCTCTTCAAATTTTCCTGACTCAGAATTGGAGTGTGAAAATTCATTCGCTCGATGTAGACGTTCTCTTGTCAGATCAAGTGAAACAAGAGATTCAGACTTGGGCAAACATTCAGTGGTTAACTCAAGGAGTTCCGCTGCAGTTGCCGGATCCGAGTTTTACTGTTATGACGGATGCCAGTCAAACAGGTTGGGGTGCATCATTAATCCCAACGGATTCGAGATGCCAGGGTCTTTGGGATCCGCAATTCCTGTGCAAGCACATAAACATCAAGGAAATGATGTCAATTTGGCTTGCGTTACGTCACTGGATGGACATTATTCACGATGCTCATGTCCAAATCCTATCCGACAATACGACAGTAGTGGCGTATATACGGAATCAGGGAGGCACTCATTCAGTTCCGTTGTTCAATCTAATGGAAAGAATCCTTCTGTTTGCGTTAGAACATCACGTTCTTCTTTCGGTCCGTCACATACCGGGTCGTCTGAATGTGCTAGCAGACTCCCTTTCACGAAAGGGTCGCTTGTTGCCGTCGGAGTGGACTCTCAACAAACAAGTATTCAATCAGATTTGCTACCAATGGGAATGGCCAATGATAGACTTATTTGCGACACATCTCAACAATCAGTTGCAGACGTATGTGTCTCCGTGTCCGGATCCAAGAGCATTTGCAGTAGACGCTCTGTCGATCCCTTGGGACGGAATGATAGGATATGCGTATCCTCCAGCGCCGTTAATTCAACAAGTATTGCTAAAGATAAAACAATCTCAATGCAAGATTCTGTTGGTAGCATCTCTGTCGCCACAGAGACCGTGGATAAATCTACTCAGGTGTCTGTTGTGGGACCTACCGCGGAAGCTTCCTCCACGAGAGGATCTTCTTTCGCAGGGGAAATCGCGCCAACTCCATCACAACCCGCAAGGTCTCAACCTTCACGTTTTTCCGTTGTGCGGTCCTTCTTGCATGGCAAGCACTTTACAGGACGAGCAGTGGACGCGATTTCTAACTGTAGGAGGACCTCCTCTTCGCTAAACTATGCGGCTAAGTGGAAGGTTTTTCGTCGTTGGTGTAGGGATCATTCTGTAGATATATTTGATCCCTCTATACCAGACATTGCAAACTTTCTAGTATACTTGTTTGACGAAATCAAACTGCAGCCTGTTACTATAAAGGGTTATAGATCTATGTTATCTGATACCTATGCACATCATGATAGTTTACAAATTGGATCTAATGTCTCTTTATCGAAGTTGGTTAGAAACTTTTCGATAAATAGACCCAGAACTCTTAGATTAATTCCTAAGTGGAATTTAGCTTGGGTTCTCCTTAAATTGAAGGAAAAGCCATTTGAACCTCTTGGGACAGTAGATTTCAAATTCTTATCTTATAAGACAGCTTTTCTCTTAGCTTTCTCTTCTGCCAGAAGAGTCAGTGAGCTTCATGCACTATCGGTGGATGATTCTCATTATCGTAGTGTTGGGAACACTATCACCTTCACTACTAATGTGGGTTTTTTAGCTAAGAATCAGGCTCCTAATAAATATCCGGAACCTATTGTTATTAAGGCTCTTCCGTCTTCAGACAGGCGTAGGCCTTTACTCTGTCCTGTTAGAGCACTACGTATCTATAAACAGAGATCTCAGTTTATCAGAAAGGGACGGAAACGTTTCTTTCTGTCTTTGATGCCTAATAGAAAGGACATTTCAGTCCATTCTATTGCTAGATGGATTCAGTTAACTATCCGTACTGCTTATGAAGATTTATCTTCTTCTCAGCAGTCTGTGCTTAAGATTTCTGCTCATGAAGTAAGAGCTCTTTCTACTTCCTGGGCTTATGCTAATAGTGTTGCTATTACAGATTTAATGAAGGCTGCTTATTGGTCTCAGCCATCCACATTTACGAATTTTTATCTCAGAAATATTGAGTCCATTTCTGGAGACCTGCATTGTTTAGGTCCGTTATCTGTTGCTCAGAATGTCGTCCACTAAACAGTTGCAACTACAGTTATGCAGGCTTTCTGTTCCGGCAGTGACTCCGTCCGGCTGCCCTCTTCGCTCTGGGCTATTTGACCCAGGGCAAGGGGAAGGGGGGGGGGCGGGTGTTCCCTTAGGTCACCTGCTTTATAGTGAAAAGCAAGGGAATGCCTCCTCCAAGTCAGTATTTCTGAGTCGCTTCCGGGATGGTTTTAAAGTGTAATATTAATGTTTAATTTCATTCATGTCTTATTTTTAAAGTGTAGCTCGGTGTGAAGCATTTGTATATGTCAAGTGTCAAACGGGCTTTAATATACAATACTCGGACACTTTTAAATGATTATAAAGAGTCTCAATTCTCTGGACTACTTTATTTATTGGCTTGCTTTAAAAATAATTAGTATAAGGGTTATACTGGATGTTAATAGAGAACATGAATGTTATTGTGCTCAATTATTAAGGGTAGTGTATCTTTCTAATTTAATATTAAATAAGAAAGATACATGTAAAGCCTAATACTCCTTTTCTCCTTAAGGGGTTACCTCTTTACTATATAGTTGAGCTTATTGGATTTTCCTCTATGTCCTAGGCCCTCCAGCCTGTTTACTATTCAGCTAAGTCTGGGTCATTGGTACAGTATAAAAATGTTAAAAAATTTATAGTAATTTATATATTTTTTATACTTACCAATGACCCAGACGGGGATGGCCCTCCCTGGAGTTGGGAACTCTTGCCTCCCCGCTGAGTACATAGCGCTGACCAGGCACTGCCAGTAAGAATGATAATTGGCGCCAATTTCGGGACGACTGCGTCACTGCGCATGCGCAGTAGAGGCGTACTATGGAGGTCCTTTAGGACATGATTTCTTTTTGTTTTGGATGCAAATTTTGGGGATTGGGGGGCAAAATTTGTGTTTGGCCCTGGTTTTGTTGGAGTTAGCACCAGCTAAGTCTGGGTCATTGGTAAGTATAAAAAATATATAAATTACTATAAATTTTTTAACTTTCAAGATGTCTTGAGTTTTTTAACTGTAGCCCTGAATGAATAATATTATCTCTTTATCCAAGGAATAGTCTGCTTTTGCCCTCGTAATATACAAATTTAGCAGTTGAAAAAATAATTTTTAAAGATTTCAACGAAACTATATCATGTGACCTCTCATTGGAATGAGCTCGTTCCAATGAGGGGTCACATGATATAGTTTTGTTGAAATCTTTGGGGAAATTCTAATAAATGAATTTTGAAAATAATTAATTTTGATATCGTCTGCGTTGGGAAAGGTGTTTCGAACTGCATCATCAAGCTAGGTATGCTAATTCATTCCGACCGTGATGCCTCGAGTCTCGTTTGTGGTACTTGTGTTCATATATCTAAATAGTTTTCGATATACCGGTATACCGCAGTATTGTTTTGAATGCCGATACCGGTATTCAGTTTTGAATATCGTGCAGCCCCAGTTTTATCATCAGGAGTTGTCAATAACTCTTAGTGAAAAAACTATCCTATGGTGATTTAGTAGTTATCCACCCTCCACATAATATAATATCAATATTTTCTTTTTGTTTGATCAGTTCAGTTCGAGATTTCACTGCCGACCTCGCTAATAGCACATTATATTTTGCATTGCACAGCTCAAATACTCTTGTGTATTTCAGACTTCCTCATTCTTCTGCAGTAAGGAGTGCATTAACTGACAAGCAGTTTCTATGCTCATTGTGACACCACTTCTAGTTTTAACCCTTTACCTAACGAATTGCCCGCATCCACCCATGTAGTGCGCAAATACAGCTGCTGAAAAAATATTATTTTTCGAGAAATTTCAACAAAACCATATCATATGACCCCTCTTTGGAACGAGCTCATCGAGCTCGTTCCAAAGAGGGGTCACATGATATGGTTTTGTTGAAATTTTAAAAAAAAATGGTATTTAAAATAATGAATTTTTAAATCATCTGCATTGGGTAAAGGGTTAACTGTACGTATTGTGTGGCCAAGTTACAAATAACACTCATATTCAGATTTTACATTTTCATTATCAGGGTCATACCAATGTAGAGCTGGATGGGCATCATCTCCGAAACCAGAGCTGGTATTTAAAAATATAACCGCAAAGCAAAGAGGAAGAAAGGTAAATACAAATACACTAGCAGTGGACATAAGTTTTATTACATGAATGTTCTATGAAATCCCCATCTACAGCAACACTAAACCATGCGGAAAATGAAAATCTATAATGCACACATGTGCTGAACGGAAATCTTTGATGGACTATATTTTTATACTAGAACCAATGGCCCAGACTTAGCTGGTGCAAACTCATTATTATCCAGGGCCAAACACAAAATTTGAAAACAATACCGAAAATTAAAAGTCCTGTCTGGTTCTCCATACTTTTCTGTACTGCGCATGCTCTGTAACCAGGAAGGTACCGAAATTGGCGCAAAGCATCATTCTTTTGTTTGGCCCAAGTCAGTAAACATCTGAACTGACATCTGTGCTTTAAATCTCTTTTTTGAAGATGCCAGACACAAATCAATGATGGTTATGGTGGATTCAAGGCTGTAACAGGATGCTGGCAGTGAACAATGGTGGTTTTAAACATTCAGGGCTGTAATTTTAAAATAATTCTGTAATATTATTCATGTTTACCAAATTCGGAATATGGGCCTGAACGTCCTCATTCTTGCTAATGATTAAACCTACTGTTTGTTAAATGTTCCTTCCCTCTCCTCCCATGAACCCTCCTGTTAAACTCCCAAGCTATTTTGGCTTTTTTATTGAAATTTTTTATTAAATTTCTTGGGAGTTGAATGTGATCTTCGGAATGTTTATTCCAGTTATCCGCATGCTTACGTCCTCATCCTGGGGGTGGGGTGGAGGTGGGGGGGGGTTGGTGTTAGGACGTTTGTTGTTTTGCATCTTCTACCAGATGTATTGTTTTTTCATCCTATGAAGATCAGGCTTTGCATCAGGTAGTGGTTGATTGGTAACTGACTTTGGGCCTATTGTATGCCTGTTGTTTAGTTTCCGGTCTTTCCTCTTGACGTTGTTTTCAGTTTAACAACGCTTTAATATATATATTAATTCAGTATTTAGTATAGCACAGTTATTGTATTTATAGTAGGATTTCTGTCTTAAATAATACCGGTAGTGTAGCTTTAATTATTTAGTGTTTGTCCACACTTAGGCTCTATCGGGAAGCCCTTGGGCTCATGAAGTTCCTTTTGGGAACTTTGGCGTTTTCAAAAAAAAATTTGAAAAAAATTTTCAATTTTGATTTCTTTCAAAATAATTTTGATTGCCCTATTATTGTATCCTTATTATGTATAAATTATTTTGTAGTTTAGGAGTGCAGTGGACTTTGTCATTGGCTTAAATATTATGAAATCTTTTTGCTCAAAGTGTAAGGCGAGGAACTCTTCCATGGATTTACATGCTTGTCTTGCTTGTAGTCGCTGCACTCCTACTGATACATGTGCTACTTGTGTAGTTTGGGATGCCAAATGTTGGAAGCAGGTGTCGCGTTATGTGATGTGCGGTGAAGTTCCGATGCCGGAACTGTCACTGCAGGCTAATTCTAGCTTTTCAGTTTCTTTTTCAGAGGAACAAGAACATGGTGATGGTATAGCGACACCCATCCAAAATGTGCTGCCGTTGTCACGCTCTGATGAGCAAACAGAGCTAGCTGCAAAGGTGCTTATGAATATCAAGCAGGGAATAAGGCCTCTTATTCCTCCACAAGCAGCTAGCTCGACCGGTGAAGCGGTTACCCTGTTAGTGGGAGCCGTGACACCGGGTAAGTCTGTAGCGGTTGAGGAGAGTGTAGAATTGTGTCGAGCGAGCACCTCAAAAATAAAAGCTCACCCAGCGGCGATGGCAAAGGGCAAGAAGCTGGCAAGTTTCTCATCGGGACACTCGGCGAGATCTGGGGTCAGATCACGATTGGGAGATCCTTCTCCGTTCTGTCAGCAATCAGGGCCGACTGTTTCTGTTGCGAGAAACTTCACTGATTCGGAGCTAATGTCCTCACTGGCTGATCAGGACGCTCCTTCCACACTGCAGCCAGGGCCGGCGGCAGTTACCGCTTCTTCCACGTCTCTGACTAAGCACATTAGACTGTTCACTAGCTGTCCGACTTCATTTCGCGAAGACGCTCCCAGTCTTCACCACCGAAGTTGGTCCATCCAATAGCTAGTGGTTCGAAGCGTGATTATGCGGATCATTCGAGACGTTCGTCAAAGAGATCTGGGGACAGATCTCTGTCCCGCGAATAGTATGATGCAAAAAAACAAAAGACCGCTGCTCCGCAAGCCTCAGTTACAGATCTTCTGTCACAGATTGCGCAGCTTCCCAGCAAATGCAGGTTCGGCCATCAACAGACTCCGGGAGTGAGCTGTCAGACGGTGCTGGGTCGGTCCGGTCATCTGTTCATTTGGATGGAGTTGGCAGAAATTCACAGCTAGACCAAGCGGATGGTGAAAGGGAAACGGAGGAAGATTCTCCGTCCCTTTCAGAACAACACATGGAAACTATGAATTTTATTCATCAGTTTTTTCCAAATCTTGTTCCACCTGGTTAGCAAGCTGCGTCAGCCAGGCAGAAACCACTATCGTCCCTAGATAAGGATACCCTACGGAGGAAAGACGACATTCTTTCCTTCCCGGATCAATCTGTTCATGTGTTGGAGGCCTTCGGCCAGATTGACGATGCAATCTTTAGCCTAGTGAATTCCAGAAGAAAAAGCAGTTTCTTCTCAACATCTTCTCTCCATATACTGTTTCCTGGACCACGTTACTTAAAAACAGTTGGAGAATATGTTCAGATAGCTCATCTGCATCTGGATGAACAGGCTTTAGATCTAGATATCTTGCTACCCGCATCATTCAATGTCTGCTCTGAAGTGTCCGATTCTGCCATAGATTCCAGTCAGGCAGTTCTGGACGCTGTGTCCTACGCAGACCATATCATCAGGGCTTTGGACCATTGTCTTAGTGGGAAAGAATTTGACGACATTAATCCATCGCTCAGAGTTTTTTCTAGGGCAGTTATTTATACCACATATCATTCCGCCCTTACAGTGGCTAATGTGGAATTGATAAGGCATGATGGAGCCTTAGCGTCATCTTCATTGATAGACGATCGGGTGACAAGCTCTCTAAGTGTCGCTCTGGTTTCTGGACATACCTTGTTTGACAACAAGTTATCCTTCGTGTACGATGAAGCTTTCAGAAAAGCTACCAGCACTATGTTGCTGAGGTCAGTTTCCCAGCAGCAGTCATCTGCTGGACGTGGTAGGCGAGGGCACTCCAATTCACACTCAGCAAAAAAGGGCTCCTTGTGGGGTTCTAAGAAACCCTCGTACAGATACTCAGGGAACCGTCAGTATAGCGACTCTGGAAAAGGGTGTAAGTCTTACAATGACTTTTAAGACAAACGACCCTAAGCCAACAGCTGAGGTGCTGCATGGGGAGGACATAGATTCTCTTCCCGAAAGCCTCGCAAATCATACAGGTGATGGTCTAAACCTCTATTGCTCTCCAGTTGGCAGAAGGTTAGCAAACTTCGCAAGAAACTGGATGGAGATAACGGAAGATCAGTGGGTATGGAACGTAGTCAGAACGGATCTTCGGCTATCATTCAGTTCAAAACCCCCAATTGCAAGAAGTCCATGTTGGACAAATCTTCCGGCAAATCCTTCAAAAATGGAGTCGCTTCTTGCAGAAGTTCAATCTCTCCTAATAAAGGAGGCAATAGAGATCGTAGAAAATCCCAATTCACCAGGATTTTACAGCCACCTGTTTCTTGTGCCGAAACCAAACGGCTTGTTCTGACCGGTGATAGACTTGAGCTGGATAAACAAATTGATTTCGCTCCAAAGTTCTATATGGAAACCATTCGGTCGGTAAAAGTGAGCATTCGAGTGAACGATTTTGTGGGAAGCATAGACCTAAAGGATGCATACTTTCACGACATGGTCCATCCAGCTTTCAGAAAGTATCTGCGCTTTGCCATTCAAGGGAATGTTCGCCAGTTCAGGGCGATGTGTTTTGGTCTGAACCTGTCCCCCTTGGGCATTCACTTGGATAATGAACTCAGTAATGTCATACTTCCGAGCTCATTCGGCAGTAGTAACGTCTGCTTACTTGGACAACATTCTTCAGAGATACCGTGACAAAGACGCACTTCAGAATGATGTGCAGAGTCTGCTTCAATTATTCCGACGTCTCGGTTTCATTGTAAACGAAAAGAAGTCGGATTTAGCTCCGTCCAAGTCGTTCATTCACTTGGGAATGAGCTTTGAGACTCACATCAATCTGGTTCACCTTCCGATAACCAGAGTGAAGTTAGTCAGTTGCTAAGCTTGCTTTTGTGTAAATTCTCTCACAGTATCAGCGAGGGTGTTTATGCGTCTGATGGGTCTGTGCAGAGCAGTGGCGGACTTGATTCCGCTGGGTCGCATATGCATGCATCCTCTCCAGATTTTCTTCGCTCAGAACTGGAGTGTCAAGACGCATTTGCTCGAAAGCAAGATTGTTTAAACAGATCTGGTAAAACCAAAAGTTCAGATTTGGGCGGATCTCCAGTGGCTTACTCAAGGAGTTCCGCAACAAGTACCGGATCTGGTCTTCAATATTATGACGGATGTGAGTCCGACGGGTTAGGGTGCATCCCTGAAGTGTCAGGGTCTTTGTGACCCTTAGTTCCTGGAAAAGCACATAAACATCAAAGAGATGATGTCTATTTCGCTTGCACTCAAACAGTGGATAGTGAATGACCATGTGCAGATTCTGTTGGACAATTCTGCAGTAGTGGCTTATCTCAGGAGCCAGGGCGGCACTCATTCAATTCCTCTATTTGAATTGACAGAGAAAATTCTTCTATTTGCTCTGAGTCATCATGGTCATCTCTCAGTCCATCATATTCCAGGTTGTCTGAACGTAGTAGCAGACTCGCTCTCAAGAAAAAGTCACCTGTTGCCATCGGAGTGGACTGTCAATAAACGAATATTTTTATACTGTACCAATGACCCAGACATAGCTGATGCTAACTCTTAAAATACTAGGGCCAAACACAAATTTTGCCCCCCAATCCCCAAAATTTGCATCTAAAACCAAAGAAATCATGTCCTGAAGGTCCTCCATACTTTGCCCTTACTGCGCATGCGCTGTGTCAAGGACGTTCCGAAATTGGCGCCAATTATCATTCTTTGTTTGGCCCTTCATCAGTTAACATCTCACTGATCTTTGTGCTTGTAAATCTCAGTTTAAATGATGCCAGACACATAAATATTGGAGAAATGGTGATTCTAAGGAGGATATAGAAGGAGGAGAGGAAAAAGGAGTGACAGAAAATATTCAGGGCTGTAACTTAAAATTTTCTAGTGAAATTATGTTAAGTTGCCTATTTTCGAGGCATGGGCCTGTTGTTGTCATTCTTGCTATGAAGTTGCACTGCTTATTCAGTGTTTCCTCTCCCCTTGTCCTGTAAGTACCCCCTTGCTATTCTCCCATGCTTTTGGCATCTTTTGAGTAAGATTACTAATAAAATTTCTTGGGAGAATTAGCTTGGTAACAGAATGAATTCTGTTATTTTCCCCATGTTTACGTTTTCACCCATGGGTGTTTAGACGTTGTGTTCTGCATCTACCATCTGATGTGTTCTGCAGATTCTTCCCTGGAAGTCTCTGTTTTGCATTAGATAGTGTATATTTTGATAACTGATTTCGGACCAGGATTGTCAGTGCCTGGGGTCATGTTTTCTAGTGTTTATACACTTTTTGTTTACATTGGCAACAGTCTCTTTTGAGGGGGGCTTTTTGCCTTTGGAGTAGTTTACTCATTATAAGATACATTATTATTTTCCGTAAGTGTTGCATTAATTATTTAAAATAATTTTAAATTTTTTGACCACACTTAGCCTTGGGATCCATTGGGGCTCAACGTTACTTTTCAGAAACTTGGGCTTTGCTGAAAAAATATTTTTCAAAAATTCTTTTTGATTGCTATTGTTTTTTCAATATTAATGGATCATGTTATTATGTATCTTTGCCTTTAGGGGTTTGTGCGAGTACTAGGACTTCTTGTAGTCTTTTCACAATGAAAAGATATTGTTCAAATTGTAATAGGAAGAAATCTTCCTCTGACTTTCATGATCAGTGTATTAATTGTAGTCAGTGTACTCGCACTAACTCCTGTTCAATATGTAATTTTTGGGATGATAAACATTGGAAACGTGTGTCACGATATATTGTTAGTGGGGAAAGGACCATGCCGGCCCTTTCTCCACAGGGTCACTCTAGTCTATCAGTTTCTGTTTCAGAGGAACAAGAACAGGGTGATGTTTCCATGTTATCCTCCAAAAGTGCGCTTCCGTCGTCACAATTGAATGCAGAGCTAGCGGCAAAAGTGCTCATGGAGATACGACAGTTGCCTAAGAGGTCCCTAGTAGGATCGACGGCGCTGTCGTCTGCTAGCTCGCCCGGTGTAGCGTCCATTCACCGAATGGTTCGGCAGCTGGGTTCGTCCGTTGCGGTCCAGGAAGGAGTTTTGGGTGATGCATGCACTATAAACATACAAGGTGCACACCCAGTGACGACGGATATAAGGAGAGATCGGAGGAAGCCTTCTAGTTCGGTTCCTAGCTCGTCCAGGTCCAGCCGGGCCGCGAGCGAGAGAGGCCCCTCTCTCGTACAACAACATCTGGGACCAGATGTTGTGGTACAAAATGTGTCGCAAGCGGAGCACACGTCCGTCGCTCGGGACGCTCCGTTGTATAGGCAGTCCGCTGAGACTGCTCAGGCTTCCTCATCCTCTCAGCAGCGCACTCGACCGCACCTTGGCTACGTGACCGCGGATATTCTACCAGCTTCGCCGATCAGGGATTCATCGGCGACCAGGTCACGCCATCCGGTAGCCAGGGACACGAGGCCGATAGACTCCGGACGTTCGCATCGGAAGAGTATGCGGGAGTCATCAGATGCGGAGCTTCCCGCGGCTAAGCAGCGAAAGACCGCTACTCCGCAGGCCTCGATGACGGACGTGCTAGCTCAGATAGTACAAATTATCGCAGCATCCCAGCAACCGACAGAATCGGTGTCGGATCGGGAATTATCCGACGGCGCTGGGTCGGTACGCTCCGCCGAAGCATCGGGTGCGGACGACCGGGAGCATCGTGAGGTCCGACCGGATGGCGAAAGGGATACTGATGACTTGGAGCTATCCCTTTCGGAACAACATAAAGCTGCCGTGGATTTCATCCGGCACTTCCTTCCTCAAGTTGTTTCGTCGGGCCAGACTGCTGCGGTACCGGATAAGAGACTGATAGCGTCATTGGACACTGATTTCTTCGAGCGGTTCAGAGACATCGTCCCTGAGTTTCCGTCTCAGTCCAATAATGTCACAAGAACATTTGAATTATTGAACGACGCTATCTTCAAACTTGCTTCCAAAATAGGCAAAGCTGGTTTCTTGTCCGCCAATGCTCTTAACCTGCCTTTCATTAATTCAAGGAATAAATTCGATACGGCAGGACAGGGTGTTCCGAGAGTTCCTCTGCGTCTTGACAACGAGGCGCAAGACTTAGAATTGTCATTACCGTCGTCAACGTCCATTCCAACCGCAGTGTTGGATACGACAATTACGTCTAACAGGACCAGTTTAGACGCTTTATCTTACGCAGACCACCTTACTAAGGCATTATCACTACGTCTACAAGGGAAAGAATTCCAGGATATTCAATCCTCTTTAAGACTTCTTTCAAGGGCAGTGGCTTATTCCACGTATAACTCCGACCTTTCAGTGGCAAACCTGGAGTTGGTTAGACGTGACGCAGCCCTAGCTACATCCACACGCGTGGATAGTAAGGTGAAGAACTCTCTCAGAGTCGCTTCGGTCTCCGGAGACCTTCTCTTCGACGGCAAGCTTTCTGCAATCTACGATAAAATTACTAAGAAAGCTTCGGATTCTCTGCTGTTTAAATCCGCTTCCAAAAAGTCGGATACGGCAGAAAAGAGTAAGACAGGCACTTCTGGGACTAATGCGCCCAAGAGAGGTTCCTATAGAGGTTCCGGTGCATCCTCTTGGTCTTATTCAAGAGACCGTCAAGGCAGCGACTCACGTTCGGGACGTCCTTCGGGCCGGGACAACCGGTCGGACACCCCGAGTTCGACAGGACGAGGTGTGGGTCGTGGAGGACGTGGTTTCTCCTCCCGCAGGCCTCGCTGGTCCAGGAGGTGATGGTATCAACCTCTATCGTGTTCCGGTTGGCGGAAGGTTGTCGAGTTTTTTAGAAGAGTGGGCGTCGATTACGGACGACCCTTGGGTGAGAGGGGTGATTTCGGAAGGTCTAAGAATATCCTTCAAACGAAAGCCTCTTTTAACTCGAAGTCCAAAATGGACTCAACTTCTGTCAAATCCGCAGAAAAGAGACGCTCTGTTATCGGAGGTGCAGTCTCTTTTAATGAAGAACGCGGTAGAGGTCGTAGAAGACCAGGAAACACCGGGATTCTTCAGCCATCTGTTTCTGGTTCCGAAACCAGACGGCTCGTTCCATCCAGTCATAGATTTGAGCTGGATAAACAAGCTGATCGTCGCTCCAAAGTTCTATATGGAGACGATTCGATCGGTCAGAGCGAGTATTCGGGTGAACGATTATGCTACAACCATAGATCTCAAGGATGCGTACTTTCATGCCATGGTACATCCGACATTCAGAAAGTATCTACGCTTCGCAGTCCTAGGAGTGGTGTATCAATTCCGAGCGATGTGCTTCGGATTGAACCTAGCACCCTGGGCTTTCACTTGGGTAATGAACTCGGTAATGATATATTTCCGAGCTCATTCGTCTGCGGTAACGTCGGCCTACCTGGACGACATTCTTCAGAGGTACGGCAACGAGTTAACGCTTCAGAACGATGTGCAGAATCTGCTTCTATTGCTCCGACGTCTCGGTTTTGTTATAAACGAGGAGAAGTCAGATCTGGTGCCGTCCAAGTCATTCACTCATCTGGGAATGAGCTTCGAGACGCACAACAATCTCGTTCGTCTGCCGTTAACCAGAGCGAAATTAGTCAGTTGTTACGCTCGCTATTGTCTTCATGCAGACAAAGTCACAGCGAGGGAGTTTATGAGACTGATAGGTCTGTGCGGAGCCGCTGCGGATCTCATTCCGATGGGGCGGTTACGCACTCGTCCTCTCCAAATTTTCTTGACTCAGAATTGGAGTGTGAAGATTCATTCGCTCGACATAGACGTTCACTTGTCAGATCAAGTGAAACAAGAGATTCAGACTTGGGCAAACATTCAGTGGTTGACTCAGGGAGTTCCGCTGCAGTTGCCGGATCCGAGTTTTACGATTATGACAGATGCCAGTCAAACAGGTTGGGGTGCATCATTGATCCCAACGGATTCGAGGTGCCAGGGTCTTTGGGATCCACAGTTCCTAAGCAAGCACATAAACATCAAGGAAATGATGTCAATTTGGCTTGCGTTACGTCAGTGGATGGACATTATTCAGAAAGCTCATGTCCAAATTCTGTCCGACAATACGACAGTAGTGGCGTATATCAGGAACCAAGGAGGCACTCATTCCGTTCCGTTATTCAATTTAACGGAAAGAATCCTTCTGTTTGCTCTAGAACATCAAGTTCTAATTTCGGTCCGTCATATACCGGGTCGTCTGAATGTACTAGCAGACTCCCTTTCACGGAAGGGTCGCTTGTTGCCGTCGGAGTGGACTCTCAACAAACAAGTATTCAATCAGATTTGCTACCAATGGCAACGGCCAATGATAGACTTATTTGCGACACATCTCAACAATCAGTTGCAGACGTATGTGTCTCCATGTCCGGATCCAAGAGCATTTGCAGTAGACGCTCTATCGATCTCATGGGACGGAATGATAGGATATGCGTATCCTCCAGCGCCGTTAATGCAGCAAGTATTGCTAAAGATAAAACAATCTCAATGCAAGATTCTGTTGGTAGCATCTCTGTCTCCACAGAGACCGTGGATAAATCTACTCAGGTGTCTGCTGTGGCACCTACCGCGAAAGCTTCCTCCACGAGAGGATCTTCTTTCGCAGGGGAAACCGCGTCAACTTCATCACAACCCGCAAGGTCTCAACCTTAACGTTTTTCCGTTGTGCGGTCCTTCTTGCACGGCAAGCATTTTACAGGACGAGCAGTGGACGCGATTTCTAACTGTAGGAGGACCTCCTCTTCGCTAAACTATGCGGCTAAGTGGAAGGTTTTTCGTCGTTGGTGTAGGGATCATTCTGTGGATATTTTTGATCCCTCCATACCAGACATTGCAAACTTTCTAGTATACTTGTTTGACGAAATCAAACTGCAGCCTGTTACTATTAAGGGTTATAGGTCTATGTTATCTGATACCTATGCCCACCACGATAGTTTACAAATTGGATCTAATGTCTCTTTATCTAAGTTAGTTAGAAACTTCTCGATAAATAGACCCAGAACTCTTAGATTAATTCCTAAGTGGAATTTAGCTTGGGTTCTTCTTAAACTGAAGGAAAAGCCATTTGAGCCTCTTGGGACAGTAGATTTCAAATTCTTGTCTTATAAGACAGCTTTTCTCTTAGCTTTCTCTTCTGCTAGAAGAGTCAGTGAGCTTCATGCACTATCGGTGGACGATTCTCACTATCGTAGTGTCGGGAACACTATCACCTTCACTACTAATGTTGGTTTTTTAGCTAAGAATCAGGCTCCTAATAAATATCCGGAACCTATTGTTATTAAGGCTCTGCCATCTTCAGACGGGCGTAGGCCTTTACTCTGTCCTGTTAGAGCTTTACGTATTTATAGACAAAGATCTCAGTTTATCAGAAAGGGACGAAAACGTTTCTTTCTGTCTCTGATGCCTAATAGAAAGGACATTTCGGTCCATTCTATTGCTAGGTGGATTCAATTAACTATTCGTACTGCTTATGAAAATTTATCTTCAAGTCAGCAGTCTGTGCTTAAGATTTCGGCTCATGAAGTAAGAGCTCTTTCTACATCTTGGGCTTACGCAAATAGTGTTGCTATTACAGATTTAATGAAGGCTGCTTATTGGTCTCAGCCATCCACATTCACGAATTTTTATCTCAGAAATATTGAGTCCATTTCTGGAGACCTGCATTGTTTAGGTCCGTTATCTGTTGCTCAGAATGTCGTCCACTAAACAGTTGCAACTATAGTTATGCAGGCTTTCTGTTCCAGCAGTGACTCCATCCTGCTGCCCTCTTCGCTCTGGGGTATTTGACCCAGGGCAAGGGGAAGGGGAGGGGAGGGTGTTCCCTTAGGTCACCTGCTTTATAGTGAAAAGCAAGGGAATTCCTCCTCCGGAGTCAGTAATTCTGAGTCGTTTTAAAGTGTAATATTAATGTTAAAAATTCATTCATGTCATATTTTTAAAGTGTAGCTCGGTGTGAAGCATTTGTATATGTCAAGTGTCAAACGGGCGTTAATATACAATCCTCGGACACTTTTAAAGAATATAAAGAGTCTTAATTCTCTGGACTAACTTTATTTATTGGCTTACTTTAAAAATAATTAGTATAAAGGGTTATACTGGATGTTAATAGAGAACATGAATGTTATTGTGCTCAATTATGAAGGGTATTGTATCTTTCTAATTTATTATAAAATAAGAAAGATACATGTAAAGCCTAATACTCCTTTTCTCCTTGAGGAGTTGACTCTATGTTATATAGTTGAGCTTATTGGATTTTCCTGTATGTCCTAGGCCCTCCAGCCTTTTTACTATTCAGCTATGTCTGGGTCATTGGAACAGTATAAAAATGTTAAAAAATTTATAGTAATTTATATATTTTTTATACTTACCAATGACCCAGACGGGGATGGCCCTCCCAGGAGTTGGGAACTCATACCTCCCCGCTGAGTACATAGCGTTGACCAGGCACTGCCGGTAAGAATGATAATTGGCGCCAATTTTGGAACGTCCTTGACACTGCGCATGCGCAGTAAGGGCAAAGTATGGAGGACCTTCAGGACATGATTTCTTTGGTTTTAGATGCAAATTTTGGGGATTGGGGGGCAAAATTTGTGTTTGGCCCTAGTATTTTAAGAGTTAGCACCAGCTATGTCTGGGTCATTGGTAAGTATAAAAAATATATAAATTACTATAAATTTTTTAACATTCAGGCAGATTTGCTACCAGTGGGATCGTCCCATGACAGATCTCTTTGCCACAAGCCTAAACAATCAGCTTCCGACGTTCGTATCGCCGTGTCTGGATCACCGAGCAAATGCAGTAGATGCTCTATCGATCTCGTGGAACGGAATAGTAGGATGTGCATTTCCTCTGACTCCGCTGATTCAGCAGATTTTGTTAAAAATCAAACAGTCTCACTGCAAAATCTTGCTCAGAATCCTTGGATCAACCTGGTCAGGTGCCTGTTATGGGACATTCCTCAGAAACTTCCTCCTCTCAAGGACCTTCTATATCAGGGGAAGTCTGGCGCACCGCATCACAACCCAGAAGGTCTCAACCTTCACGTATTTCTGTTGTGCTGTCCTTCTTACACGGAAAGCAGTTTTCAGGACAAGCAGTGGACGCAATTTCTAACTGTAGAAAGAGCTCCTCTTTGTTGAATTACACAGCGAAGTGGAGAGTCTTCTTTCGTTGGTGTGCAGATCAGTCGGTGGATATTTATAATCCATCTATTCCTCAGATTCCCAATTTTCTGGTCTACCTGTTAGACATATTAAAACTGCAGCCTTGCACTATTAAGGGCTATAGGTCTATGTTATCAGACACATATGCTCATCATGATAACTTGGATTTTGGATTAGATCCTTCTTTATCCAAGCCAGTTAGAAATTTCTCTATTAATAGACCTGGAACCCTCAGATTAATTCCTAAATGGAATTTGGCTTGGGTTCTCTTGAAGCTTCAAGAAGCTCCTTTTGAGCCGTTAGATGATGTAGAATTTAAATTTCTAACCTGCAAAATGGCATTTCTCTTAGCCTTTGCATCTGTCAGAAGAGTTAGTGAACTCCATGCATTATCTGTTGAAGATTCCCATTTCCATAGTGTGGGGAATACTATTACTCTTACTACGGAAGTGGGATTCTTGGCTAATTGGTTTCCTTCACTGAATTAGCATAACGGGTTATGCTGGCATTAAATGGAGAAATTATTGTATATTACTCCTATGTATGATTGGTGTAATGTCGTTCTCTTTTTTATTTATAAGAGAAAAACATATGTAATTCCTCTATCTTCTCCTATTCTCCTGTAGGAGCTATTCTTTAAATTGGAGTAATAAAAATATTGTATTTCATCTAAGTCCTAGGCCCTCCACACTTTTGACGATTCAACTAAGTCTGGGCCATTGGTTTTAGTATAAAAATATGATAAATTTAAAGTAATTTGTATATTTTTGGGCTCACCAACGTTAGTTGTGTGAGCCTATGGCATAGCCCTCATGTCGGCGTTGACGTCTGCGTCGACGTCCGCTCTCAAATATTTTGAACTTTTGTGTACAGGTTTTGATTTTTTGGCTTTTTAAAATTTTGTTTAGTTTCTGCATATTGCTGTGGTGGTTCACTATAACATTTAACTCTTTTCCAGGGTATTTTGTCTTAATTTTAACCCTTTGAATCGAATTCTAGACTTATTTTGATGTTTGCGTGCAGGTTTTGATGGGGTTTTTTTACCTTTCTTCCAAGTGGAGATTTACCTTGCAGCATATGGCCATGCTCTCTATTGTATGTAAACATGCATCTTAGGGCTAAGTTTGTATTATTTAACCCTTTTCCTGCTGAATTACTTCAATTTTGGACTTTTATGTACAGGTTTTGGACTTAGGCTTACAGCTTTTTACTTTTATGTAAAATAATTTAAATTGAGGTTGACCTCACTGCATATTGCAGTGGTGGTTACTATAACATTGATATCTTTCCAGTGCATTTTTAAAAAATTTTTTAACCCTTTCAATCGATTTTTATTAGACATATTTTGACGTTTGCGTGCAGGTTTTGATGCTTTTTCTTTTCCTTTCTTCCAAGTGGAGATTTACCTTGTAGCATATGTCCATGCTTTCTATTGTATGTAAACATGCATCTTGGGGCTATGTTTGTATTATTTAACTCTTTTCCTGCTGAATTACTTCAATTTTGGACTTTTATGTACAGGTTTTGGACTTAGGCTTATAGCTTCTTACTTTTATGTACAGGTTGTGATAAAAAAAACAATTTCAAGTGAGGTTGACCTCACTGCATATTGCAGTGGTTGTTATTATAACATTGATATCTTTCCAGTGCATTTTAAAAATTTTTTTAACCCTTTGAATAGATTTTTAGACTTATTTTGACGTTTGCGTGCAGGTTTTCATGGGGTTTTTTTTGGCTCACCAACGATAGTTGTGTGAGTCTATGTCATAGCCCTCATGTCGGCGGCGTCGGCATCCGGATTCATACATTTTGAACTGTTGTGTGCAGCTTTTGATTTTTTTTTATGTCAACATGCTTTTCAGGGATAGTAATATTTTATTCAACCCTTTCCATGCTTAGTTACTTGAATTTTGACTTTTGTGTACAGGTTTTTGACTTTTGTGTGCTGGTTTTGATATTTGTTTTTCCTTTCTTCCAAGGAGTAATTTACCTTGCAGTATATTGCCATGGTTCCAGTTTTATGTTAGAATGCTTCGTAGGGCCAGTATTATATTATTTAACCCTTTCCCTACTTATTTACTTTTATTTTGGACTTTTCTGTGCAGGTTTTTGACTTTTGTGTACAGGTTTTGAAATTTTGTCTTCAAGTGGAGTTTTACCCTACTGGCATATTGCCATGGTGGTTACCTTAACATTTCATGGAATTTTTCTCTATTTAACTCTTTGAAACAAATGTGATGCTTTTTTTACTTTTATGTGCAGGTTTTGAGGTTTGTGTTTCTTTTCTTCCAAGTGGATATTTTTCAAGTAGACTTTCACCTTACTGACATATTGCCATAGTGGTTACTGTGGCATTTGCCAGGTATTTTTCTCAGTTTTAACCTCTTGAAACAAATGTGATACTTTTTTTTATTTTTATGTGCAGGTTTTGAGGTTTGTCTTTCTTTTCTTCTAAGTGGCGACTTACCTTGTAGGATATTGCCATGGTTCCTATTTTATGTTAGGATGCTTCTTTGGGCTATTATTAAATTATTTAACCCTTTAGCTGCTTATTTACTTTAATTTTGGACTTTTGTGTGCAGGTTTTGGACTTTTGTGTTCAGGTTTTGATATTTTTTTTTAAGTGGAGTTTTACCTCACTGGCATATTGCCATGGTGGTTACTGTAACATTTTCAGGGTATTTTTCTAAATTTTAACCCTTTGAAACAAATGTGATACTTTTTTTACTTTTATGGTGCAGGTTTTGAGGTTTTTCTTTCTTTTCTTCCAAGTGGATATTTTTCAGGTAGAGTTTCACCTTACTAGCATATTGCCATGGTGGTTACTGTGACATTATCAGGGTATATTTTTATACTGTACCAATGACCCAGACATAGCTGGTGCTAACTCTTAAAATATAGGGCCAAACACAAATTTTGCCCCCCAATCCCCAAAATTTGCATCTAAAACTAAAGAAAACATGTCCTGAGAGGCCCTCCACACTTCGCCCCTACTGCGCATGCGCAGTGTCAAGGACATTCCGAAATTGGCGCCATTTATCATTCTAAGTTTGGCCCTTCATCAGTTAACATCTGACTGATCTTTGTGCTTTTAAATCTCAGTTTAAATGATGCCAGACACATAAATATTAGTGAAATGGTGATTCTAAGGAGGATAGAAAAGGAGGAGAGGAAAAGAATGTGTGACAGAATATTATCAGGGCTGTAACTTAAAATTTTTTAATGAAATTATGTTAAGTTACCTATTTTCAAGGCAGCAGCCATTTTGTTGTCATTCTGATTATTTAGTTACACTGTTTTTTCAAGTGTTTTTCCTCTCTCCCTGTCCTTTAAGTTCCCCCTTGCTATTCTCCCATGCTTTTGGCATAATTTCTGTAATTATTATTACTAAAATTTCTTGGGAGTTTAGCTGAATAACAGAATGAATTCTGTTCTTTCCCCATGTTTACGTCTTCACCTACGGGTGGTTAGGCGTTGTGTTCTGCATCTACCATCTGATGTTCTGCAGTTTCTTCCCTGGAAGTCTCTGTTTTGCATCAGATGGTGTATTTTTGGTAACTCATTTCGGGCCTGGGTGCCTGGAGTCTTATTTTAGTGTTTTTACACTCATTGTTTACTTTTACAACAGCCCTCTGTGTGAGGGGGGGATTTCTAATAATAATATCTTTATGTTATTTCAATCATAACTACCGTATTTACGCTAAATATTGGGCCAGTTAAAAATAATTAAATTTTCAAATGTCCCAATATTTCGAAAATAGAAAAAATAAGGGTCAATTTTCACAGCGTAAATAAAAAAATCGATAAAAAACAGAGCCCGTGCACTCAAATTAGATAAAAATGTAGTCACTTACCAGTGGGTATTTTCGAGTATTAAGAGGGAGATTTAATTACCATCCGTCACATAAGTGTGGGTAATCTCTTATGAAAAGAAAGATCTTTTCACTGTTAATTAATTAGTTGGCTAATTCTGCAAACTACTGGTAAAGTAAAGCAAACATGACAACATTTTTCAGAAGTGCCGTCAGTATCAACACGTGTCGACAACACTCTCCAAAACAAACATTACGGTTGATTAAAAATCTGTCACAGTGTACTGAACATCAGTTCCCTGAACAGCAATTACCCGGTGACACATTTACAAAAAGTCGGTAACTCATCAAAGTGCGTGTTTTGTTAGGAGTATTAAGAAACAAAAGTCGATCATTATAAACACACACATACAAACAATCAAATGGCGGTTTGAACCTCAATGAAAAAAGACATCAAAAGAAAAGTTGGCTTGTTTTTACACACCGTTTTGGTGTATAAAAATATGGATTGGCAGTCGACTGTCATTAACGTTTTCATCATGGACAAATTCATAGTCAGATACAAAACAGCAGCTGAAGCAAGACCCACTGTAGAGTTGGCACCGGCAAAGCCAGTAATTAAAAGACCAGTTGGAAGGCCACTCAAAAGAAAAATAGAAGAAGTCGATGAACCTACCACAGTTGCAAAAAAGAAAATAGCTTCTGAGATAGAAGACACAACAGAATGTCAACCTTGTACCGAAACAGAGCGAGATCTAGGTAACATCCGGGGACAATATAAAACATTCACGGTGAAAGAGAAAAAGAATGCAGTGGAACTTGCTAAACTCCTGGGTACAAGACAAGCTGCCATAAAATTGAAAATTCCGAAGTCATCAATTGGTCGTTGGTCAAAAATTAATTTCAAAGAGGATGAAAAAAGGAGCAAAACTGGAAAGCTTTCAAGGAGTGGAAGGCCTGTCACATATGGTTCGGAAATAGACGAGAAAATTGCCGAGTGGGTACTCATTCAACGAGATCTCCAGCTACCAGTCTCGGTAGAGTCGCTATGTATCTATGCAAGAGAAATTGTAAGAAAAGACAATGCTGAAACATGCACAGAATTCAAGGCCAGTTTCGGGTGGGCAGTGAAATTTATGCAACGACACGAACTAACATTAAGAGCTAAGACATCACTTGCACAAAGATTGCCCCGAGACTTAGAAGAGAAAACTGTAAGTTTCCTGAAATACATCAAAGATAAGAGACGGGAGGATGAATTCGAAGACGATTACATCGTTAACATGGATGAGACTCCTGTTTATTTTGATTTATTACCAAATAAAACAATTGACAGACTGGGGACGAAATCAGTGCGCATAAGAACAACAGGTGCAGAAAAAAGACATTTAACGCTGGTGTTGGCAGTCAGTAGTGCCGGTAAAGTTTTACCCCCCATGGTAATTTTTAAAGGGAAGAGACAATTAAAGTTGAATATCCCCAGTGATTGGATTGTGTGTGTTCAACAAAAGGGCTGGATGGATGAGGAACTGATGCAACAGTGGGTTAAAGACATTTTAGTGCCTCACACAAAAAAAGAAAGATCTCTCTTAGTAATGGACAGTTTCCGGGGACACCTCACTGAAAGTGTCAAAAAGGTTCTGAGGCGAAACAATGTTGTGTCAGCCATAATACCTGGTGGTTGTACCTCCAAATTACAACCACTAGACGTCAGTATCAACAAGCCAGTAAAGGGACATCTCCGAACAAAGTGGGTAGAATACATGAGCTCAGAAACGAGAAAGATTGTTGACAATAAGGAAGAGAGGATTAAATCTGCCACTAAACAACAAGTAATTGACTGGATCAAATACGCTGTTGATCAGCTAATTGAGCAGCCCACAATGATAAAACGTTCATTCAAAGTGTGTGGACTTAACAATCACATGAATGGTGCTGAGGACAATATGATTAGGGCAGATGAGTGGCTACCCGTGGACAATCCTTTCAAAACCGTGGCAGAATTAGATGACGCCTGTGAGGAGTTTTATGATGTGGGCGACATGCTGTCTATGGATGAAGCCAGGGGGCTATTAGAGTCAGATGATGAGTTGCCCGACGACTGCCAGTAAATCGTAGTACTGTAGATATTCCATCTCGGCACATCTTGAAATTTCTAAAATGAAGCAAGAAAATCACAGGAAAATTTTGAGTTCACGAATTGCTGAACTGCAGTTGCTCGTGAACCTAAAATTTTCTGGCGATTTTCTTGCTTCATTTTAGAAATTTTAAAAACTGCCAAAATGGTATTATGTGGAGGCCCACCAAACACCCCCCCCCCCCCCCTCCACCACACACACACACTTCTTTCGTGTCATGATATAGCCAAGATACGGCTCATATGCTGAAAATGAGTTTAAACCTCAATAAATAAATAAATAAGTAAATAACAGCAGGGCAAGGCAAATTTTTACTGCCTGTAAATCTCAGTAGATATTCCATCTCAGTACTTCTTGAAATTTCTAAAATGAAGCAAGAAAATCACAGCAAAATTTTCTCGAATTGCTGCACTGCAGTTGCTCGTGAACCTAAAATTTTCCGGTGATTTTCTTGATTCATTTTAGAAATTTTAAAAACTGCCGAAATGGTATTATGTGGAGGCCCACCAAACACCCCCCCCCCCCCCTCCACCACACACACACACTTCTTTCGTGTCATGATATAGCCAAGATACGGCTCATATGCTGAAAATGAGTTTAAACCTCAATAAATAAATAAGTAAATAACAGCAGGGCAAGGCAAATTTTTACTGCCTGTAAATCTCAGTAGATATTCCATCTCGGTACTTCTTGAAATTTCTAAAATGAAGCAAGAAAATCACAGCAAAATTTTCTCGAATTGCTGCACTGCAGTTGCTCGTGAACCTAAAATTTTCCGGTGATTTTCTTGATTCATTTTAGAAATTTTAAAAACTGCCGAAATGGTATTATGTGGAGGCCCACCAAACACCCCCCCCCCCCCCCCCCCCCCTCCACCACACACACACACTTCTTTCGTGTCATGATATAGCCAAGATACGGCTCATATGCTGAAAATGAGTTTAAACCTCAATAAATAAATAAGTAAATAACAGCAGGGCAAGGCAAATTTTTACTGCCTGTAAATCTCAGTAGATATTCCATCTCGGTACTTCTTGAAATTTCTAAAATGAAGCAAGAAAATCACAGCAAAATTTTCTCGAATTGCTGCACTGCAGTTGCTCGTGAACCTAAAATTTTCCGGTGATTTTCTTGATTCATTTTAGAAATTTTAAAAACTGCCGAAATGGTATTATGTGGAGGCCCACCACCCCCCCCCCCCCCCTCCCACACACACACACACACTTCTTTCATGCCATGATATAGCCAAGATGCAGCTCATGTGCTGACATAGCCTGTACTTTCTGTTTGCGACAGTGTTTCTGCTGGCCATTATCAGGGTGTTCCAGAAAATAAACTTATTAGATTATAGTAATACGAATATTAGTACTGTGTGTATACAATAGAAATTTAATTGCCTCGTAATGATTATTATGTTATGAATAAGTTGGTTGAACAAAATCAGTTTTAGAACCCTTCACATATAAATGTCCACACTATTTTTTACAAAATTTATACTTTTGTGAATTTCCGTGAATCAAGGGAGACTACTTGCTTTGCATATCTCGCAACATTGCCACTGGGATTTCCAGTTTTGTGAAACTTGATTGAATATGTTTTTATTGATTTTCATTTCTTTTATTGACAGTTTGTGTGTAAATTTGTTTTCACTTTGTAATAAATATATCTAATTGAATAAATCGACTTCTTGTTTTTTTATTTGGGAAAAGTAGGAATAAATTCGTCCAATGACTCTTGAGTTTCTCCAGTAGTTTCTGCCCTGCTCTTCAAAATCCACGTGGGTCATGTTTGTCAACAAAATTTTGTTTTCCGAATGGATTCCTTTTTACTTCGTATTTTCGTACTTACCGGTAGGACCTTTCTCATACTTATCCATACCACAGTCGTGATATGCGGGACTTGATATTTGGATGATTTGGTATGTGGACAATATATCTGTATTTTCAAATCCACCGCCGGTAATAATCAGCATGGGGACAATTTGAGATGGGAAGTTGTGAAGAATAAAACAAACGCCAGCAAAATCATTCTTTTCTTTATTTCCATTTATTAAAATTACTTACCATCCAAATACCAGCGATATCCTTTCCTTTTTATTTGGTATTTTCGTACTTACCGGTACCATTGACCTTTCTCATACTTACCCATCCCACGGTCGAACCACAACACTGAAAAATGGGACCAGGTGTCCCAAAATAAGAACAGAAAAGAAAATTAATTTTGGCGAAATTGTTTGGTGTCCCAAAATTTAGAGTGGCCCAATATTTAGCGTAAATACGGTAGATACATTATTATTGTTCGTAAGTGTTGAATAAATTGTTTAAAATATTTTTAAAATTTTTGTCCACACTTAGGCTTGGGATCCATTGGGGCTCAACGTTACTTTTCAGAAACTTGGGCTGTTCTGAAAAAATATTTTTTCAAAATATTTTGATTTCAATTATTTTTTCTATATTAATGGATCATATTATTATTATGTATTTTGATTGCCAGGGGTTAGTGCGAGTACCAGGACTTGTTTTCTTTTCACATTGAAAGGATATTGATCAATTGTTTTAAGAGGAAGTCTTCCTCTGACCTTATTATCATTCTATATGTGGTCAGTGTACTCGCATTTACTCCGGTTCTGTATCGTATGATTTCGATGACAATATGGGAAGCGTATGTCACGGTATGTTGTTGGGGATTTGGACTCTCCGGTCCTTTCCCCGCAGGGTCACTCTACTTTATCAATTTCTTTTTCAGACGATCAAGATTAGGGTGATGTATCTGTGATGTCTTCCAACAGTGTGCCTCCGTCGTCACAATTAATGAAGGGCTAGCGGAAAAGTGCTCATGTAATACGCCAATTGCCTAAGAGGACCCTAGTAGGTTCGACGGCCTTTGACGTCCGCTAGCTCGCCCGGTGTAGCGTCCATTCACCGAATGGTTCGGCAGCCGGGTTCGTCCGTTGCGGTCTAGAAGGAATTTTGGGGTGATGCGAGCACTATAAAATTAACTTAATGCACACCCAGTGACGGCGGATCGGAGGGAGAACGGAGGAAGCCTTTTAGTCCGGTTCATAGCTCGTTCCGGTCCATCCGGACGGCAAGCGAGAGAGGCCCCTCTCTCGTTCAACAACATCTGGCCCCAGATGTTGTGGTACAAATGTGTCGTTAGCGGAGCATACGTCCGTCGCTCGGGACGCTCCGTTGTATAGGCAGTCCGCTGAGACTGCTAAGGCTTCCTCTTCTCGTCAGCGCACACGACCGCACCTTGGCTGCGTGACCGCCGATATATTACCAGCTTCGCCGATCAAGGATTCTTCGGCGACCAGGTCACACCATCCGGCAGCCAGGGATTCGAGACCGATGGACTCCGGACGTTCGCATAGGAAAAGTATGCGGGAGCCATCTGATGCGGAGCTGCCCTCGGCGAAGCAGCGATAGACTGCGCCTCCGCAGGTCTCGACGCCGGACATTCTTGTGCACATAGCACAGCTTATCGCAGCATCCCAGCAGCCGACAGAAACGGTGTCGGATCGAGAATTATCCGACAGCGCTGGGTCGGTAGCCGGGGACTTGAGGCCTGCAGACTCCGGACGTTCGCATAGGAAGTATGCGGGAGTCAACGTACACGGAGCTTCCAGCGGCAATGCATCGTAAGTCCGCTACTGCACAGGCCTCGGGAACGGACGTGCTTTCCTTAATAGCACAGTTTATCGCAGCATCCCAGCATCAACTGAATCTGTCGCATATATTTTATCCGACGATGCTGGGTCGGGACGCTCCGCGGAAGCGGGTATGGACGTCCGAAAGTTTCATCCGGTCCGACGGGATACCGAAAGGGATTCAGTGGATTTCAAGCTTTCCCTTTCGGAACAACATATGCTGCGATGCCGGATAAGAAACTGATAGCGTCGGTGGACTTAGAAATTTTTGGTTCGGTTCAGGGACATCGTCCCTCAGTTCCGACATAGTCCAATAATGTCACACAAACTATCGAATTATTGAACGACGCTATATATATTATTATTTTATGCTTGCTATCCAAGCATTTCTGGTTTCTTGTTCGAAGAGTTATGGAGATGTCTTTCAAAAAGTGTGCCTCTGTCGTCATAGTTAATGAAGAGTTAGCGGCAATAAGTGCTCATGGAATATGTCTATCGCTTACGGAGTGACATTCGCTAGCTCACCCGGTGTAGCGTACATTCATCGAATGGTTCGGCTGCCGGGTTCGTCCGTTGCGGTCTAGGAAGGAGATTTGGGTGATGCGAGCACTTTAATTACTTTAGTACTCACCCAGTGACGGCAGATTGAGGACAGATCGGAGGAAGCCAACAACATAGGGGACCGCATGTTGTGGTTCAGATATTTACATTCGGAGCATATGTCCGTTGCTCGGGACGCTCCGTTATATTGACAGTCCGAGAGACTGTCTTTAATGCTTCCTCATCCTCACAGCAGGGCACACGACCGCACATTGGCTACGTGACCTCGAGTATCCGATCAGTTTCGGCATTCAGTGATTCCACAGCGAATAGGTCGCGCCATCCGGTAGCCAAGGGACACGAGGCCTATACACTCCGTTCGCTCGCATATTGGAAGTATGCACGGGGTAACGATCTCGGAGCTTCCTGCGGCAATGCATCGTAAGACCGCTGCTCCTCAGGCCTCAGTGACGGACGTGCTATCCGAGTTAGCACAGTTGTTTCGCAGCATCCCAGCAATTGACGGTTTCTCGGTC
Source organism: Pictodentalium vernedei (assembly GCA_031216915.1). Classification (NCBI taxonomy): domain Eukaryota; kingdom Metazoa; phylum Mollusca; class Scaphopoda; order Dentaliida; family Dentaliidae; genus Pictodentalium; species Pictodentalium vernedei. The sequence continues at coordinate 123,041,075 of CM062291.1, forward strand.
GAATCAGGAATTATCCGACGGCGCTGGGTCGGTGCGGTCCGTGGTTGCATCAAGCTACGGACGACCGAACGCTTTATAGGGTCCGACAGGATGGCGAAAGGGATTCGAAAGATTTCGAGTTTTCCCTTTAGTAGTATCGGAAGATGCCTTTCATATCTTCTGGCATTTCTTCCAGTGATTATTTTTTTCGGACTTCATTGCTGCGATCTTGGATAAGAGACTTACAGCGTCATTGGACTCGGATTTTTCGATCGGTACAGGGACTTTGTCCCTGACTTACCGACGCAGTCCAATATTGTCATTACAACATGTGTTTTATTTTTCGACGCTATATATTTATATATATATACAAGCCTGCTACTAAGCATGATAGTTTAGTTTCTTGTCCGCGTGGCTCATTTCTGCCATTTTATCTTTTTTACATATAGTTTATTTTGGCAGAGCAGGGCATACCGAGAGTTCATATGCGTCTAGACGGTGTGATTAAAGACTGCATATATTCTTTTTCACCGTTTATGTCTTTTCCAATTTCAATGTTGGGAACGACATTATGTATAGTAGACTTAACTTAGACGCTTTATTATACGTAATCCGCCTTACTGAGGCGTTATCATTACGTCTTCAAGAAAAGATTTACGGGATATTATTCTCAATGTAATTTCTTTTGAGGGCAGTAGTTTGTTCACGTATAACTCCGCCCTTCAGTGGCTGTTTGGAGTTGGTTAGACGTGATGCAGCCCTAGCTACATCCACGCGTGGATAGTAGGTTAAGAACTCTCTCAGAGTCGCTTCGTTCTCGGAGGAGCTTCTCTTCGACGGCAACTTTCCGGCAATCCATGAATTGCTTGATTTATACATTCTCTTGTCTATCTAGTGTTACAAGAGATTCAGACTTGGGCAAACATTCGGTGGTTGACTCAGAGAGTGCCGCCGCAGTTGCCGGACCCGAGTGTGGCTGTTATGACGGTTGCCAGTCAAACAGTTTGGGATATATACTGATCCCTACGGATTCGAAGTGCCAGGGTCTTTGGGTTCCGCAGTCTTTTAGCTATCAGTTGACTTCCGCGGAATAATGTTTTTTAGGCTTGCTTTATGTCATTGCATGAACATTATTCAGAAACGCATGCCCAAATTCCTGTCCTTTAATTCGACAGTAGTGGCGTATCTCCGGAACCAGGGAGGCACTCTTTCGTTTCCGTTATTCATTTTAATGGAAAGAATCCGTCTGTTGGTTATAGTACACCAAGTTCAGTTTTGGTCCGTCATATTCTGGGTCGTCTGATTGTTTTATCGCACTCCCGTTCTCTTACGGGTCGCTTGTTGCTGTCAGAATGGACTCTCAACAAACAAGTATTCAATCAGATTTGCTATCTATGGGAGCGCCCAATGATGTTTTATTTATGACACAGCTTGCTAATCAATTGCAGACGTATGTGTTGGCTTGTCCAGATCTCTGAGCTAATACTGGTAACGCTCTATTGATCTATAGGACGGAATGATAGGATACGCGTATCCTCCGGCGCTGTTGTTTTTAGCAGGTATTGCTAAGATAAACAACCACAATGCATTTCTGTTGATAGCATCTCTATCTTCACAGAGATCATGAGTAATTTACTCTCTTGTCTACTGTGGATCTTAACGTGAAATCTTCCTCTATGTGAGGATCTTTTTTCACTGGGTAAATCGTGTCATCTTTATCACAACCAGCAAGGTCGCAACCTTCATGTATTCCGTTGTGTGGTCCGTATTGCATTGTAAGCACTGTACTGGACGAGCTTTGGACGCGATTTCTTACTATAGGAGATCCTCTTCTTCGCTATTCTATGCGACTAAAGTGGAGGCTCTTCCGTCGTGGTGTAGGGATCATTATGTTCATATGGTTGATCCCTCCATACTACTGATTGCTATTTTTTAGTATACTTGTTTCACAAGATCTACTGCAGCCTGTTGTTATTTAGGTTATAGGTTTATGTTACCTCATACCTATGCACTCTACGATAGTTTACAATTGAGTCTTTTGTCTCTTTATCTAAGTCAGTTAGTAACTTTTTGATAAATAGACTTAGAATCTTTAGATCAAATTCCTATACGGATTTTAACTTCAGGTTCTTATTTAGCTAAGTAATCATTTGAGCCTCTGGAAACAGTAGTTTTCAAATTCTGACCTTTTAGACAGTAATTCTGTTGGTTTCTCTTTTACTGTAGAGTCAGTGAGTTTCATGCACTATCGATGGATGATTTTCACTTTCATAGTTTCGGAATCAATACTTCCGTTACTATTTAGGTTGGATTGTTGCATAAGAGTTAGGCTCCTATTATCCGGAACCTATTATTTTAAGGTCCTTCCGTCTTCGTATGGGCATAGGCCTTTACTCTTTCCGGGTACAGTTTATGTATTTATAAACAGATATCTGTTTATTACAAGGGCGTAAGCTTCTTCTGTCTTTGATGTCTAGTAGAAGGACGTTACGCTCCATTTTATTGTTAATGGATTCTATTAACTAGCGTACTGCTTATGGTATATCATTGGCTTAGCAGTTGTGCTTAAGATTTCGGCTCATGAAGTAAGAGTTCTTCTACTTCTTGGGCTTACATTAATAGTGTTGCTATTATAGATTTTTGAAGGCTGCTCATTGCGCTCAGCCATCCATTCATGAATTTTATCTCAGAAATATCGAGTCCATTTCTGGAGGCCTCTATTGTTAGGTCTATTATCTACTGCTCAGAATGTCATTCACTTAACAGTTGCTACTATAGCTAGGTAGGCTGTCTGTTTCGGCAGTGTCTCCGTTCGGCTGCCCTCTTCGCTCTGGGCTATTTGACCCAGGGCAAGAAAAAGGGGGGGGGGGGAGGGTGTTCCCTTGGGTCACCTGTTTTTACTATGAAACAAGGGGATACCTCCTCCGGAGTTAGTAATTCTGAGCTGTTATTGGGATGGTTGTTTAGTGAGAAGTTTAAGTTTATAAAATTCATTCAAGTCTTAGTTTTTAAAGTATAGCTTTTGAATATTGCATATGTCAACGGACATGATTATGCAATTCTCACACACTTTTAGGAGTATAAGAGTCTCTATTCTCTAGACTTACTTTATTATTGGCTTACTTTAAAAATTATTAGTATAAGGATTATTGGATATTAATAGAGTACATGGATGTATGAAGCTCAATTTTTGGAAGGTGTTGTATCTTTCTAATTTATCATAAATAAGAAAGATACATGTAAGGCCTATTACTTCTTTTCCCTACAGGGGATGACTCTATTTTATTTTATTGAGCGTATTCCATTTTGCTCTATGTCCTTGGCCCTCCAGCCTTTTTACTATTCAGCTATGTCTGGGTCATTGGTACAGTATAAAAATGTTAAAAAATTTATAGTAATTTATATATTTTTTATACTTACCAATGACCCAGACGGGGATGGCCCTCCCAGGAGTTGGGAACTCTTGCCTCCCCGCTGAGTACATAGCGCTTACCAGGCACTGGTTATTAGAATGATAAATGGCGCCAATTTCGGAACGTCCTTGACACTGCGCATGCGCAGTAGGGGCGAAGTGTGGAGGGCCTCTCAGGACATGTTTTCTTTAGTTTTAGATGCAAATTTTGGGGATTGGGGGGCAAAATTTGTGTTTGGCCCTATATTTTAAGAGTTAGCACCAGCTATGTCTGGGTCATTGGTAAGTATAAAAAATATATAAATTACTATAAATTTTTTAACTTTTCTCAATTTTAACCCATTGAAACATATGTGATACTTTTTTTTTTTTTTTTACTTTTATGTGCAGGTTTTGAGGTTTGTCTTTCTTTTCTTCAAAGTGGAGACTTACCGTGTAGCATATTGCCATGGTTCCTATTTTATGTTAGCATGCTTCTTGGGGCTATTATTATATTATTTAACCCTTTACCTGCTTATTTACTTTATTTTGGACTTTTGTGTGCAGGTTTTGGACTTTTTTCTTTTATTACTCCAGCCACCCCTTTACATTGGCCACCTGCTGGTGAGCCAAGGGGTACTGATACCCCCTCTAGTTATACTTACTTCTTACCAATGGCTCAGACGGGGATGGACCTGCCATGAGTGGGCACTCATACCTCCCCACTGATAAATATAACATTTAGCAGGCATAACTAGGAAGAATGATGTTGGCGCCAATTTCGATACCTTCCTGGTTACCGTGCATGTGCAGTACACAAAAGTATGGAGTATACTTATACATACATGCACCATAATGATGGTGCCTTAGGAGCTTGTGGCATTGAACTCAACATACATATACTTATACATACATGTAACATAATGGTGGTGCCTTGGGAGCGTGGTGTAAGGCTTCCAGGTTTACATGTGTAAACGTGAACGTTTCAATTATGGGCATTAAACGTTTACAGTTCTGGTAAACGTGTACACGGAATGAAGTTTTAATAGAGTAATTTCAAAATTGCAGATTAATGCAGAAAGTCAAAGAAACAAAAAAAAAATTTCCAACTTTGCAATGCAATATTTTGGTAATGCTTCAGAAAAATTGTGTACTGGTTCCGACTGGCGCCACCACCACCACAGTAACCGAACGAAATCATCTTCAAATCATGTGATATCATATGTGACACAGTCACGTGAGCCACATGGCACATGCTTATCTTTGGTGTTTCCTTCGAAACATGTGTAGGATGTTTTAGTTTATTCGGATTTACATGTATATTCCCAAAGTGATACACAATTGTTCTCGATGATTTCGTTCACCTGACATGGATTATTAATTTATTATTCACACATGGGATGATCTTAGGATCAATTTATGGAGTTTGACAGACAGACTGGCACTTGCGGTGTTTGAAAATTTGGATTCCCCTGCATGGTTTGTAGACTTTGTTTATTTTTGCGACATTGCATTCCACTCTCAAGTCTGGTATTGTCACTATTGTGTGCCATGGCAACTTGCTCCAACATTACTGTTTGAAAAAACACAAGTAATGTCACCCCGAACCCACCAGAATGAGCTCAGAGAGCCCCATAAAATTCAAAATTTACCTGGGGGAGAATCCCCCAGCCCCCCCCCCCTCCCCCCCATAGACCGAGCGACTTTGCCTTCGGCATCTGCATGCTGTGATCGTTCGTCTACGTCATTTTTGGACGAACTGTAAAATTAAATCGGCTGTCTCAATAACAGAAATTGTATGCCCTGTACGCAAAGATATGATGAACTTACTGTGTTTACTGTGTATTATTACACACTTCTATCAAATATTGACTACTTGCATTGTTAGTACGTGTAAACGTTTCCGTTTCATTTACAGACAGTCGTTTAAACGTTTACAATTTTGTCTAAACGTGGAAGCCTTAGCGTGGTGGCATTGACCTTCACACTGAAAGGTCCACAATTTGGTCCTGACCAGCAGTAACTACTGTCCTTGGGCAAAGCACCTAATCCCAATTGCCCACATGAGGGCACATTGGTGATCTGTTCTAGGACATACTGTACATCTATGGTGCATTTGCCTTCACACTTCTCATTTGGAATCAAAGCATTAGACAAACATTAACTCTTGCATGCTGCTGGCAGATATTCCTGCCCATACAGGAAATCTCTTCCATTAAATAAGTCAAATTTGAGGATATTTAACCAAATTTTCCCCTGTAAATAGTGTAGGCTTTTTAACTAATGATTTCTTGTTTCAAATGTTAATGAATTTTTCATCAAATCTAATCATGGCTGCTCCATAGCAGCCATGACTAGATTTGATGAAAAATACTTTAAAATTACTCAGTATGTTAACTGTTAAACATCGGAACATCATGTAAAGATACATGCTTTTCTGGCCTTGATACTAATGGTATTGCAAATATTGTGGGTTCACGAGTGCTGAAACAAATGGCATACTCTAGGGTGTGAATATTCAGGGGTCATTTTGGGTGTCTGCAGGGTCCGAATATGGGACCCTTTCCCAATGGCATGTTTGTAGGATTTTTCCCAATTCAAACCGAAAATTGCCCAATCTCAGTCCTCATTCAAATAAAAATTTAATTCTTCTTTAACTCTTGAAGGCCTTATTTTGACTTTAATAACTTTTCCTGCAACAAAAACAGTTGCCTTAATAGGCAGTTTTTGGATTCATTTTGCAAGTTACATCCCAAGAACCTTGTCAGTTGTTTCTAGGCAAGTCTTGGCTGCCTAAACAGGCAGCCAAGTCTTGCCTAGACACAGCCGCTAAGCCTCCGGATGTACACTGTCCAAGAGTAGCAAATATAACAATTTATAATACAGTGGAGCCCACTTAATTGGATATCTCTTAATTGTATATTCCTGTTAATTGAATATAATTTCCCAACACAAAACCATTTACCATACCTCCAGTACAAATTTGACCTGTTAATTGAATATAGGTTACAGAGTAAACTCCTGTTAATTGAATAACAAATCTTGTAACCTGTCGAGAAATTACCCAGACTATCCCATGTTTTCCTTTGTTTATACACCCATTGGGCCTCAGTACATCCAATACAGACATTTAATCTATTATATCTTGTTTGACAGAGCTCATGGATCTCTGTCAAACAAGATATAAGAGAATAAATGCTAAGTTTATCTCTAGAATGCAGGAAAGCCATACAATCCCTGTTAATTGAATACTCCTGTTAATTGAATAATTTTCATTGGCAAAGTGCCTATTCAATTAACAGGGTTCCATTGTACAGATTACAAAGACTGTTCATTATTTCATGCAACTGTTTGTTATAAAACTTACAACATGTACTATACATTTAGTAGCTTCTGTATTAATGTTCTCAGCTCAATATGAAGGTAACATTTCATATTCATTGTGTGTTTCTTCTTCTAAACAAATTCCCAATTGGAGCCTTCATGACAAGAATTTTCCAAATTGCATGGACTCTGGAGCCTTTCCCAAAGAGGGTAGAAGAATCCCCGATATTTGTGCACAGAATTCATACATTATTCAAATATTCCTTTCTACTTTGTATGTAAAAAGCAGCACCATTATGTTTGAATAGATACTGAGTCAAAAAAGAAATTATAATAGCAACAAATGTGAAAAAATAGCATAAAGGATGAAATATAATAGTTCTAATTAGAGCTGTGCGGTATTGAAATTTCAGGTTTGGTATCAGTATTTTTCGGGTGAATACCTCAGTTTCGGTATGGTATTCGGTATATGCATAGAACACCGAAAATAGTCGCAAACTGACCAAATTTTCCAACATTCAACCATACAGTAACTTAAAAGGTTCAGTGCTGACATCTCATGAACTTGGCAAGTTCCTGTGCTAACTGATTAGTCTAGCAAGTTATTTAATGAATCATTCGATTCATTTTGAATCATCACACTGCATCGAGTGATTCATTAAATAAATTGCCAAGCAAATCAGTTGGCCTCTCTGTCCTTCGTACATGTACCATGCCCCTCCCCATTGAATCGGGTAGAAGAAACATATATGTTCTTCAACTTCAGGGCTTTTCAGTAAGTTTTTACTGGCAGTAACACTCTTGGTCAGGCTCTGCCCCCCACCCCACACACCTTATCTTTCAAACTTGCAACAAGATAAATGTCCACTGTCCAGTGAATTCAGTGTCCAATATCCACACAAATATGCAAGTGAATTGAAGTAATTCAACTGTAATTAGTCTCTCCATGATAATCCCAGTTGTGAAAACATTGTGCAATCATTGCCAATCCTGCAATGCGTCAATGACATGGTGTCATCCACCTTTCTTTCTTTGGGTTCATCCTTGACAGGGCTTATATTTCATCTAAATTTGGGAGAAACCATTTGGATTTTCCCGAAAATGGTTGCGAGAATCCATACCAGCTATGAGTGTCCAAGGATCCCATGAGACCACCATGGCTGAACCCCTGTTGTAAACTGATAATATTTGTTAACCCTTTACCCAACACAGCTTTTTAATTTTGAAAACCTAAACCAAATTGAGCTGTTCCACTGACAGCCTTATTTATACAATTTTATTGACAAAGTGTCAGGATATTTCAGGTCGTGTTAGGCTTGTATTGATTAATTTGCTGTCGCTGTGTTAGATAATAGGTTAAATTGACTCAATTTCTTTCACGCGAATCCTAGCAGAGATGCAGTGAGAATCTGCATGGATACTCGCTGGTTTTGTTGCGCGAATCTATGCGTGAATCGATTCTCGGGTTCTCGTCGAAATATAAGCCCTGCTTGATAAACATATAAAATAACATGTTTTGATGTGGCTAAAACTGTGGAAGTAGTTCGCTCCACAAGTTTACATTAAAAAAAAATCCAATATGGCCACAACTCGGCCATCTTGAAACCAAGCGGGGAAAACAAACATTATGTCACGCACTGCTCCTGATCATGTTGGATCTTTTTTACCTCAACTTTGGCGAAGCCAAATTTGAGCTTATGCCTTGGCCAGTCGTCCGTCTGGCTCCCCCTGTCCGCCAACAATTCAATACGGCTCGGGCTAGAGGCCATATTTATGAACCGATCTTTACGAAACTTCTTGGGTACCTTTGTTATGACCGTGGGACGAGAACGAGTGTTGTTGGGTCCGATTCGAAATTCAAGTTGGCCGATGGCAGCCAGTTTGTACAAAATTAGGTGCAATCAGATTTTTGTGCAGAACTTCCATATGAAAGTGCTGATTTGAATAATTTTTTGTATGAATGTTTAGTACCATGGGATACATCACATATAATACGGGTTTTTTTCTCGTGGGTAAATTATGCAAATTAGACTAACTTTGATGTATTTAGTGTTACTTTCAGCACTGTAAGTGGAAATGCCAATACGGCTCGAGCTAGAGGTCGTATTTATGAACCGATCTTTACGAAACTTCTTGGGTACCTCTGGTATCACCGTAGGACGAGAACGAGTGTTTTGGGGTCTGGTCCAAAATTCAAGATGGCCGATGGCAGCCATTTTGTACAAAATTAGGTGCAATCAAATTTTTGCACAGAACTTCCATATGAAAGCGCTGATTTGAATAATTTTTTGTGTGAATGTTTAGTACCATGGGATACATCACATATAATACGGGTTTTTTCTCGTGCAGAAATTATGCAAATTAGATGAACTTTGATTTTTTCAGTGCTTCTTACACACAGTAAGTACACATGTCAAGACGGCTCGGGCTAGAGTCTGTATTTATGAACTGATCTTCACGAAACATCTTGGGTACCTTTGTTATCACCTTGGGACGAGAACGAGTGTTTCTGGGTGCGGTCCAAAATTCAAGATGGCTGCCAGTGGCCATTTTGTACCGAAATTAGGTCTAATCAGTTTTTTATACACAACTTCTATACGGCTCAGGCTAGAGGCCGTATTGATGAACCGATCTTTACGAAACTTCTTGGGTACCTTTGTTATCACCGTGGGATGAGACCGAGTGTTTTTGGGTGTGGTCCAAAATTCAAGATGGCCACCAGCAGCCATTTTGTACCAAAATTAGTGCAATCAGTCTTTTGTACAGAACTTCTGAATGAAAGTTCTAATTTGAATAAATTTTTGTATGAATGTTTAGTAATATGGAATACATCACATATAGTACAGGTTTTTTTCTCGTGCAGAAATTATGCAAATTAGATGAACTTTGATTTATTCAGTGCTACTTATACACTGTAAGTGCACATGTCAATACGGCTCAGGCTAGAGGCTGTATTTATGAACCGATCTTCACAAAACTTCTTGGGTATCTTTGTTATCACCTTTGGACGAGAGCGAGTGTTTCTGGGTGCTGTCCAAAATTCAAGATGGCTGCCAGTGGCCATTTTGTACCGAAATTAGGTCCAATCAGTTTTTTGTCACAACTTCTATACAGCTCGTATTTATGAACTGATCTTCACAAAACTTCTTGGGTACCTTTGTTTTCACTTGGGACAGGAACGAGTGTGTTTTGGGGTGCCTTTGTTACCACTGTGCTATGAGAACAAATATTTTGGGGTTCAGTCAGACCCACTCTGGGACTCAAAGATTTCTTTTCTAGTAAGTTTAGCATCTGACTGTCACCCACCTTTACAATACTTTACCTATACATTTGTTACAGGCTACGGTCAGTATTTATGTACAGACCGTTACAATACTTTATATGTACCTTTGTTATCAGGTCATTAACCAAGGCACCCCAAAACACACTCGTTCCTGTCCCAAGTGAAAACAAAGGTACCCAAGAAGTTTCGTGAAGATCAGTTCATAAATACGAGCTGTATAGAAGTTGTGACAAAAAACTGATAGGACCTAATTTCGGTACAAAATGGCCACTGGCAGCCATCTTGAATGGCCGACTGGTGGCCATATTGGATTTTTTTTTATGTAAACTTGTGGAGTACTTCCACAGTTTTGGCCGCATTTTCATAAAACTTCACAATGAAAATGCGGCTAAAACTGTGGTAGTTCGCTCCACAAGTTTAGAAGTGCAATGGACCGACAACGATGACAACAGACCGACCGACAGACAAGTTGACTCCTATATACACCCCCACCCCCCTAAAACTTCATTTGGGGAGGGGGGTTATAATTATAGGTGATTTTGGGTGGAATCACGCTATCAGTGTTCACTAACTTCACTTCTGGTTGTTGGCCTCATACACGTTTCTGAAAATTCCAGAGAATCGACGATTTTACATGACAAATTAGGGTAAATTTTCATTTTCCATGAGAAAAAAATGTGCAAATCGATTTACTAATAAAAGCAAATCATTTTCAAAGTATTTGCAGTGTCATGGTCGACCAAATGAACTTCCAAAATGCTAAATCTGATGTTGCCTGTTGGCTTCTGTACATAGTTTTTTAAAGTGTCTTAAAATTAAGGTCAAGCACTTCTTTCCCACGTGCGCTGGTGTGCAGTATAAATTATTTATTCGAAAGAATATAAAGCAGATGATCGGGTGTTAAAGTTTGGGGCTTGTATTTTAATAAAATGATCAGATGTTAAAAGTATCTGCAACTTAAAATATTAATGCTGAATTGAAAGAAATGCTATAAAAAAAATCGCCGAGACGCGATAACCACTGGCAGTATTAACGTTTGTATGTCAAGCTGTCAGCGTATTGAATTTTCAAAACCAGTGGATTATTTCCAACCAAATGTCAACCAGTCAACCACCCACCCAACCTCGAATGTCCCCTGTGAATAAATCGCACAGTAATTTCCAGAAAATATATTGAATCAGCCAGAATGTTGGAAACACTGGAACCAGGCCGTATTTCTTCAGAAACAGAAGTACCAAGTTAACAACTTGCCATTTTTCGTTTTTCTGCTGTCACTTTTTTATTAGCTCAACTTTGGGGAAGCCAAATTTGAGCTTATGCCATGGCCCGTCGTCCGTCTGTCTGTCTGTCCGTCAACAATTGGATACGGCTAGGGCTAGAGGCCGTATTTATGAACCGATCTTTACGAAACTTCTTGGGTACCTTTGTTATGACCGTGGGACGAGAACGAGTGTTTTTGGGTGCGGTCCAAAATTCAAGATGGCTGCCAGCCACCATTTTGTACCGACGATGCAGAAATCTGTTTTTTGTACAGAACTTCCATATGAAAGCTCTGATTTGAATAATGTTTTGTATGAATGTTTAGAACCATTGGATACATCACATATAATACGGGTTTTTTTCTCGTGCGTAAATTATGCAAATTAGACTAACTTTGATGTTTTTTGGTGTTACTTTCAGCACTGTAAGTGCAAATGCCAATACGGCTCGGGCTAGAGGCCGTCTTTATGAACCGATCTTTACGAAACTCCTTGGGTACCTTTGTTATCACCGTGGGACGAGAACGAGTGTTTTTGGGTCTGGTCCGAAATTCAAGCTGGCCGATGGCAGCCATTTTGTACAAAATTTGGTGCTATCAGATTTTTGCACAGAACGTCCATATGAAAGCGCTGATTTGAATAATTTTTTGTGTGAATGTTTAGTACCATGGGATACATCACATATAATACGGGTTTTTTTCTCGTGCAGAAATTATGCAAATTAGATGAACTTTGATTTTTTTCAGTTCTACTAACACACAGTAAGTACGCATGTCAATACGACTCGGGCTAGAGTCTGTATTTATGAACCGATCTTCACGAAACGTCTTGAGTACCTTTGTTATCACCTTGGGACGAGAACGAGTGTTTCTGGATGCGGTCCAAAATTCAAGATGGCTGCCAGTGGCCATTTTGTACCAAAATTAGGTCTTATCAGTTTTTTGTACACAACTTCTATACGGCTCAGGCTAGAGGCCGTATTTATGAACCGATCTTTACGAAACTTCTTGGGTACCTTTGTTATCACCGTGGGATGAGACCGAGTGTTTTTGGGTGTGGTCTGAAATTCAAGATGGCCACCAGCAGCCATTTTGTACCAAAATTAGTGCAATCAGTTTTTTGTACAGAACTTCTGTATGAAAGTTCTGATTTGAATAAATTTTTGTATGAATGTTTAGTAACATGGAATACATCACATATAGTACGGGTTTTTTTCTCGTGCAGAAATTATGCAAATTAGATGAACTTTGATTTATTCAGTGCTACTTATACACTGTAAGTGCACATGTCAATACGGCTCGGGCTAGAGGCTGTATTTATGAACCGATCTTCACAAAACTTCTTGGGTACCTTTGTTATCACCTTGGGACGAGAAGGAGTGTTTCTGGGTGCGGTCCAAAATTCAAGATGGCTGCCAGTGGCCATTTTGTACCGAAATTAGGTCCAATCAGTTTTTTGTCACAGCTTCTACACAGCTCATATTTGTGAACTGATCTTCACGAAACTTCTTGGGTACCTTTGTTTTCACCTTGGGACAGGAATGAGTGTGTTTTGGGGTGCCTTTGTTATCACTGTGCTATGAGAACAAATATTTTGGGGTTCAGTCAGACCCACTCTGGGACTCCAAGATTTCTTTTCTAGTTTAGCATCTGACTGTCACCCACCTTTACAATACTTTTTACCTATACATTTGTTACAGGCAACGGTCAGTATTTATGTACAGACTGTTACAATACTTTATATGTACCTTTGTTATCAGGTCATTACCTAGATGTTTGTCATTGCTGTGTCACATACTATACATGTACATGTCTTTGTCTTGACAAGTTGAGCTACAGTGTCATTGACACTTTCATTTCTTTCTCTGACGTATTCGCAGCATCTGTTGCCTATCATTCGCTTACAAAGTTCACATTTATGCATTTTCTTTTCAATTCGATCAAAATATGCGGCCCACAGGCTTTTAGATTTACAATCCACCTTGATGACTTGACTTTTTGTCAATTTAGCAGAAAAATATAAATACCGAAATAAGCGGTATTTTGATTTGGTTTCGGTACATTTTTCGGTATCCCTATAATACCGAAACCCTACCGAAAATTTGGTTTACCACACAGCACAAGTTCTAATGTTACAAGTTTGTGGACAAAAAGTTGTGCAAAAAGTTTATTGACATGTTGTTGTTGTCCACCCAACCATATACAATTTTGCTACGGATTTCAAAATAGCACATGCTACCCGAGAATGTCAAATTGAACGGGTGACCGCCGATTTTCTTTGTGTTATGTTGTGCTAGAGAGCCTGGGAGAAAACATGCTAGTTTTTGTCTTCCGACATTTTAAAAAATGCCAAGATTAACCAAAAATCAGATGTTGCATGCCATTGGTATGCATGAGGCTGGGATACCTCCAGATGAGCTCGCTGCTGAGTTCGGAGTCACTGTGGACACTATTTATCGTCTCATTGGAAGGTATGGAACCACTGGATCTACTGCCGACCGACCACGTTCAAGTCGACCAAGAGTTGTGACCCCTGCACAAGACTGACACATCAGGACGTCTCACTTGCGGGATCGCTTCCTTCCAGCAACGAGGACAGCAGCAATTACCCCTGGTAGAACTAACAATAGAATCAGTGCACAAACTGTCCGCAACAAACTCTCTGAACACGGCATCCGAAGTGGGTGTCCATACCACGGACCAATCCTTACCCAATGTCAATGAACCCTCAGAATGGAATGGGTACGTCAGTGTGTTCGCTGAACTCAGCAGCGTTGGAGCACAGTTCTTTTTTGTGATGAATCGCGATTTTGTCTATGGCGTGCTGATGTTAGTGCAAGTGTGTATCGCCAACGAGAATGGTTTTCTGATGCTTGCATGCGGGAATGCGACCATTTGGGCAGGAATTTCCTTGCACCATTGAATGCAGTTTATCTTCATTGATGGTAATCTGAATGGACAGCGATATAGGGATGAAATTCTTAACACTGTTATTGTCCCTTTGTTCAACGCTAACGTCGGATTGCTGTTATTCCAGCAAGACAATGCTCGATGTGTCACATGGCACGTATCTGTCATGACTTTCTTGAGGAGCAGAGCTTCGAACTTCTTCCCTGGCCACCACTTTCGCCAGATTTGTTGCCAATTGAGCATCTTTGGGATCAATTGGACCATCGTGTATGACTTCATGATCTTCAGACGTTAGGCGATTTATGTAATGTTCTGAGGCAGGAGTGGAACGCAATACCATAGGGTGGCATCCAGAGACTTATCAGATCCATGCGCCATCGATGTCTTGCCATCCAAGAGGCTAACGGTGGACATACATGCTATTGACTGCATGTGTAAACTTTTCATTTCACTCCCATGTCTGAATTGCGACATCCTGACATGACGCTGGTGACAGTAAGAACATGAAATTATTCAAATTCTAGACTCGAAATATGAATTTATAATAATTTGTTTGGGATTAAAGTCGATAATACTAAAAAAGCTGCTCCTCAAAGTTACTTTCTTTTTTGATTCAGTATATATATGTTTAGTACCACCTTTTAGGCCAGGAAATAAACATTAATGTAACCCATTATTAGCAGGTTTAGTTTGTTTGCCAGTGGGGACAACAATGTTTTTACTTTTTGGGGGGGGGGGGGGGGGGAGGGCACTGTTGTAAGGGTGGGGGTACCACCCTGGACCATTACTGACTGGATGAACCAAGATATGGATGGGGTTTTTTTGGAGGTGGGGGAGGGGTTGCAGGGGGAATGGATTGTGACAGGCCTCTATAGTTGCTTGCTTATTTATACATAAAAATTATTGCGATTAGTTGTTTGCAAAATTGTCATACAAATTGTAGCTAGTAAACAGAAATGGATAGATTCTTTTTTTTTTTAAATACACTTATCATCAAACGATGGTTCGATTCGATTTTTCAAAAAGCCAAGCCTGAACGTAAACAAATTTCAGGGTACTGAGAGTCCAGGAATTACACTAATAATGACCATTGTGGGTATGAAAATCATTTTGGTTAAGACTCAAATCACTGAAGCCAAATTCAGTGTTTTTGGTCCAAATGCTTACCAAATTAGAATGAAGTTGCCGAGATCTGAAGTCACGATCCAATGAGATATTTTTTATCTTTCTCTACTGAATCAGATTCTAAGAGAATTATGTCTGGCTTCTCAATTGCATTTGACAAAAAAAAATTATGTCCTCCAGATGTCATTTATATTGTTAATTTTCTTTAACCCTTAAGAACCCGGAGATTTTTATGTTTTTGATGCACTTTGAGAGTCCACATCCTGTGACTTTGTATTTGTTTCTTGGCAGCCAAGTACTTTGAATGTAACTTGCAAGTTTACCCGAAGACTGCTTGTTGGGGCACCTGTTTTGTTGCAAATAAATGTGATTAAACCTTTACCCAATGCAAACGATATCAAAATTTATTATTTTAATTTTTTTCTCCTCAAATTTTTTTCAAAAAGAACATATATGACCCTCCATTGGAACCAGCTATGTGAACTCATTCCAATGAGGTATCACACGATATAGTTTTGTTGAAATTTTTTTTTAAATATATGTTTTTCCAACTGCTTAATTTGTAAATTACTTGGGTGTGTACGGTCAATCTGGTAGGTAAGGGATTTCAGTCAGAAATAGGCCCTTAGAGTTAAGGGCAGTGGGTGACTGGTAATTTAAAGGCTAGCTTTTGAGATGCATTTGCATTGATAATCCGAAATGTATAAAGAATGAAATAACTTGCTGGAGTATGTGTAAATGAGTGGTCTAATTAAGTACATGTGAATGGTTAAACATTTAAGTGTTACAAGTTTTGCTTGTGTTACAGGATCTGGATGTTCAAGTTGGAAATGATATTAATAATATAGAAGTTGTGAGATGGATGCTGAGAACACCGTTTGATAGAAACCTAGTCACACTGTATGAAGTGCAGGTAAATCAAATCATATTTAGGCCCACAAAGTAGATATTCTGTTTCTCAGGCCATTTTTTGCAAAATTACATGTGGCCAGGTAGTTTTTAGCTCACCTAACTGAAAGTCAGAGTGAGCATTAGTGATCACTCTTCGTCCGTCATCCATGAACATGGTGTTTGCGACTTCTCCTCCAAAACCGCTGAACCGATTTAAGTGAAATTTGAGATGATTGTTTGTTATGGCATCGCATTTTGATTTTGTTCAAATCAAGTTTCCCCACCCCTGAGTAGGGCCACGCCGAAAAAGTGTGCCTAAATCTTAAAAAATCATCGCATGATATTGGTGCTACGTCCTATTGAGGTGTAGACTCAGATTTGTTCAAGAGAAGTTCAAGGGGCTATATTTGCTGTTGTTATGGGAGGGACAGAAATTTTGGCCCCGCCCAAAATTTCTATTTTCCAAACCGAGAGGCTGATTTGAACCAAATTTGATATGGCGCTTATTGGGTCATAAGTACTTAATTTATCCCCCCCCAAAATTTTCCTGTCACCCCATGGGAACCGCAGGAGCTAAAAATAGGAAAAAATTAAGGTGCCCATATCCAAAACTACACGGCACTGAAAATTTTTATTTAGTGTGAAGCTTCCTTAGGACCAGCAGAAAGGAATGGTTCAAAAAAATTGCCATTGGTTTTATCATGGGTACTTTTCCAGGACTTTGAAAAAGTGCTGAGGCATCATATTTTATAGGGGGGGGGGGGGGGGGGATTGTAATGGGAAAAACACTGCCCCAAAGGCTTTCATATTTCACATATAACATCCTTGGAAGATTCATTCACATGTTTTGTTGAAATCAAATCCCTGGGTCCATATTTGGGCTCTCTATGGGAGCCCAAATGTTAAGATTAGTGCAATATGAGGAATATTCTTTAAAAATCTTCTTCTGACCCACCAATCAGAATCTTTTGATATTTGGTATGCAGCATCCTTGGGGTGGGGGGGGGGGGGGTGGGGGGGGAGATTCAAGTTTGTTCAAGCTAAGTCCCTGGGTTCATATTTGGGTTCCCTGTGAATTATAACTTAGTTCAATAAGAGGAATATTCTGTAAAAATCCTTTTTTTCAGATCCACCTGTCAGAATCTTTTGGAGGGGGCCAATGCAACTTGTTCAAATCAATTCCCTGGGATGATATTTAGGCTACCATGTCAGGTGAGAGCCCTCAGACCCCCTGGGGCCTCTTGTTTATATTATTTTTTCATTTTTGTAATTATTTCTTTGCAGTCAAAAGTTCATGTTCTTGGTTTGTTTCATGTTTTAGGTCTTATAATCTACAGAATAGCATGGATTATGGTGTATCAATTTTATTAACCTGGGTAAAATATCAGACATAAAGTTTTTACTCGGGGATTTTCTTGGCACCAAATCCAGACAGTTCCTTCTGACCAGTCATAGATTTCAGCTGGATCAAACAAGGTCATCCTTGCTCCAAAGTTTATATGGAAGCCATCCGGTCGGTGAGGCATGGCATCTGAACCAACGACTTTGAGGCAAGTATCGACCTTACACGTCTCTTCACCTGGCCTCTCCAGTTTTACTTTCTTGAAAACTGGAAGTCTGCTGTCAACAGTCTCAATCACATAAATTGCCTTTCCTCTGCTAGCAAGGAGAAAATTCAAATTTGGACAAACTTGTGGTAGATGATGCAGGTGATACTGTTGGTGCCACCCCCTTCCTCCAGTATTCGCTCTAATGTCAAATGCCAGTGATCAGGGATGGATGCCACCTTGGTTCCGAAAGAATCTAAATTTCCATGGTCAGTGGCCACCTTGGTTCTGAAAGAATCTAAATTGCCTTGGACAATGGAATCATCAACAGTCCCTTCTCCACATCAGTCAGAAGCGAAGTTTGCTATTCTCCTAAGTGTTACTCACGGAAAAGTCATCTTTCGAATCCCCAAGTTCAGATTCTTTCAGACAACTCAACAGTTCTAGCTTATCTGCAGAACCAAGGCAGGACCCACTCATTTCCAATGTTCAGTTTAACAGAAAAGATTGTTATGTTCACTCAGGATCAAAACATCTTTCTTTCAATTCACAACTTACAGATCAGCTCAGTGTGATCGTGGACTCTCTGTCCAAAGCACGGGCGTATTCTGCCAACAAAATGAATTCTCAACGGGGAAGTCTTTCTAGCTAACAGCAGCCTCTGGGAATGTCCTGTGATAGATCTTCTTGCCACAAGATGGAACAAACAATGTCACGCTTTCATCTCTTTGGGCCCAGATTCATTAGACTTTGCAGTAGATGTACTTTCTATTTCGTGGAACAGAGCGATTGGCTATGCCTTCCATTTGACTCTGTTAATACTTCAAGTGCTTCAAACAATCAACCTCAAAATTATTCTGGTGACCCCTCTGTCTCCTCAGAGATCATGGGTCAACCTGCTCAGACCGCTGTTGCTCGACAATCCTCGTCGTTTACCTCTGTGGAAGGACCTCCTGTTTCAAGGCAAAACCTACAAACTACACAGCAATTCAGTGGTTCTCAACCTTCACTTTCTTCTGTTTTCAGGTCCTTCCTCAGATGTGAACATTTTTTCAGAAGAGCAATGGCCTGCATTTCTGGTTCAAGGAGGACCTCCTCTTCTTTAAATTATGTGGTGATGTGGAGAGTTTTCTTTGCTTCGTGCCAAGACAGCGGTGGCAATTATCTGCATCCAACAACTCCTAACATTGCAGATTTTTTGGTGGTTCTTTTCAATGTTAAAAAACTGCAACCCCTATCGCCATCAATGTTGTCAGACACTTGTGCTCACAAAGACCAAATTGATATAGGCTCAGATCAATCCTTGTCAAAATTTTTAAACAATTTTCCATTAAAAGACCTAGGTCATTAAGGCTAATTCCAAAATAGAATCTTGCTTGGATTCTTTTAAAACTCAAAAAAATTCCTTTTGAACCACTGGATTTGGGGAGTTTAAGTTTCTGGCATTCAAGATGGTATTCTTGCTTTTGCTTCTGCTGAAAGAGTTAGTGAGCTTCATGCTCTCTCTATTGAAGATTTACATTTTCCTAGTATGGGTAATTCTCTTATCCTTACTACTCAAGTTCCCCATGGGAACCCTGGGAAGTGAAGCAGTGCCTGTTCACTGCGGTAAACAGACTCTGTTTTACTGGTAAAATAGGACCCAGTCGCCAATGCTGGGGAAGTGCAAACCCTCTCTAAAATGGGCAACATGGCTTATTTACACTCACCCTTGGCCTTGAGTTGATACTCATGTTGTCGTCATGGTTAGCCATTGTGAAAAAAATATGACCTTAAACACCAATCAATAATAATAATAATACTACTCAAGTAGGCTTTCTAGCCAAGAATCAGGCACCAGATAAGTTACCTGCTCCCGTAGTCATACTTGCCTTACGGCCTGTTAATAACTCGACACCTTTACTATGTCTAGTAAGGGCTCTGAGAGTATATGTGAAGCGGTTTAGTTTCAAGAGGAAAGGAAGGAAAAGGCTGTTTCTTTCTCTCATCCCAAGCAGAAAAGATATCTCAGTTCATTCCTTTTCTAGATGAATTCCTTATTGCTTATAATAGTTTATCTGAGAGGGATAGTAGGGTGAACAGAATCTTGGCCCATGAGGTTAGAGCTTTATCTTCCTCCTGGGTGTATGCAAATTCTATTGCTCTATCAGATACCATGATGGCTGCTTCATGGTCACAACCTCCTACCTTTCCTATTATCTACGTCAGGAACTTGTGGCAGGTGACCTAAGATGTCTTGGTCCCCTGTCTGCTGCTTAAAAAATGTTTTAATTAAATATCAAGTTTTTGTATTGCAAAGCTTGACATTTAATATGGCCTACCTCTTTGTTTTGCATATTATCTCTTGCAAAACAAGGAGGGGAGGGTGTTCTTGCATACAGTTAGCTTTATAGTGAAAAGCCTCTGAGTCTCTCTAAAGGTGGACCACAATCAATACCAATATTTAGGGTATATTAGTTAATAGTTTTAGATGTCATGAGCTCATTCCATACAATAACTTACAATTTGTAATCTTGATATTAATCATCTCATGTTACCTCTGGATGCATTTACATTGGGTAAAGAGTTAAAGATTCCTGCTGCTTGGTGTAAGCAATTTCCTGCCTTTTCTAGTTTTTTTTCAAAAATTTTAAAAATCTTCTGCTCCAGAACCACCAATAAGAATCTGTTGATATTTGCTATTCATCTTTAGAGGGATTCAATTTTTTTTTCAAATCAAGTCCCTGGGTTCTTACTTGGGCTTGAGAGCCAAATTTTAACTTGGTACAATATGACAAAAAATTCTTTAAAAGTCTTTTTTATATTTGGTATACAGCATCCTTACAATGTCAAATTCAAGGTTGTTCAAATCAAGTCCCTGCATTTATACTTGTGCTCCCTCTGAGAGTCCAAATTTCAACTTCGATCATCAGTCAGAATTTGATGATGCATGGTATACATCAAACTTGGGACTTCAGATTCAAGTTTGTTCAAATCAAGTCCCCGGGTTTATATTTGGTCTGCCTATGGAAGCCCGAATTTTAACTTAGTGCAATATGAGGACAATTCTTCCAAACTCTTCAAAACAGATCCAGAAGTCACAATCTGTTGATATATGGCATCCTTAGGGTGTTCAGATTCAAGTTTGTTCAAACTAGGTTCCATGGTTTGGACTTCTAAAAGGAGCCTGAATTTCAACTGAGTGCAATATGAGAAAAAATCTTTCATAGATCTTCTTCAGATCCACCTGTCAGAATCTTTTGATAGCTCATATTCATCACCCTTAGGGGGATCAGATTCAAATTTGTTCAGTCAGGTCCCTGGGATCATATTTAGGCTCCCTGTGGGAGCCGAATTTTGACTTGGCGCAAATAAAGGACATTTTTTCAAGTCTTCATCTTCAGATCCACCAGTCAGAATCATTTGATAATTGGTATTCTGCATCCATAGAAGGATAATATTAAACTCTGTTCAAATCAGATCAATGAATTCATATTTTAGCTCCTTAAGGAAGCCCAAATTTTGGTGATGGGTTGATTGTGTGAATTTATATTTTTTGGCTTCAAAATGGGTTTTGCAGGATTTCAAGTGGATTTTTGTCAAAGAAATGTTTCACTTCATAGTGTGGGTTCGTATGGGATGGGGTCCATTGGATAAAGTTTTCACTCAGTTCCCCCCCCCCCCCCCCCCGACCCCTCCTCCACCCAGGTCAATTTGTTTTGGGTTTTTTTGCATAAAATCAATTCAAAACTCATTTTAATCTTTAAAGGCCTAATTCCCACTCTTGATCACATTTTTTTGCAACAGACTCGCAAATTACATTCCAAGCAACTTAGTAGTTGCTTTTAGGCAAGTCTTGGGTGCCTATATAGGTGGTCAAGACTCCCCAAAAAACAGCAGCAAAGTCACAGGATGTTGACAACGTGTAGCAAACATATGTAAAAATGTCTAGGCCCTTAAGGGTTAAAGCAAAAGAAGAATTCACCCACTGGACTACAGGGTCTGTCACCATTTTCAGCATTACTAGAAATCAGGGGATGTAAGTCCTCTGACATGACCTCATTCTTTTGATTGATTGATTGATTTGCAGTGTACGTACATGCATGCCATACAATAAATAATGTGGTACTAAAATATACAAAAATGCACAAACAGGCATAATTGAAAAATACTCAGCAGTGAAGTGTCAAAGCCAGATTGGCTGTCTACCTGAGACACCCCAAAATCATGATGATGAGGCATTGCAGAAGACTATGACAGTTAATTTCTAAGGAGTTTTGTGATATCGATGCTTGTTTATATTTTTCTTTGATTTGCAACTTAAACAAGACCAGCACAAAATTAGTTATGAGAACAGGATTCTCTCATGCTATCTAGGCATAGTGGCACATTGAATTGTCAGAGAAGGTCATGGGGGGCACAATTGGCAGGTGCAAATTTTGACTTATGATGATTATGCTTGTCTCTGTCTGATTGAAGTGGTCACTTTGCTGATTGCTGACACTCATGTTAATCACGTTCAGTTCAGCTCGACTAAGATTGTTTTGGTTTCATTTAAGAAAATGCCAAGTGAGGCTGAAGATAATTAGCAGGGTGTCTGTACAGTGAGGTCCCTACTCCTTAATAGGTCAATTTAGCGACACTAACCGGGTAGTCAGACAAGCTATTGGGCACCTCTGTACCCACATAGCAGGCAAAATTTTTACCATTTTGGGAACCTCAGTCTTGAGCTGGGTTATTCAGAATAGACAAGATCTCATCGACAGTGAGGTGTAAAGTCTGCTAACATGACTTGGATGTGTCGCAGGTAGAAATCAATCCAGGAAATGTTTTACCATAGTATACATTTAACAGGGGTGTGATTTTTCAGGGTTTTTTTTTATCTGATTTCAGTTTTTTTCTCACCCATTTACATATTTTTATTTCCCTAAATTTACATGACTAGGTTTCTTCAGCCCATTTTTGTGTAAATTCAAAGAAATAAAATGCAACCAAATGTTTTATTTCTACAGGCCTTCAGGTATATGGGGATATAAGCTTGATTTTGAAATCTTTCCACTATGCAAAGATGATCTAAGTTTTTTCATCTGGTCCCCTGATTTAACGTTTAACTAAACATGCAGTATCCCCACAAGGACATATACCCCGCAAACACACAATGTCAATACAACGTAAAATAAAATTGTCCCAACGTCAGTGACATTGTGACAACATTATATAACGTAATCATGTTGTGTGTTTGTGGGTTATACAGTGGTAGCTGGATACTGACTTAAGAAATCAGCAAATTACCGACACTTACATGTTACAGGTTACATTTACACCAAATTAATACCATATAAACCAGTAAAACTGGAAACACTGTAATGGACACAGGACCCCTCTGGACCAGTGCACTTGGAAAAAAAAGGACTGTCTACCCATGTACCGGACCATATTAGACCGCTATTTTTTTAACCGGACCACCAACGGTGGTCAGGTGTGGTCCACATCACTACTATATATAGTTTGGTAAAGCTTCCCTGGTTCATGCAATAAGGCTTAGTACCTACCTGTCAAATCAAACTCTGTATAAGCATTTACTTGAAGCTTAAGTTCTAAAATATTCATGTTTATGGCATTTAACCCTTAAAGGCCTATTTCCGACTTTTATGACCTCAGAACAGGTGCCCTCAACATGCCATCAAGAAGAGGTCCTGCTAAGAATAGACAAATTAGCAAGGCAGTGGTTTCTGGGCAGGCAGCCAATACTTGACTAGAAATCACTGCTAAGTCACTTGATGTATAGAGGCAGTAGTATGTCAGGATTTCAGGACACTTGTCCAGGCCCTTATGGGTTAGATATGTTTTGGCTTCACCCTCTTCTTGAGTAAACTTTGGCCTAAGGAAGAAAGCCAATATTAATGATGAAGATCTTTAACAAGAGGCTGTAAACTATGATTCTATGGGGAGGGGGGGGGGGGGGGTGGCAGGGGGGTGGGGTGAGTCTGAAACCTAAAACAGATGTCAAGAAGGATAAAATACTAGCACTTTTTTCTCCCATCAAGCCTCAGTATGGTAAATCCCTTTCTGCTGTTGTGCCCAAATTAGACCAGGGTTCCTGCAGGGCCTTTGATTCAAGAAGCGACCTTGAATTTGAGAAGGAACTATTCAAAGCCTTGATATCCAGGACAATGGGTCAGGAGGCTTTAAAAAGTCATGAATATGCACCAAATAAAAACCCTGATGAAGTACATAATCATAACTCTACAGTTTTATATTTCATGGTTCGTGTCTTCACTAGTCCTAACTAGGCCTTCTGGTCATTACCCTCTCCTCCAATGTTCCTTGAAGGGAAGTGAGATAATGACTGAAAGGCCCTTGTAAGGACTAGTGAAGTTAGGATCTTGGAAATCCTTGAATTTGTCTATTATGGGGCTTTGAAAGTGCTGAAAAATGTGGTGAATTGGCCTGGAATAGCCTTAAAATTTATCAGTCCTTGTCTGCAGGAACTCGGTACTCGGTAGACTGATCTAAAGAGCTTCAGCATATTGGTTCTGTGGATTTGATTCTTTTTATCAGGGTTTAATAACACTTTCAACAGCCAGGATTACATCATATTGGACAGTTTTAGGGTGGAGAGAACCTTCGAGTGACAGTGAGCATCTGAAAGACTCCCCAGCATGCTAACTCTGCACACGAAGGGTTAGCAGCAGTTGAATGCATGTGCACCATAATGTGCAGTACACCTTAGTACACTGCACCAGGCACAGTGAAGGAAACTTGAAAAATACGTTGCATATTCGAGGATGCTACTTTCTGTCCTTGCACAAAAGGAGGTTTACAAGCATATCTTTATTTCTTTGTATTCTTATTGTTAAAAATGTTTGTTTTTAGCTCACCAACTTTAGTTGTGTGAGCTTATGGCATGGCTCGATCGGTCGGCGTCAGCGTACGTGTCCAATAATGTTAAAGTTTCTGTTTAGGTCACTTATTCGCCCTATTTCCATATCATGGCTTTTATAATGCTGCTATATGATGATTATTATCATTTTACCATGATTTAACCCCTCATACCCAACATTTTAGCCATTTTTCTTGACATTTTTAGTTGCGTTTAGTTTTCTGTTTAGCTCAGAATTTCATGTTTAACTAAGTGTTTAGGTCAGCTGCTGTGCTCCTTCTCTTCCAATGGCACTTATATTCATCATACATGTTCCTCAGTATCACTGTTCCATGATTAAACCCTCATACCCTGCATTTTAAACATTTTTCTTGACATTTTTAGTTGCGTTTAGTTTTCTGTTTAGCTCGGAATTTCATGTTCAACTTAGTGTTTAGGTCAGCTGCTGTGCTCCTTCTCTTCCCATGGCACTTATATTCATTATACATGTTCCTCAGTATCATTGTTCCATGATTAACCCCTCATACCCTGCATTTTAAACATTTTTCTTGACATTTTTAGTTGCGTTTAGTTTTCTGTTTAGCTCGGAATTTCATGTTTAACTTAGTGTTTAGGTCAGCTGCTGTGCTTCTTCTCTTCCCATGGCACTTATATTCATTATACATGTTCCTCAGTATCATTGTTCCATGATTAACCCCTCATACCCTGCATTTTAAACATTTTTCTTGACATTTTTAGCAGGGTATTTAATGACTGGATTCGCATCGCAAAATGCTAGTCAAAAATGGCCAAATGCTAACCATTTTTCTTTCATATTGGCCTTATATTCACTATTTATCAACACGTTTTGAAACCAAGATGGAAACTGCTAACCAAATTTTTAAAAACAAAAAATACCCTGTTTAGTTGCGTTTAGTTTTCTGTTTAGCTCAGAATTTCATGTTTAATTAAGTGTTTAGGTCAGCTGCTGTGCTCCTTCTCTTCCAATGGCACTTATATTCATCATACATGTTCCTCAGTATCATTGTTCCATGATTAACCCCTCATACCCTACATTTTAAACATTTTTCTTGACATTTTTAATTGCGTTTAGTTTTCTGTTTAGCTCGGAATTTCATGTTTAACTTAGTGTTTAGATCAGCTGCTGTGCTCCTTCTCTTCCCATTGCACTTATATTCATTATACATGTTCCTCAGTATCATTGTTCCATGATTAACCCCTCATACCCTGCATTTTAAACGTTTTTCTTCACATTTTTAGTTGCGTTTAGTTTTCTGTTTAGCTCAGAATTTCATGTTTAACTAAGTGTTTAGGTCAGCTGCTGTGCTCCTTCTCTTCCCATGGCACTTATATTCATCATACATGTTCCTAGGTATCATTGTTGCATGATTAACCCCTCATACCCTGCATTTTAAACATTTTTCTTGACATTTTTAGTTGCGTTTAGTTTTCTGTTTAGCTCGGAATTTCATGTTTAACTTAGTGTTTAGGTCAGCTGCTGTGTTCCTTCTCTTCCCATGGCACTTATATTCATCATACATGTTCCTCAGTATCATTGTTCCATGATTAACCCCTCATACCCTGCATTTTAAACATTTTTCTTGACATTTTTATTTGCGTTTAGTTTTCTGTTTCGCTCAGAATTTCATGTTTCACTTAGTGTTTATGTCAGTTTCTGTGTTTTACTTTTACGAGGTTGTGTTTAGGTAAGCTTTGTCGCATGTTATGACCCTGTTTGATACAGTTCTTGTGTTTGCCAAAGTTACTATCAAAGAGGAATGTTGGTGAGCTATAGGGCGTTGGCGTCCTTCTTGTTTTAAATTCTTACCCGAGAAAGGGTTCCTGGAAGAAGTTAAGATAACCCTTCTATGGGTTGCCTTAACTCTTGAACCACTGAGTACTTTCGAGATATTTTTTTTATCAAATCTAGTCATGGCTGCTATGAAGCAGCCATGACTAGATTTGATGAAAAATTAATCCAAATATAATGCAAGAAATCATTGATGAAAAATCCATTCAGTTTGCAGGCAAAAAATATCATTAAATGTGCCCAAATTATACTTATTTCAATGACAAGAGAAATACTGTGCTGGACAGGAATATCCATCAGCAGCATGCAAGTTAATTTCTGATTTGTACAGGCCTGTGCTGATGCCATGAACCATGAGAACCATGGGAAGTGAAGCAGTGCTTGCTTACTGTGATAAACTTGAGTTTATCTCCATGTTGTAATCATGATTAGCCATTATGCATAAATATGTGACATTAAGGCTTAAAAAAGTTAAAAATCGGTTTCTCAGGCATGGTCAGTTTGGCTACTTATTTATTTATCTATTTATTTATTAAGGTTTAATGACACTTTAACAGTCAGGGTCATATCGTGTCGGTGACAGTTTTACAGGTGGAGGAAGCCTGAGTACCCGGAGAGAACCACCGAGCAATGACATGCAGCTGCCAGCTCCCCAACATCATAACTCCACACTGCAGCACAGGCAGGGTTAGATTGGTTGAAGACATGGGCACCATCGACGTGCAGTATGCCTTAGTACATGGCGTCATCGTGCCCCCATGTGGACAATCTGTGTTAAGTGCCTTGCCCAAGGACATAACTCAGGAGTCCAAATCGATCTCTCCGACGGTCACCCATCCAAGGACTAACTGGGCTCAACATTGCTTAACTTCGGTGATCTAATGAGAACCGGTTACCAAACGCCACCCCCCCCACCCCCCACCCCCACCCCCACCCTCCTAGTTTGGCTACTGCATGCTCTCTTTTTATAACCAATGCAAACTTTAAAAAAAATTAAAAAAATTAAAATTAAATGGTTTATGTCTGATATTTTACCTTAGTTAATAAAGTGATTAAATTTGTCCCTTGAGTGCAACAAGGCTTAGCAATGCTAAAGCATTGCCAAGCCTTCTTGCACTCAAGGGGCGAAATACGCAACCACCCATGCTATTCTGTAGATTATGAGGCCTAAAACATAAAACAAACCGAGAATTTAAACTTTTGATGGCAAAGAAATAATTACAAAAATAAAAAATAAAATAACGCCCGCTCACATGCAATTTTACAATAAATGGCCTGAGAAACAGAAGATCTACTTTGTGGGGCCTAAACCCCAATAAATACATGCAACCAAATGTTTTATTTCTACAGGCCTTCAGGTATATGGGAATATAAAGCTTGATTTTGAAACCTTTCCACCATGCAAAGATGATTTCAGTTTTTTTTCATCTTGTCCCCTGATTTAACGTCTAACTAAACATGCAGTATCCCCACAAGGACATATACCCTGCATTGCAAACACACAATGTCAATACAATGTAAACTAAAATTGTCCCAACGTCAGTGACATTGTGACAACATTATATAAAGTATTCATGTTGTGTGTTTGCGGGGGTATACAGTGGTAGCTAGGTACTGACTTTAGAAATCAGCAAGTTACCGGGACTTACATGTAACAGGTTACATTTACACCAAATTAATACCCTATAAACCAGTTAAACTGGAAACGCTGTAATGGACACAGGACCCTCCTGGACCGGTGCACTTGGAAAAAAATGGACTGTCTTCCCATGTATCAGACCGCTATTTTTTTAACCGGACCACCAACGGTGGTCAGGTGTGGTCCACATCACTACTATATATAGTTTGGTAAAGCTTCCCTGGTTCATGCAATAAGGCTTATTACCAACCTGTCAAACAATGCAAAAGATAAATTAGTTTCAAATACCCGAGTTTGCCAGAGAAAAACAATCTACATTGACAGATCATATACAACATTGTCAATGCTGATTGCTTTTCACTGGCAAACTCTGTATAAGCATTTACTTGAAGCTTAAGTTCTAAAATATTCATGTTTGTGGCATTTAACCCTTAAAGGCCTATTTCCGACTTTTATGACCTCAGAACAGGTGCCCTCAACATGCCATCATGAAGAGATCCTGCTGAAAATAGACAAATTAGCAAGGCAGTCGTTTCTAGTCAAGTCTTGGCTGCCCTAGCAGGCAGCCAAGACTTGACTAGAAATCACTCCTAAGCCACTTGATGTGTAGAGGCAGTGGTATGTCAGGATTTCAGGACATTTGTCCAGGCCCTTATGGGTTAGATATGTTTTGGCTTCACCCTCTTCTTGAGTAAACTTTGACCTAAGGAAGAGATCCAATAATAATGATGAAGATCGTTAAAAAGAGGCTGTAAACTATGATTCTATGGGGGTGGGGGGGGGGAGGGGGGGGGGAGTCTGAAACCTAAAACAGATGTCAAGAAGGTTAAAATACTAGCACTTTTTTCTCCCATCAAGCCTCAATATGGTAAATCCCTTTCTGCCGTTGTGCCCAAATTAGACCAGGGTTCCTGCAGGGCCTTGGATTCAAGAAATGATCTTGAATTTGACAAGGAACTATTCAAAGTCTTGAAATCCAGGACAATGGGTCAGGGGACTTTAAAAAGTTGTGAATATGCACCAAATAAAAACCCTGATGAAGTGCATAATCATAACTCGACAGTTTTATATGCCATGGTTCGTGAAGATATAGTCCTAACTAGGCCCTCTGGTCATTACCCTCTCCTCCTATGTCCCTTGAAGGGAAGTGAGATGAAGGGGTAATGACTGAAAGACCCTTGTAAGGACTAGTGAAGTTATGATCTTGGAAATCCTTGATTTTGTCTATTATGGGTCTTTGAAAGTGCTGAAAAATGTGGTGAATTGGCCTGGAATAGCCTTAAAATTTATCATTCCTTGTCTGCAGGAACTCGGTACTCGGTAGACTGATCTAAAGAGCTTCAGCATATTGGTTCTGTTGATTTGTTTCATTTTATCAGGGTTTAATAACACTTTCAACAGCCAGGGTTACATCATATTGGACAGTTTTAGGGTGGAGAGAACCTTCGAGTGACAGTGAGCATCTGAAAGACTCCCCAGCATGCTAACTCTGCACACGAAGGGTTAGCAGCAGTTGAATGCATGTGCACCATAATGTGCAGTACACCTTAGTACACTGCACCAGACATAGTGAAGGAAACTTGAAAAATACATTGCATATTCGAGGTTGCTACTTTCTGCCCTTGCACAAAAGGAGGTTTACAAGCATATCTTTATTTCTTTGTATTCTTATTGTTAAAAATGTTTGTTTTTTTAAATTCTTACCCAAGAAAGGGTTCCTGGAAGAAGTTAAGATAACCCTTCTATGGGTTGCCTTAACTCTTAAACCACTGAGTACTTTCGAGATATTTTTTTTATCAAATCTAGTCATGGCTGCTATGAAGCAGCCATGACTAGATTTGATGAAAAATTAATCCAAATATAATGCAAGAAATCATTGATGAAAAAATCCATTCAGTTTGCAGGCAAAAAATATTAAATGTGCCCAAATTATACTTATTTCAATGACAAGAGAAATACTGTGCTGGACAGGAATATCCACCAGCAGCATGCAAGTTAATTTCTGATTTGTACAGGCCTGTGCTGATGCCATGAACCATGGGAACCATGGGAAGTGAAGCAGTGCTTGCTTACTGTGATAAACTTGAGTTTACCACCATGTTGTAATCATGATTAGCCATTATGCATAAATATGTGACATTAAGGCTTAAAAAAGTTAAAAATCGGTTTCTCAGGCATGGTCAGTTTGGCTACTTATTTATTTATCTATTTATTTATTAAGGTTTAATGACACTTTAACAGTCAGGGTCATATCGTGTCGGTGACAGTTTTACAGGTGGAGGAAGCCAGAGTACCCAGAGAGAACCACTGAGCAATGACATGCAGCTGCCAGCTCCCCAACATCATAACTCCACACTGCAGCATAGGCAGGGTTAGATTGGTTGAAGACATGGGCACCATCGACGTGCAGTATGCCTTAGTACATGGCGTCATTGTGCCCCCATGTGGACAATCTGTGTTAAGTGCCTTGCCCAAGGACATAACACAGGAGTCCGAATCGATCGCTCCGACGGTCACCCATCCAAGGACTAACTGGGCTCGACATTGCTACTGCATGCTCTCTTTTTATAACCAATGCAAACTTAAAAAAAAAATTAAAAAAATTAAAATTAAATGGTTTATGTCTGATATTTTACCTTAGTTAATAAAATGATTAAATTTGTCCCTTGAGTGCAACAAGGCTTAGCAATGCTAAAGCATTGCCAAGCCTTCTTGCACTCAAGGGGCGAAATACGCAACCACCCATGCTATTCTGTAGATTATGAGGCCTAAAACATAAAACAAACCGAGAATTTAAACTTTTGATGGCAAAGAAATAATTACAAAAATAAAAAATAAAATAACGCCCGCTCACATGCAATTTTACAATAAATGGCCTGAGAAACGGAAGATCTTCTTTGTGGGGCCTAAACCCCAATAAATAAATAAATAAATATACATTATTTTACTTTATTACATATGATTTAATTATGATTTTTCTTACAGGAACAAATTTTTGACCATGTCTTTAGTCATCTGGGGATCAACACAGAAGGATGTATCAATCATCCCATTGTCCTAACAGAACCGCCCTGTAATCCAAATTACTGTCGGCATCGTAAGTACTGCAATTTACTCTTTTTACAAAATAATGATTACCAGCATATCCCTGAATAGATATTTCTACTCCAGACTGCAAATCTCTCCGCCGGTTAGGATTGAAACATTGAAGTATTACCAGGAATCTGATTGTGACCTCTTTCAAAACTGAAATTTGTCAACTCAACAAATTGCCCAAATTTGTTCACTGGTGTACACAAAAATTACCACTCAAATGTTTGGGGGTTTTTTTTGGCCACTCTCTGCAGCATGCCGTATTATGGTATGGCCATGTCCATCTGTCTTTCTGTCCATTAAATTTTGCTTGTCTGTGCAATAAGTTGAAAATGAAATACTCCATGGATTCTATTTTTTGTGGTGGATTATTGATGACAAGAGGAAGGTTCCTTTCAATAATCAGTTTCTGCCTCATCCAATATGACCACCTTGGCAGCCAATTTGGATATTTTTATACTGTACCAATGACCCAGACATAGCTGGTGCTAACTCTTAAAATATAGGGCCAAACACAAATTTTGCCCCCCAATCCCCAAAATTTGCATCTAAAACCAAAGAAAACATGTCCTGAAAGGCCCTCCACACTTCGCCCCTACTGCGCATGCGCAGTGTCAAGGACGTTCCGAAATTGGCGCCATTAATCATTCTAAGTTTGGCCCTTCATCAGTTAACATCTGACTGATCTTTGTGCTTATAAATCTCAGTTTAAATGATGCCAGACACATAAATATTAGTGAAATGGTGATTCTAAGGAGGATAGAGAAGGAGGAGAGGAAAAAAATGTGTGACAGAATATTATCAGGGCTGTAACTTAAAATTTTTTAATGAAATTATGTTAAGTTACCTATTTTCGAGGCAGCAGCCATTTTGTTGTCATTCTGATTATTTAGTTACACTGTTTTTTTTTAAGTGTTTTCCTCTCTCCCTGTCCTTTAAGTCCCCCCTTGCTATTCTCCCATGCTTTTGGCATAGTTTTTGTAATTATTATTACTAAATTTTCTTGGGAGTTTTAGCTGAATAACAGAATGAATTCTGTTCTTTTCCCCATGTTTACGTCTTCACCTACGGGTGGTTAGGCGTTGTGTTCTGCATCTACCATCTGATGTTCTGCAGTTTCTTTCCTGGAAGTCTCTGTTTTGCATCAGATAGTGTATTTTTGGTAACTGATTTCGGGCCTGGGTGCCTGGAGTCTTATTTTAGTGTTTTTACACTCATTGTTTACATTCACAACAGCCCTCTGTGTGAGGGGGGGGGGGGGGGGATTTCTGGAAAATAATATCTTGATGTTATTTTAATCATAACTAGATACATTATTATTGTTCGTAAGTGTTGAATAAATTGTTTAAAATATTTTTGAAATTTTTGTCCACACTTAGGCTTGGGATCCATTGGGGCTCAATGTTACTTTTCAGAAACTTGGGCTGTTCTGAAAAAATATTTTTTCAAAATATTTTGATTTCAATTATTAGCTCAACTTTGACGAAGTCAAATTTGAGCTATTGTCATGGCCTGTCGTCCATCGTCCATCTGTCCGTCTGGCCGTCTGTCCATCTGTCCGTCTGTCCGAACGTCAACAATTGGCTATGGCTCGGGCTAGAGGTCGTATTTATGAACCGATCTTTACAAAACTTCTTGTGTACCTTTGTTATGACCCTGGGACAGGAACGAGTGTTTTTAGGTGTGGTCCGAAATTCAAGATGGCTGCCAGTGGCCATTTTGTACCGATGATGCAAAAATCAGTTTTTTGTACAGAACTTCTGTATGAAAGTTCTGATTTGAATAAAGTTTTGTATAAATGTTTAGTACCATGGGATACATCACATATAATACGGGTTTTTTTCTCGTGCGTAAATTATGCAAATTAGACTGACTTTGATTTATTTAGTGTTACTTTCAGAGCTGTAAGTGCCAAGCTGCTATGGCTCGGGCTAGAGGCCGTATTTATGAACCGATCTTTACGAAACTTCTTGGGTACCTTTGTTATGACCGTGGGACGAGAACGAGTGTTTTTGGGTGCGGTCCGAAATTCAAGATGGCTGCCAGCCGCCATTTTGTACCGACGATGCAGAAATCTGTTTTTTGTACAGAACTTCCATATGAAAGCTCTGATTTGAATAATTTTTTGTATGAATGTTTAGTACCATGGGATACATCACATATAATACGGGTTTTTTTCTCGTACGTAAATTGTGCAAATTAGACTAATTTTGATGTTTTTTGGGGTTACTTTCAGCACTGTAAGTGCAAATGCCAATACGGCTCGGGCTAGAGGCCGTATTTATGAACTGATCTTCACGAAATGTCTTGGGTACCTTTGTTATCACCTTGGGACGAGAACGAGTGTTTCTGGGTGCGGTCTAAAATTCAAGATGGCCGATGGCAGCCATTTTGTACAAAATTAGGTGCAATCAGATTTTTGCACAGAACATCCATATGAAAGCCCTGATTTGAATAATTATTTTGTGTGAATGTTTAGTACCATGGGATGCATCACATATAATACGGGTTTTTTTCTCGTGCAGAAATTATGCAAATTAGATGAACTTTGATTTTTTCAGTGCGACTTACACACAGTAAGTACACATGTCAATACGGCTCAGACTAGAGTCTGTATTTATGAACTGATCTTCACGAAATGTCTTGGGTACCTTTGTTATCACCTTGGGACGAGAACGAGTGTTTCTGGGTGCGGTCTAAAATTCAAGATGGCTGCCAGTGGCCATTTTGTACCGAAATTAGGTCTAATCAGTTTTTTGTACACATCTTCTATACAGCTCAGACTAGAGGCCATATTTGTGAACCAATCTTTACGAAACTTCTTGGGTACCTTTGTTATCACCGTGGGATGAGAGCGAGTGTTTTTGGGAGTGGTCCGAAATTCAAGATGGCCACCAGCAGCCATTTTGTACCAAAATTAGTGCAATCAGTCTTTTGTATAGAACTTCTGTATGAAAGTTCTGATTTGAATAAATTTTTGTATGAATGTTTAGTAACATGGAATACATCACATATTGTAAGGGTTTTTTTTTCGTGCCGAAATTATGCAAATTAGATGAACTTTGATTTATTCAGTGCTACTTAAACAATGTAAGCACACATGTCAATACGGCTCAGGGTAGAGGCTGTATTTATGAACCGATCTTCACAAAACTTCTTGGGTACCTTTGTTATCTCCTTGGGATGAGAATGAGTGTTTCTGGGTACGGTCCAAAATTCAAGATGGCTGCCAGTGGCCATTTTGTACCGAAATTAGGTCCAATCAGTTTTTTGTCACAAGTTCTATACAGCTCGTATTTATGAACTGATCTTCACAAAACTTCTTGAGTACTTTTGTTTTCACCTTGGGACAGGAACGAGTGTGTTTTGGGGTGCCTTTGTTATCACTGTGCTATGAGAACAAATATTTTGGGGTTCAGTCAGACCCACTCTGGGACTCAAAGATTTTTTCTAGTTCAGCATCTGACTGTCACCCACCTTTACAATACTTTACCTATACATTTGTTACAGGCAACGGTCAGTATTCATGTACAGACCGTTACAATACTTTATATGTACCTTTGTTATCAGGTCATTACCTAGATGTTTGTCATTGCTGTGTCACATACTATACATGTACATGTCTTTGTCTTGACAAGTTGAGCTACAGTGTCATTGACACTTTCATTTTTTCTATATTAATGGATCATATTATTATTATGTATTTTGATTGCCAGGGGTTAGTGCGAGTACCAGGACTTGTTTTCTTTTCACATTGAAAGGATATTGATCAATTGTATTAAGAGGAAGTCTTCCTCTGACTTTATAATCATTCTATATGTGGTCAGTGTACTCGCATTAACTCCTGTTCTGTATCGTATGATTTTGATGACAATATGGGAAGCGTATGTCACGGTATGTTATTGGGGATTTGGACACTCCGTTTCCTTTCCCCGCAGGGTCACTCTACTTTATCAATTTCTATTTCAGACGATCAAGATTAGGGTGATGTATCTGTGATGTCTTCCAACAGTGTGCCTCCGTCGTCACAATTAATGAAGGGCTAGCGGAAAAGTGCTCATGTAAATACGCCAATTGCCTAAGAGGACCCTAGTAGGTTCGACGGCCTTTGACGTCGCTAGCTCGCCCGGTGTAGCGTCCATTCACCGAATGGTTCGGCAGCCGGGTTCGTCCGTTGCGGTCTAGAAGGAATTTTGGGGTGATGCGAGCACTATAAATTAACCTAATGCACACCCAGTGACGGCGGATCGGAGGGAGAACGCAGGAAGCCTTTTAGTCCGGTTCATAGCTCGTTCCGGTCCATCCGGACGTCAAGCGAGAGAGGCCCCTCTCTTGTTCAACAACATCTGGCCCCAGATGTTGTGGTACAAAATGTGTCGCAAGCGGAGCATACGTCCGTCGCTCGGGACGCTCCCTTGTATAGGCAGTCCGCGGAGACTGCTAAGGCTTCCTCTTCTCGTCAGCGCACACGACCGCACCTTGGCTGCATGACCGCCGATATATTACCAGCTTCGCCGATCAAGGATTCTTCGGCGACCAGGTCACACCATCCGGTAGCCAGGGACACGAGGCCTGCAGACTCTGGACGTTCGCATAGGAAGTGTGCGGGAGTCAACGTTCACGGAGCTTCCGGCGGCAATGCATCGTAAGACCGCTACTGCACAGGCCTCGGGAACGGACGTGCTTTCCTTAATAGCACAGTTTATCGCAGCATCCCAGCATCAACTGAATCTGTCGCATATATTTTATCCGGCGATGCTGGGGCGGGACGCTCCGCGGAAGCGGGTACGGACGTCCGAAAGTTTCATCCGGTCCGACGGGATACCGAAAGGGATTTGGAGGATTTCGAGCTTTCCCTTTCGGAACAACATATGCTGTTGTGTATGTCATCTGACTTGGTCTTCTACAGCTTCTTTCATCGGACCAGAATGCTGCGATGCCGGATAAGAAACTGATAGCGTCGGTGGACTTAGAAATTTTTGGTTCGGTTCAGGGACATCGTCCCTGAGTTCCGACATAGTCCAATAATGTCACACAAACTTTCGAATTATTGCACGACGCTATATATATTATTATTTTATGCTTGCTATAACCAAGCATTTCTGGTTTCTTGTTCGCAGAGTTATGGAGATGTCTTTCATAAGTGTGCCTCTGTCGTCATAGTTAATGAAGAGCTAGCGGCAATAAGTGCTCATGGAATATGTCTATCGCCTACGGAGTGACATTCGCTAGCTCACCCGGTGTAGCGTACATTCATCGAATGGTTCGGCTGCCGGGTTCGTCCGGTGCGGTCTAGGAAGGAGATTTGGGTGATGCGAGCACTTTAATTACTTTAGTACTCACCCAGTGATGGCAGATTGAGGACAGATCGGAGGAAGCCTGTTAGTCCGGTTCCTGGCTTGTCCAGGTCCGTCCGGGCTGTGAGCGAGAGAGGTCCCTCTCTCGTCCAACAACATAGGGGACCGCATGTTGTGGTTCAGATATTTTACATTCGGAGCATATGTCCGTCGGTCGGGACGCTCCGTTATATTGACAGTCCGAGAGACTGTCCTTAATGCTTCCTCATCCTCACAGCAGGGCACACGACCGCACATTGGCTACGTGACCTCGAGTATCCGATCAGTTTCGTCATTCAGTGATTCCACGGCGAATAGGTCGCGCCATCCGGTAGCCAAGGGACACGAGGCCTATACACTCCGTTCGCTCACATATTGGTAGTATGCACGGGGTAACGATCACGGAGCTTCCAGCGGCAATGCATCGTAAGACCGCTTCTCCTCAGGCCTCAGTGACGGACGTGCTATCCGAGTTAGCACAGTTGTTTCGCAGCATCCCAGCAATTGACAGTTTCTCGGTCGAATCAGGAATTATCCGACGGCGCTGGGTCGGTGCGGTCCGCGGTTGCATCAGCTAAGGACGACCGAACGCTTTATAGGGTCCGACAGGATGGCGAAAGGGATTCGAAAGATTTCGAGTTTTCCCTTTAGTAGTATCGGAAGCTGCCTTTCATATCTTCTGGCATTATCTTCCAGTGATTGTTATTTCGGACTTCATTGCTGCGATCTTGGATAAGAGACTTATAGCGTCATTGGACTCGGATTTTTCGATCGGTTCAGGGACATTGTCCCTGACTTACAGACGCAGTCCAATATTGTCATTACAACATGTGTTTTATTTTTCGACGCTATATATATATATATATACAAGCCTGCTACCAAGCATGATAGTTTAGTTTCTTGTCCGCGTTGCTCATTTCTGCCATTTTATCTTTTATACGAATAGTTTATTTTGGCAGAGCAGGGCATACCGAGAGTTCTTATGCGTCTAGACGGTGTGGTTAAAGACTGCATATATTCTTTTTCGCCGTTTATGTCTTTTCCAATTTCAATGTTGGAAACGACATGATGTGTAGTAGACTTAACTTAGACGCTTTATCATACGTAATCCGCCTTACTGAGGCATTATCATTACGTCTTCAAGAAAAGATTTACGGGATATTATTCTCAATGTAATTTCTTTTGAGGGCAGTAGTTTGTTCACGTATAACTCCGCCCTTCAGTGGCTGATCGGAGTTGGTTAGACGTGACGCAGCCCTAGCTACATCCACACGCGTGGATAGTAAGGTTAAGAACTCTCTCAGAGTCGCTTCGTTCTCGGAGGAGCTTCTCTTCGACGGCAACTTTTCGGCAATCCATGATTTGCTCGATTTACACGTTCTCTTGTCTATCTAGTGTTACAAGAGATTCAGACTGGGGCAAACATTCGGTGGTTGACTCAGAGAGTGCCACCGCAGTTGCCGGACCCGAGTGTGGCTGTTATGACGGTTGCCAGTCAAACAGATTGGGATATAATACTGATCCCTACGGATTCGAAGTGCCAGGGTCTTTGGGTTCCGCAGTCTCTTAGCAATCAGTTTTCTTCCGCGGAATAATGTTTTTTAGGCTTGCTTTATGTCATTGCATGAACATTATTCAGAAACGCATGCCCAAATCCTGTCCTTTAATTCGACAGTAGTGGCGTATCTCCGGAACCAGGGAGGCACTCTTTCGTTTCCGTTATTCAATTTAATGGAAAGAATCCGTCTGTTGGTTATAGTACACCAAGTTCTGTTTTGGTCCGTCATATTCCGGGTAGTCTGATTGTTTTACCGGACTCCCGTTCTCTTACGGGTCGCTTGTTGCTGTCAGAATGGACTCTCAGCAAACAAGTATTCAATCAGATTTGCTATCTATGGGAGCGCCCAATGATGATTTATTTACGACACAGTTTGCTAATCAATTGCAGACGTATGTGTTTGCTTGTCCAGATCTCTGAGCTAATGTTGTTAACGCTCTATTGATCTATAGGACGGAATGATAGGATACGCGTATCCTCCGGCGCTGTTGTTTCAGCAGGTATTGCTAAGATAAACAACTACAATACATTTCTGTTGATAGCATCTCTATCTTCACAGAGATCATGGGTAATTTACTCTCTTGTCTACTGTGGGTCTTAACGTGAAATCTTCCTCTATGTGAGGATCTTTTTTCACTGGGTAAATCGTGTCATCTTTATCACAACCCGCAAGGTCGCAACCTTCATGTATTCCGTTGTGTGGTCCGTATTGCATTGTATGCACTGTACTGGACGAGCTTTGGACGCGATTTCTTACTATAGGAGATCCTCTTCTTCGCTATTCTATGCGGCTAAAGTGGAGGCTCTTCCGTCGTGGTGTAGGGATCATTATGTTCATATTGTTGATCCCTCCATACTACTCATTGCAATTTTTTAATATACTTGTTTCACAAGATCTACTGCAGCCTGTTATTATTTAGGTTATAGGTTTATGTTACCTCATACCTATGCACTCTACGATAGTTTACAATTGAGTCTTTTGTCTCTTTATCTAAGTCAGTTAGTAACTTTTTGATAAATAGACTTAGAATCTTTAGATTAAATTCCTATACGGATTTTAACTTCGGTTCTTATTTAGCTAAGTAATCATTTGAGCCTCTGGAAACAGTAGTTTTCAAATTCTGACCTTTTAGACAGTAATTCTGTTGGTTTCTCTTTTACTGTAGAGTCAGTGAGTTTCATGCACTATCGATGGATGATTTTCACTTTCGTAGTTTCGGAATCACTACTTCCGTTACTATTTAGGTTGGATTTTTGCATAAGAGTTAGGCTCCTATTATCCGGAACCTATTATTTTAAGGTCCTTCCGTCTTCGTATGGGCATAGGCCTTTACTCTTTCCGGGTACAGTTTATGTATTTATAAACAGATATCTGTTTATTACTATGGGCGTAAGCTTCTTCTGTCTTTGATGCCTAGTAGAAGGATGTTACACTCCATTTTATTGTTAATGGATTCTATTTACTATCGGTACTGCTTATGGTATATCATTGACTTAGCAGTTGTGCTTAAGATTTCGGCTCATGAAGTAAGAGCTCTTCTACTTCTTGGGCTTACATTAATAGTGTCGCTATTATAGATTTTTGAAGGCCGCTCATTGCGCTCAGCCATCCACATTCATGAATTTTATCTCAGAAATATCGAGTCCATTTCTGGAGGCCTCTATTGTTAGGTCTATTATCTACTGCTCAGAATGTCATTCACTTAACAGTTGCTACTATAGCTAGGTAGGCTGTCTGTTTCGGCAGTGTCTCCGTTCTGCTGCCCTCTTCGCTCTGGGCTATTTGACCCAGGGCAAGAAAAAGGGGGGGGGGGGGGGAGGGTGTTCCCTTGGGTCACCTGTTTTACTATGAAAACAAGGGGATACCTCCTCCGGAGTTAGTTATTCTGAGCTGTTATTGGGATGGTTGTTTAGTGAGAAGTTTAGGTTTTTAAAATTCATTCAAGTCTTAGTTTTTAAAGTATAGCTTTTGAATATTGCATATGTCAACGGACATGATTATGCAATCCTCAGACACTTTTAGGAGTATAAGAGTCTCTATTCTATAGACTTACTTTATTTATTGGCTTACTTTAAAAATTATTAGTATAAGGATTATATTGGATATTAATAGAGTACATGGATGTATTAAGCTCAATTTTGGAAGGTGTTGTATCTTTCTAATTTATCATAAATAAGAAAGATACATGTAAGGCCTATTACTTCTTTTTCCCTACAGGGGATGACTCTATTTTATTTTATTGAGCGTATTCCATTTTGCTCTATGTCCTTGGCCCTCCAGCCTTTTTACTATTCAGCTATGTCTGGGTCATTGGTACAGTATAAACATGTTAAAAAATTTATAGTAATTTATATATTTTTTATACTTACCAATGACCCAGACGGGGATGGCCCTCCCAGGAGTTGGGAACTCTTGCCTCCTCGCTGAGTACATAGCGCTTACCAGGCACTGGTTATTAGAATGATTAATGGCGCCAATTTCGGAACGTCCTTGACACTGCGCATGCGCAGTAGGGGCGAAGTGTGGAGGGCCTTTCAGGACATGTTTTCTTTGGTCTTAGATGCAAATTTTGGGGATTGGGGGGCAAAATTTGTGTTTGGCCCTATATTTTAAGAGTTAGCACCAGCTATGTCTGGGTCATTGGTTAGTATAAAAAATATATAAATTACTATAAATTTTTTAACTTTTTGTCATTTTTCCTTGTCCAATCAATAACTTAACTTAAAAATGAAATGCATTATGGATCCTATTTTTTGTGGTGGATTAGTCATGATGGGAGGAAGGTTCCTTTCGATAATCGGTTTTCTGCCTTATCCAATATGACAACCACGGCAGACATCTTGGATTTTTTTTCATTTTTCCTTGTCCTCTCAATAACTTAACTTAAAAATTAAATGCATTATGGATCCTATACTACTCAAAGTTTGCTAAGCACCAAGTATGTCCAACTACCTGTTTTACGTTTTAGTTGAAATATTGTAATGAAAAGTGTATATATTTTTTATTTAATTTTTTCTTTAATGATTTAAGCACAGAAATTAAGATTTTGTTTGTGTTTGACATTATTTCTTTTCAACCTACGCACAGTTGTTTACAATTGGCTGTAACGTAAGTGCAAGCCCTACTTCGGAACTAACTCAAGCTTTTAGAGAACTTTTCCAAACAAGTTGGAAAAGTAATAGAGTGCAAAAGCACAAAAAAGATCGAAAAAAGGGTCGAGCGAGACCAGCGCTCGAAATTACAGGTACTCTCTCTGCACACCTCTTGCGTTTACCGAGTGCATGCGCAACAACCGTGACATCAATTCCTTTTATTTCCGCCATTTGTACATGGTCGGAAATTTTTGTGACTCGTGCTACTTTGCTGTTATTCTTCGTGAACAACTTATTCTATGTGCTCTGCATTTCTTTGTGTGCAAGTGGATTGTATCCTTTTATCAAGCTATCCAAAATTGTTTTTGATTAATGTTATTTTTGATCATTATTGCTTGTTTCTTCACACTTAATCTTGTTTTTCCCCCACGTGTGAACACGACCTTTGGGCTGTTTGCCGTCGGCGGGAAGCTTGATTCCATTTTCATTCATATTATGCCAAAGACTATTCCTTGTACCTCTTGCTTGCAAGTGAAGCATGTGGACGACTCTCATTCCACATGTGTCACTTGCAACAATTGCACTCAGGCCCATTCATGTGGTATTTGTGGGGTTTGGTCCTCTAAATTCTGGGCTTCTGTTAACAAGGTGGTTCTGTCCAGAGCTAGAACCCCTCGTTCTCGGCGTAAGGGTAGCCGTGCCGTAGCAGACATTTCTGCTGGTGAATGTGGTGACTCTGTCACACAGGATTCTGATCTGTCTTCTGTGGCGAGTTCCTCTGCAACTGTTGACGGTGCTAGTTCAGTGATACCTGATGTGGAGACCGTGGTCTCTTTGTCTTCTGATGTTACTCTTGAGGCGTGTGTTTTCATAGAGAGCTTCTCCGAGGTCAGCTCGGTGACCCTCTCCGATCTGCCTCCTACGCCGTTGACAGTTGCTGAGGAAGTTGTTACTACAGATCCTATTCTGTCTGATGGTGGCTCTTCCATCTCCTCTGGGGATGGTCTACAGTCTCGGGGGACCTAGGCTGTATCTGCTGGTGTGTCTGTGTGCTCTCAGCCTCCCCTAGCCTCGCAGCGTGGCTGTGCAGGTTTGCTGTCTGCTCTGTCTCATCTGGCTAGGTTTGCTCCTAGTCGGTTGAGTCGGTCGGTCGCTTTGGCAGCGATTCCTCGTCCCTCGAGTGAATCGTTTATTGTTCCTCCTTCCCCTGCTAGTGTGCCGCCTAGCAGGATTGTGTTGGGATGTTGGCATCCAGGGCCTGCTGTTCGGCAGCAGTTAGTGACAGCCCCTGTTACCTGTCACTCTCGGAACCTTCCGTCGGTCTCTTTCGAGGATTTGCAGGCAGGACCTTCTGTTTCACAGAGGTCAGTGATGGCCCCTGGGCGTCACAATCGGGACTATCCTCCGGTGT
Organism: Pictodentalium vernedei; assembly: GCA_031216915.1. Classification (NCBI taxonomy): domain Eukaryota; kingdom Metazoa; phylum Mollusca; class Scaphopoda; order Dentaliida; family Dentaliidae; genus Pictodentalium; species Pictodentalium vernedei. Next base: position 123,083,585 of record CM062291.1, read on the forward strand.
CTTCTCACTGTATCCCTATTCTGTCTGCCGATCGACGTTCGACGTCAGTCTCTTCTGAGGATTTGGGTTCTACCAGAAGGGTCCATTGGGAGGACACTCCGTCGGGCGATGCTGCTGCGATGGATTCCCAGGGTGACCTGCATCTGGCCATTTTGGCGCTCACCCGGTTGCTTTCTGGCAACCCTCAAGTTGGCCTCCCTGTGCCTCCTGAGGCACAACCTCCTTTGGTCAGTCGCCGAGATGTCTCGTCTGGCCCCTTGGATACTGCTCAGTCTTCCCAAGAGGTTTCTGCTGGTCAGCCCGAGTTGGGCTACGTCTCCTCTGCTACGTAGGATGATGATTATCAGGAAGGTGATGGGGCCCCCCTCGTCAGTCCTGGGGCAGGCTTTGGATTTCGTCTTCGGCTTATTGCCGGATGTTCAACCTTCAGACCAGCCATCTGTGACCGTCCGGCCGCGGTCCATTGTGGAGCGCCGTAACCCTGTTGAGCCTTCTAGCTCCGGGGCTTTGCGTCCTCTGCAATCGGCTTAGGTTGTTGAGTCCTTCCAGGGCTTAGACGCCAAAATGCGTTATAAGGCCCTCAAGGGTTCCTTCTTTTCTAGAGCTGATGCCTTTCTGCCTCCATCGCAGTTTCGTGTTTACGATTCCGTCTCTCCACCAGTCTTCCAAGGGATGACTACTGTGGAACAGGATTCTTCTTCTCTCGGGTTAACTAAGCCAAAGTCGGCAGTTCTCCCGATGTCGGTAGTTGAATCTATGGTGGGCCTGTCCCGAGAGATGCTGGGCATATTATCTCTCGTGGACCATGTCGTCGCTGCTCTGGCTGAATATTTTCCACCAGGAGAGTTTGATGACGCTCAGGCGCCTTTTCGTGTTTTATGAACTTGACACACGCTCACGCCTGTAACACGGCTAATTTGGAGCTGGCACGCCGGGATGCGGTGTTGGATTCTTCTCCATCCCTTCCTTCTCAGCAACGTGCTGTTCTGAGGTCTGCCTCTTTGGTGGGACCTCAGTTGTTCCATGGATACGTGGAAGCTGTTCGTGGCGAAGTTCTTCGTCATTCGAAGAACCAGCTTTTGCTGCGACAGCTTGACCAACTTGCTGCTGCGGGTGGTGGTCGTTCGAGGCCCGCCAAGCGTGCTGCTGCGTCTGCCTCATCGGCTACGCCTTTTGGCTCCGTCTGCTCCTTCTGCACATAAGAAGCGCTGACGTGGCCAGGCTCGCTGGCAGCCTCAGGCAGGAAAGTCTCAGGACTCTGTCACTTCTCGAGGTGGTTTCTCCTCTCGGGGGCCTCATCGAGGCCGCAAGTGAAGGTTCTCACCTCGATTTGCCTCCAGTCGGGGGAAGGCTTTCGCTGTTTTACGACCGTTGGACAGAGATAACGTCGGACCCTTGGGTCCTCGACGTCATTCAATCCGGTCTGCGACTGTCCTTCCATCGGCACCCCAGTTTATCTCGGGTGCCCCTTCCGACTCAGGTCCCTTCCGATTCTCTGCGTCGGGACCTTCTGGTGCAGGAGATCGACAATCTCCTCTCCAAAGGGGCGATCGAGGTGGTCAGGAACACCCTTTCACAAGGGTTTTACTCGAGACTTTTCTTGGTGCTGAAGTAAAACGGCCAATTTCGTCCTGTTATCGATCTGAGTATCCTGAATGAGTACATTATAGCTCCTCGTTTCAGTATGGAGACTTTCCGGTCGGTTCGACGTTCAGTTCATCAGGGCGACTTTGCTGCCAGTATTGACCTGAAGGATGCCTACTTCCATGTACCCATTCATCTGGCGTCTCGGAAATACCTTCGGTTCTCGTTTCGGGATCGAGTCTATCAATTCAGAGCTCTCCCGTTCGGTTTGAACCTGGCTCCTTGGACCTTCAGCCGACTGATGTCACATGTGCTTGCTTTCCACTGTACTCAGTCGTCTGTGACTTCGTCAGCCTACCTGGTTGACATCCTCCAACGGCACCACGATGCTACTGTTCTGGAGTTAGATGTCCGGCAGTTTCTTTGCCTGCTAGCGTTGCTTGGTTTCAGAGTCAATCGCGAGAAGTCGGATCTCCTTCCTTCTCAGCGATTCCATCATTTGGGGATGGATTTCGACACTCTTCACAATGTAGTGTCGGTTCCCCATGCTCGGGCGTTGATTCTTTCCGCCTTGACTCGGAACCTGCTTCAATCTTTCTCGGTCTCGGCCAGGACTTTCCTTCGGATGCTGGGCCTTTGCAGTTCGGTGACAGATCTCATTCCGCTCGGTCGCTTGTTTGTCCGACCTCTCCAACACTTCCTGTTGGATCATTGGCGTCCGAATGTAGATCCGCTGGACCTGGAACATACTATTCCTCGGTCTCTGCTTTGTCACCTCCACCCTTGGGCCGATATTCCCTGGCTGACACAGGGTGTTCCATTGGATCTTCCTTTGGCCGATTGCATCCTTACTGCGGATGCCAGCGATCGGAGCTGGGGTGCGACGTTGGATCCTCTCAGTCTGTCTACTCACGGCGAGTGGGACAGCGAGCAGGTGGGCCTTCATATCAACCAGAAGGAGCTCCTTGCACTTCTGTTGAGTTTTCGGCTTTGGATCCCTCATTTGTCGGACCATATTGTCCTACTTCTTTCGGACAATTCGACAGTAGTGGCCTACATACGGAATCAAGGAGAGGAGGCACACATTCGATTCCCATGTATGGCTGTCTCGGGATCTTCTTCTGTTGGCTTGGGATGTGAACGCTCGGGTGTCCATTCGACGCATTCCTGGGCGTCACAACGTCCTAGCAGACTCCCTGTCCCAACGTGACAGTGTCCTTCCAACCGAATGGATGCTACATCGGTCGGTGTTTCAGGCGATTTGCGAGCAGTGGGGCCGTCCTCAGGTCGACCTTTTGGCTACTCACTGGAATCATCAGGTAGAGACCTTTGTCTCCCCTTGTCCAGATCCTCTGGCATTTGCAGTAGACGCTCCGTCTCTGGACTGGACAGGTTGGATCGGCTATGCCTTTCCTCATGCACCGATTCTTCCTCAAGTATTAGCAAAGATTCGTTCTTGCAGTTGCAGGATCATTCTGATCGCACCCCTGTCTCCACAGAGGGTGTGGATCAATCTGCTGCGGCCTCTGTTGGCCGATCGACCGATTCGTCTACCTCTACGTCGCGATCTTCTTTCCCAGGGTCGTCCCAAGAAGTATCACAACAACCTGGCAAGCCTGTCCCTTCACGCCTGTCTTTTATCAGGTCCAGTCTCCGACGTAGAGGTTTTTCGAGACGATCAGTAGAGTGCATTTCTGAATCGCTGCGATATTCCGAGGGCATGACTTATGCTGCGAAGTGAAAGGTTTTCTGTCGCTGGTGTGCAGATCACAATGTGAATTACCGTGATCTGTCAATCGCTCAAATTACGGATTTTCTGGTATATCTTTTTGACTCCAAGGGCTTCCAGCCTATTACGATTAAGGGCTATCGGTCTATGCTGTCTGATACTTTCTCTTATATGGGAAAGCGTTGCATCGGTCGTAATCTTTTTCTCTCCAAACTCATTCGGCACTTTTCTTTGAAGAGGCCTCGAGTTTTGCGTCTTACACCCAAGTGGAACTTGGCATGGGTGTTGCACTGTTTGGAGGGAGCGCCATTCGAGCCTTTATCTGAGACAGATATGCGTTTTCTCACCTATAAGACGGCTTTCCTTCTAGCGTTTGCTTCTGCTCGATGAGTCAGTGAGCTTCATGCGCTATCTGTTGATTCTGCTTTCTTCAGAAATGAGGCTAACAGTGTCGCCTTCACTACTGATTGCTCTTTTCTGGCTAAGAATCAACTTCCTGATTCGGTACCTCTGCCCATCTGCATTCGGGCTCTCTCCGCTGTCGATGGTCGGAGACCTCTTCTTTGTCCTGTTCGTGCGATCAAGACTTACATTATTCGCACTCCGTTCATAAGGAGGGGTCGGAAGAGATTCTTTCTGTCTCTCATTCCTAAGAGGCAGTCTATTTCTTCCCATTCTATTTCCAGGTGGATCTGTCTTGCATTCAAGCTAGCTTATTCCCGCTTGTCTGCTTCGGATCTTGTTTCGAACCGGTTTAATGCTCATGAGGTTCGTGCCTTTTCTACATCCTGGGCGTTCTCCAATTCTGTTTCGCTCCGGGATGTTATGAATGCGGCTTACTGGAGGAATGGTTCTACCTTTTCCTCCTTTTATCTCCACCACCTACAGCAGCAGTTTGAGAACCTTTATTCTTTAGGCCCTCTCGTTGCTGCTCAGGCTGTTGTGGACCATCGTTAAAATAGTTATTGAGGTTGTGCTTCGCTCAGCCTTGTTCTTTTCAGGTGCCTTCTCTCTATCTTCATTACAGGTTTTCGCTATTGTTCTCTGCCCTCCTTGCTCTTGTTGGTATTGGTTATGTGATTCACCTCCTCCTATTGTTTATTCAGCCAATTGTAAACAATTGTGAGTAGGTTGAAAAGAAATTAAAATTTTTTAGTAAATTTTGTTTCTTAACATACCTACCACAATTGTTTACCGGAGACCCACCCTCCTTGGGGATATCTTTGATATCGATGCCTCCCCGCTAAATCACAAACTTCTCGTTGGCGGAAATACGGAATTGACATCACGGTTGTTGTGCATGTGCTCGGTAAACACAATAGGTGTGCAGAGAGAGCACCTGTAATTTCGAGCGCTGGTCTCGCTCGACCCTTTTTTCGATCTTTTTCGTGCTTTCGCACTCTATTACTTTTCCAACTTATTTGGAAAAGTTCTCTAAAAGCTTGAGTTAGTTCCGAAGTAGGGCTTGCACTTAAGTTACAGCCAATTGTAAATAATTGTGGTAGGTATGTTAAGAAACAAAATTTACTAAAAAATTTTAATTTTTTTAGCTTTTGAATACGATAACCATGGAAAATGGATATTATTGGTAAAAGAGGAAATTTTTCAATTTGTCAAAAAGTTGACGGAGCGAACTGGTATGGGTTCAATATCGAGTATGAGACCCATTACTGTTAATTACAGCTTGACAACGCCTTCTCATGCTCCCATTCAGGTTCCTGGTGGTCCTTTGTGGGATGTTGTTCCATTCTTGGACCACTGTGGCACCAAGCTCCTGGACACTTCTTGGCTGGACTGGACGGGTTGAAATTGCAAGCTGCAACTCATTCCAGACTAGTTCGATTGGACAGAGGTCATGGGATCTTGCTGGCCAGTCCATACGCTCAGTCCCCTCCCTCTGTCGGTACTCCCCGACAACATGGGCAACATGATGACTGGCATTATCATCCATCAGAATGAATCTATCACCCACTCCACCTGCATACAATCTGACATAGACATCCAGGATCTCATCAATATACCCCTTTGTAGTCAATGTACCACGTTCAAGGACACAGAGCTCTGTACGTCCATCCCTGCTGAGGCTGTCCCAGACCATGATTGACCCTCTACCATAACGGTCATGCTCAGCAATGTTGGCTGCATGGAATCACTCTCCTGTTCTTCTCAATACCCTAGAACGCCTATCTGTGTGATCTAGGTAGTACCTTGACTCATTTGTAAAAAGGACAGGTCGCCAATCTTCTCTGGTCCATCCAATATGGTCCATGGCCCATTCATATCGTGCCTGGCAGTGGTTCTGGGACAGCGGAATGCGAATATATGGTCTTCTTGATTGGATACCACCTTCGTGCAACCTTGCCCGGATAGTCTGCGTCGAAGCATTTACCCCGGATGCATTCTGAAGGTCACTGCGGAGTTGGGTTGCTGTGTCAAAGCGGTTCCTATGGGCCTGAATGATAAAAAAACAGCCTTAAGCTGCAGATGTTGCCCTGTCTCTGCCACCACCATGCCATCTTACTGGTGTGCCATACTGCTGAAATCATGCCCAGGCTCTGGTGATCACCGTATGGTGCACACCAAGGGCTTCACCAACCTGATGATGGGTAGCCCCTTGCTCCACCATCCCTACAGCCCACCACATTTCTGCTTCAGACAAATGCCTTCTTACATTTGCATTTGCCATATTCAATCATTAAATCACAAGGGTTTGTGTTGAAATGAAGATTGAATACCCTACACATTCCATGTACATGTAGACAGTACACAAAAGCATCATGAAAATCAAGGGGTACATGCTTTCCATGACTGTCACGAAAAGTCTGCCTGTCAAGAGAGCGAATGTAAACTCTGGGGACCATCTCAATACATTCCTCAATCATATCCACCAAAAATATTGCAAATATGTCAAGCAAATTTCACAATGATGTGTCAAATATTTGGTGCTTAGCAAACTTTGAGTAGTATATTTTTAGTTCACCAACGAAGTTGTGTGAACTTATGTCATGACCTGTGGCATGTCGGCGTCAACACTTGTGTTAAAGTTATTGTACCAGTCCACTTTGACACTCAGCCCTGTTGCTATGCACCTCATACTGTGTTTCTATGGCTTACAATTACCCACAGACCCTTAACCAGTGATATTTTTATACTGTACCAATGACCCAGACATAGCTGGTGCTAACTCTTAAAATATAGGGCCAAACACAAATTTTGCCCCCCAATCCCCAAAATTTGCATCTAAAACTAAAGAAAACATGTCCTGAAAGGCCCTCCACACTTCGCCCCTACTGCGCATGCGCAGTGTCAAGGACGTTCCGAAATTGGCGCCATTTATCATTCTAAGTTTGGCCCTTCATCAGTTAACATCTGACTGATCTTTGTGCTTTTAAATCTCAGTTTAAATGATGCCAGACACATAAATATTAGTGAAATGGTGATTCTAAGGAGGATAGAAAAGGAGGAGAGGAAAAGAATGTGTGACAGAATATTATCAGGGCTGTAACTTAAAATTTTTTAATGAAATTATGTTAAGTTACCTATTTTCAAGGCAGCAGCCATTTTGTTGTCATTCTGATTATTTAGTTACACTGTTTTTTCAAGTGTTTTTCCTCTCTCCCTGTCCTTTAAGTTCCCCCTTGCTATTCTCCCATGCTTTTGGCATAGTTTCTGTAATTATTATTACTAAAATTTCTTGGGAGTTTTAGCTGAATAACAGAATGAATTCTGTTCTTTCCCCATGTTTACGTCTTCACCTACGGGTGGTTAGGCGTTGTGTTCTGCATCTACCATCTGATGTTCTGCAGTTTCTTCCCTGGAAGTCTCTGTTTTGCATCAGATGGTGTATTTTTGGTAACTGATTTCGGGCCTGGGTGCCTGGAGTCTTATTTTAGTGTTTTTACACTCATTGTTTACATTTACAACAGCCCTCTGTGTGAGGGGGGGATTTCTAAATAATAATATCTTTATGTTATTTTAATCATAACTAGATACATTATTATTGTTCGTAAGTGTTGAATAAATTGTTTAAAATATTTTTAAAATTTTTGTCCACACTTAGGCTTGGGATCCATTGGGGCTCAACGTTACTTTTCAGAAACTTGGGCTGTTCTGAAAAAATATTTTTTCAAAATATTTTGATTTCAATTATTTTTTCTATATTAATGGATCATATTATTATTATGTATTTTGATTGCCAGGGGTTAGTGCGAGTACCAGGACTTGTTTTCTTTTCACATTGAAAGGATATTGATCAATTGTTTTAAGAGGAAGTCTTCCTCTGACCTTATTATCATTCTATATGTGGTCAGTGTACTCGCATTAACTCCTGTTCTGTATCGTATGATTTCGATGACAATATGGGAAGCGTATGTCACGGTATGTTGTTGGGGATTTGGACACTCCGGTCCTTTCCCCGCAGGGTCACTCTACTTTATCAATTTCTATTTCAGACGATCAAGATTAGGGTGATGTATCTGTGATGTCTTCCAACAGTGTGCCTCCGTCGTCACAATTAATGAAGGGCTAGCGGAAAAGTGCTCATGTAATACGCCAATTGCCTAAGAGGACCCTAGTAGGTTCGACGGCCTTTGACGTCCGCTAGCTCGCCCGGTGTAGCGTCCATTCACCGAATGGTTCGGCAGCCGGGTTCGTCCGTTGCGGTCTAGAAGGAATTTTGGGGTGATGCGAGCACTATAAAATTAACTTAATGCACACCCAGTGACGGCGGATCAGAGGGAGAACGGAGGAAGCCTTTTAGTCCGGTTCATAGCTCGTTCCGGTCCATCCGGACGGCAAGCGAGAGAGGCCCCTCTCTCGTTCAACAACATCTGGCCCCAGATGTTGTGGTACAAATGTGTCGTTAGCGGAGCATACGTCCGTCGCTCGGGACGCTCCGTTGTATAGGCAGTCCGCTGAGACTGCTAAGGCTTCCTCTTCTCGTCAGCGCACACGACCGCACCTTGGCTGCGTGACCGCCGATATATTACCAGCTTCGCCGATCAAGGATTCTTCGGCGACCAGGTCACACCATCCGGCAGCCAGGGATTCGAGACCGATGGACTCCGGACGTTCGCATAGGAAAAGTATGCGGGAGCCATCTGATGCGGAGCTGCCCACGGCGAAGCAGCGATAGTCTGCGCCTCCGCAGGTCTCGACGCCGGACATTCTTGTGCACATAGCACAGCTTATCGCAGCATCCCAGCAGCCGACAGAAACGGTGTCGGATCGAGAATTATCCGACAGCGCTGGGTCGGTAGCCGGGGACTCGAGGCCTGCAGACTCCGGACGTTCGCATAGGAAGTGTGCGGGAGTCAACGTACACGGAGCTTCCAGCGGCAATGCATCGTAAGTCCGCTACTGCACAGGCCTCGGGAACGGACGTGCTTTCCTTAATAGCACAGTTTATCGCAGCATCCCAGCATCAACTGAATCTGTCGCATATATTTTATCCGACGATGCTGGGTCGGGACGCTCCGCGGAAGCGGGTACGGACGTCCGAAAATTTTCATCCGGTCTGACGGGATACCGAAAGGGATTCGGTGGATTTCAAGCTTTCCCTTTCGGAACAACATATGCTGCGATGCCGGATAAGAAACTGATAGCGTCGGTGGACTTTTGGTTCGGTTCAGGGACATCGTCCCTCAGTTCCGACATAGTCCAATAATGTCACACAAACTATCGAATTATTGAACGACGCTATATATATTATTATTTTATGCTTGCTATCCAAGCATTTCTGGTTTCTTGTTCGAAGAGTTATGGAGATGTCTTTCAAAAGTGTGCCTCTGTCGTCATAGTTAATGAAGAGTTAGCGGCAATAAGTGCTCATGGAATATGTCTATCGCTTACGGAGTGACATTCGCTAGCTCACCCGGTGTAGCGTACATTCATCGAATGGTTCGGCTGCCGGGTTCGTCCGTTGCGGTCTAGGAAGGAGATTTGGGTGATGCGAGCACTTTAATTACTTTAGTACTCACCCAGTGACGGCAGATTGAGGACAGATCGGAGGAAGCCAACAACATAGGGGACCGCATGTTGTGGTTCAGATATTTTACATTCGGAGCATATGTCCATTGCTCGGGACGCTCCGTTATATTGACAGTCCGAGAGACTGTCTTTAATGCTTCCTCATCCTCACAGCAGGGCACACGACCGCACATTGGCTACGTGACCTCGAGTATCCGATCAGTTTCGGCATTCAGTGATTCCACAGCGAATAGGTCGCGCCATCCGGTAGCCAAGGAACACGAGGCCTATACACTCCGTTCGCTCGCATATTGGAAGTATGCACGGGGTAACGATCTCGGAGCTTCCTGCGGCAATGCATCGTAAGACCGCTGCTCCTCAGGCCTCAGTGACGGACGTGCTATCCGAGTTAGCATAGTTGTTTCGCAGCATCCCAGCAATTGACGGTTTCTCGGTCGAATCAGGAATTATCCGACGGCGCTGGGTCGGCGCGGTCCGCGGTTGCATCAAGCTACGGACGACCGAACGCTTTATAGGGTCCGACAGGATGGCGAAAGGGATTCGAAAGATTTCGAGTTTTCCCTTTAGTAGTATCGGAAGATGCCTTTCATATCTTCTGGCATTTCTTCCAGTGATTATTTTTCGGACTTCATTGCTGCGATCTTGGATAAGAGACTTATAGCGTCATTGGACTCGGATTTTTCGATCGGTACAGGGACATTGTCCCTGACTTACCGACGCAGTCCAATATTGTCATTACAACATGTGTTTTATTTTTCGACGCTATATATTTATATATATATACAAGCCTGCTACTAAGCATGATAGTTTAGTTTCTTGTCCGCGTGGCTCATTTCTGCCATTTTATCTTTTTTACATATAGTTTATTTTGGCAGAGCAGGGCATACCGAGAGTTCATATGCGTCTAGACGGTGATTAAAGACTGCATATATTCTTTTTCGCCGTTTATGTCTTTTCCAATTTCAATGTTGGGAACGACATTATGTATAGTAGACTTAACTTAGACGCTTTATTATACGTAATCCGCCTTACTGAGGCGTTATCATTACGTCTTCAAGAAAAGATTTACGGGATATTATTCTCAATGTAATTTCTTTTGAGGGCAGTAGTTTGTTCACGTATAACTCAGCCCTTCAGTGGCTGATTGGAGTTGGTTAGACGTGATGCAGCCCTAGCTACATCCACGCGTGGATAGTAGGTTAAGAACTCTCTCAGAGTCGCTTCGTTCTCGGAGGAGCTTCTCTTCGACGGCAACTTTCCGGCAATCCATGAATTGCTTGAATTATACATTCTCTTGTCTATCTAGTGTTACAAGAGATTCAGACTGGGGCAAACATTCGGTGGTTGACTCAGAGAGTGCCGCCGCAGTTGCCGGACCCGAGTGTGGCTGTTATGACGGTTGCCAGTCAAACAGATTGGGATATATACTGATCCCTACGGATTCGAAGTGCCAGGGTCTTTGGGTTCCGCAGTCTTTTAGCTATCAGTTTAACTTCCGCGGAATAATGTTTTTTAGGCTTGCTTTATGTCATTGCATGAACATTATTCAGAAACGCATGCCCAAATTCCTGTCCTTTAATTCGACAGTAGTGGCGTATCTCCGGAACCAGGGAGGCACTCTTTCGTTTCCGTTATTCAATTTAATGGAAAGAATCCGTCTGTTGGTTATAGTACACCAAGTTCAGTTTTGGTCCGTCATATTCTGGGTCGTCTGATTGTTTTATCGCACTCCCGTTCTCTTACGGGTCGCTTGTTGCTGTCAGAATGGACTCTCAACAAACAAGTATTTAATCAGATTTGCTATCTATGGGAGCGCCCAATGATGTTTTATTTATGACACAGCTTGCTAATCATTTGCAGACGTATGTGTTGGCTTGTCCAGATCTCTGAGCTAATACTGTTAACGCTCTATTGATCTATAGGACGGAATGATAGGATACGCGTATCCTCCGGCGCTGTTGTTTTAGCAGGTATTGCTAAGATAAACAACCACAATACATTTCTGTTGATAGCATCTCTATCTTCACAGAGATCATGAGTAATTTACTCTCTTGTCTACTGTGGATCTTAACGTGAAATCTTCCTCTATGTGAGGATCTTTTTTCACTGGGTAAATCGTGTCATCTTTATCACAACCAGCAAGGTCGCAACCTTCATGTATTCCGTTGTGTGGTCCGTATTGCATTGTAAGCACTGTACTGGACGAGCTTTGGACGCGATTTCTTACTATAGGAGATCCTCTTCTTCGCTATTCTATGCGACTAAAGTGGAGGCTCTTCCGTCGTGGTGTAGGGATCATTATGTTCATATGGTTGATCCCTCCATACTACTCATTGCTATTTTTTAGTATACTTGTTTCACAAGATCTACTGCAGCCTGTGTTATTTAGGTTATAGGTTTATGTTACCTCATACCTATGCACTCTACTATAGTTTACAATTGAGTCTTTTGTCTCTTTATCTAAGTCAGTTAGTAACTTTTTGATAAATAGACTTAGAATCTTTAGATTAAATTCCTATACGGATTTTAACTTCGGTTCTTATTTAGCTAAGTAATCATTTGAGCCTCTGGAAACAGTAGTTTTCAAATTCTGACCTTTTAGACAGTAATTCTGTTGGTTTCTCTTTTACTGTAGAGTCAGTGAGTTTCATGCACTATTGATGGATGATTTTCACTTTCATAGTTTCGGAATCAATACTTCCGTTACTATTTAGGTTGGATTGTTGCATAAGAGTTAGGCTCCTATTATCCGGAACCTATTATTTTAAGGTCCTTCCGTCTTCGTATGGGCATAGGCCTTTACTCTTTCCAGGTACAGTTTATGTATTTATAAACAGATATCTGTTTATTACAAGGGCGTAAGCTTCTTCTGTCTTTGATGTCTAGTAGAAGGACGTTACGCTCCATTTTATTGTTAATGGATTCTATTAACTAGCGTACTGCTTATGGTATATCATTAGCTTAGCAGTTGTGCTTAAGATTTCGGCTCATGAAGTAAGAGTTCTTCTACTTCTTGGGCTTACATTAATAGTGTTGCTATTATAGATTTTTGAAGGCTGCTCATTGCGCTCAGCCATCCATTCATGAATTTTATCTCAGAAATATCGAGTCCATTTCTGGAGGCCTCTATTGTTAGGTCTATTATCTACTGCTCAGAATGTCATTCACTTAACAGTTGCTACTATAGCTAGGTAGGCTGTCTGTTTCGGCAGTGTCTCCGTTCGGCTGCCCTCTTCGCTCTGGGCTATTTGACCCAGGGCAAGAAAAAGGGGGGGGGGGGGAGGGTGTTCCCTTGGGTCACCTGTTTTTACTATGAAAACAAGGGGATACCTCCTCCGGAGTTAGTAATTCTGAGCTGTTATTGGGATGGTTGTTTAGTGAGAAGTTTAAGTTTATAAAATTCATTCAAGTCTTAGTTTTTAAAGTATAGCCTTTGAATATTGCATATGTCAACGGACATGATTATGCAATTCTCACACACTTTTAGAAGTATAAGAGTCTCTATTCTCTAGACTTACTTTATTATTGGCTTACTTTAAAAATTATTAGTATAAGGATTATTGGATATTAATAGAGTACATGGATGTATGAAGCTCAATTTTTGGAAGGTGTTGTATCTTTCTAATTTATCATAAATAAGAAAGATACATGTAAGGCCTATTACTTCTTTTCCCTACAGGGGATGACTCTATTTTATTTTATTGAGCGTATTCCATTTTGCTCTATGTCCTTGGCCCTCCAGCCTTTTTACTATTCAGCTATGTCTGGGTCATTGGTACAGTATAAAAATGTTAAAAAATTTATAGTAATTTATATATTTTTTATACTTACCAATGACCCAGACGGGGATGGCCCTCCCAGGAGTTGGGAACTCTTGCCTCCCCGCTGAGTACATAGCGCTTACCAGGCACTGGTTATTAGAATGATAAATGGCGCCAATTTCGGAACGTCCTTGACACTGCGCATGCGCAGTAGGGGCGAAGTGTGGAGGGCCTTTCAGGACATGTTTTCTTTAGTTTTAGATGCAAATTTTGGGGATCGGGGGGCAAAATTTGTGTTTGGCCCTATATTTTAAGAGTTAGCACCAGCTATGTCTGGGTCATTGGTAAGTATAAAAAATATATAAATTACTATAAATTTTTTAACATTTTATTGATTTTTAGTGTTTTTGCAATGTTAGACTTTTTTGTCGGTGTGGACTTAGAAAATTTCTGACCTGTTCTGCTGTATATGAGTGGAGGCTACCACTGGTATGCTGTGGCTTTCATATATGAGTTAAATGCATCAATATAAGATGACATTAACCCTTGGCTGGAGATTTTGGACTTCTTTAATGCAACGTTAGACTTTTTGTCAGTGTGGACTTAGAAAATTTCTGACCTGTTCTGCTGTATATGAATGGAGGCTACCACCGGTATGCTGTTGCTTTCATATATGTATTAAATGCATCAATATAAGATGACATTAACCCTTGGCTGGACATATTTTTATACTGTACCAATGACCCAGACTTAGCTGGTGCTTACTCTAAAATATTTAGGGCCAAATGCAAATTTTACCCCCCAATCCCCAAAATTTGCATCTAAAACAAAAAAATACATGTCCTATATGGTCCTCCATACTTTTACTCCACTGCGCATGCGCAGTGTCAAGGAGGTCTCGAAACTGCCGCCAAAAGTCATTCTTTGTTTGGCCCTCAATACAGTTACACTTCACTGTTATTTGTGCTTGTAAATCTCAGTTTTAAAGATGCCAGATGCATATTTATGAGAGAAATGGTGGATATATGGTGGAAATAGAAGGTGGAGAGGAGAAAACAGTGGAAACAAATGTTCAGGGCTGTAACTTATAATTATTTTATGAAATTGTTACATGTTACCTATTTTCGTGGCATGACCTTATTGTGGTCATTCTTGATATAAATGTTCCATTGTTTAATCAGTGTTTCCTCTCTCCCTTTCCTTTATTCCCCCCTAGCTATTCTCCCATGCTTTTGGCTTACTTTTTGTAATGTTTATTACTAAAATTTCTTGGGAGTTTTGGCTTGGAAACAGAATTATTTTCTGTTTTTCCCCATGTTTACGTCCTCACCCTAGGGGTGTTTAGGTGTTTTGATCTGCATTTACCATCTGATGTTCTACAGTTTCTTCTCTGGAAGCCTCTGTTTTGCATTAGATAGTGTTTAAATTGGTAACTGATTTCGGGCCATGTTTGTTTCAGTGCCTGGAGTCATGTTTCCGGTTTGTTGACACTTTTGCTTATGTTGACAACTGTTACTTCTGACAATGATTACTTGTCTTCTGCTTCATTTAGTCCATAACAAGATACATTAATATTGTCTGTAAGTGTTACATTAATTTTTAAAATGATTAAAAAATTTTGTCCACACTTAGGCTTTTTTGGGATCCTTGGGTTCAGGGTTCCCATTGGGAACTTGGGCTCTTCTGAAAATTTTTTCAAAACTTTTTTTTTTCAAAATTATTTTCTTTTGAAATGTTATAATGAATTATAATTATATTATGTATATTTATTTCAAGAGTTAGTGCGAGTAATATGATGGTGTATATTTTTTCTAGTTGAAAAAATATTCTTCAATCGTAATGCGAGGATATCTTCCTCTAATTCACAAGTGCATTGTGTTTCTTATGGTCAGTGTAGTCGCATTAATTCTTGCTATTTGTGTGTTGATTGATATGACAACGTTGGAGACGTGTGTCACAGTATTTTGTTGCGGTGAGAGGTCCACTACGGTCCTCTCTCTGTAGGGTCACTATACATTATCAGTTTCTTTTTCAGAAATCAGAGTGATGTTTCCGTGATGTCTTCAATAAGTGTGTCTCCGTCGTTGCAATATTTGGGCTAGCGGGAAGTGCTGAAGGTATTTATCGCAGCATCCCAGCAACTGACAGTAATTCTGTCGGATCAGGAATTATCCGAGGAAGCTGGGTTGGTACGTTCTGCTGCAGGTTCAGGCACGGACGACGAAGAATTTCAAGTTGTCCGACAGGATGGTGAAAGGGATACGGATGAGTTGTATTTTCCCTTTTTAGAACAACATAATTGCCGTAGAGTACATCTGGCATTATCATCGGACGTTGTTCCTCCGGACCAAAATGCTGCGTTGCTGGACACAGAATTCTTAATCGGTTTAGGGACATCATCCTTCAGTTTCCGACATAGTCCAGATATGTTTCACGGACATTTGATCTGTTGAATGACGCTATATTTATATAACTTGCTACCTAAATGGGCAGATCAGGTTTCTTATCGGCAATATGCTCTACATCTGCCTTTCATCAATTCATCGAATATTTTGAAACGGCAGGACAGAGCATTCTGAGAGTTCAGAAACTAGTATTGTTTATCTGTCGTCTATGTCAATTCCAACAATGGTGTTGGAAATAACAATATTGTCTAGCAGGGACCGCTTAGACACATTATCGTACGCAGATCACCTTACCAAAACGTTTTCATTACGTCTCAAAGCAAAGGAATCCTAGGATGTACAACCTTCTTAAGAGTTCTTTCAAGGGCGTCACGTAAACTCCATCCTTTAGTGGCATTATGGAGTTGTTTGGACGTGACGTGTCCCTGGCTACGTCCACGTGTGTAGATAGTAAGGTGAAAAACTCTCTCAGTGTCGCTCCGGTCTCTGGACAATACCTCCTTGACACTGCGCATGTGCAGTGGAGTAAAAGTATGGAGGACCATACAGGACATGTATTTTTTGGTTTTAGATGCAAATTTTGGGGATTGGGGTGTAAAATTTGCGTTTGGCCCTGTATATTTTAGAGTTAGCACCAGCTTAGTCTGGGTCATTGGTAAGTATAAAAAATATATAAATTTTTATACTGTACCAATGACCCAGACATAGCTGGTGCTAACTCTTAAAATATAGGGCCAAACACAAATTTTGCCCCCAATCCCCAAAATTTGCATCTAAAACCAAAGAAAACATGTCCTGAATGGCCCTTCACACTTCACCTCTACTGCTCATGCGCAGTGTCAAGGACGTTCCGAAATTGGCGCCATTAATCATTCTTAGTTTGGCCCTTCATCAGTTAACATCTGACTGATCTTTGTGCTTGTAAATCTCAGTTTAAATGATGCCAGACACATAAATATTAGTGAAATGGTGATTCTAAGGAGGATAGAGAAGGAGGAGAGGAAAAATGTGTGACAGAATATTATCAGGGCTGTAACTTAAAATTTTTTAATGAAATTATGTTAAGTTACCTATTTTCGAGGTAGCAGCCATTTTGTTGTCATTCTAGTTATTTAGTTACACTGATTTTTCAGTGTTTTCCTCTCTCCCTTTCCTTTAAGTCCCCTCTTGCTATTCTCCTATGCTTTTGGCATAGTTTCTGTAATTATTATTACTAAAATTTCTTGGGAGTTTTAGCTGAATAACAGAATGAATTCTGTTCTTTTCCCCATGTTTACGTCTTCACCTATGGGTGGTTAGGCGTTGTGTTCTGCTTCTACCATCTGATGTTCTGCAGTTTCTTCCCCGGAAGTCTCTGTTTTGCATCAGATAGTGTATTTTTGGTAACTGATTTCGGGCCTGGGTGCCTGAAGTCTTATTTTAGTGTTTTTACACTCATTGTTTACATTTACAACAGCCCTCTGTGTGAGGGGGGGATTTCTTGAAAATAATATCTTGATGTTAATTTAATCATAACTAGATACATTATTATTGTTCGTAAGTGTTGCATAAATTGTTTAAAATATTTTTAAATTTTTTGTCCACACTTAGGCTTGGGATCCATTGGGGCTCAACGTTACTTTTCAGAAACTTGGGCTGTTCTGAAAAAATATTTTTTCAAAATATTTTGATTTCAATTATTTTTTTCTCTGTTAATGGATCATATTATTATTATGTATTTTGATTGTCAGGGGTTGGTGCGAGTACCAGGACTTTGTTTTCTTTTCACATTGAAAGGATTTTGATCAATTGTAATAAGAGGAAGTCTTCCTCTGACTTTTATGATCATTCTATATGTAGTCAGTGTACTCGCATTAACTCCTGTTCTGTATCTGATGATTTCGATGACAATATGGGAAGCGTATGTCACGGTATGTTAGTGGGGAATTGGACATTCCGGTCCTTTCCCCGCAGGGTCACTCTACTTTATCAATTTCTATTTCAGACGATCAAGATTAGGGTGATGAATCTGTGATGTCTTCCAACAGTGTGCCTCCGTCGTCACAATTAATGAAGAGCTAGCGGAAAAGTGCTCATGTAAATACGCCAATTGCCTAAGAGGACCCTAGTAGGTTCGACGGCCTTTGACGTCTGCTAGCTCGCCCGGTGTAGCGTCCATTCATCGAATGGTTCGGCAGCCGGGTTCGTCCGTTGCGGTCTAGAAGGAGTTTTGGGGTGATGCGAGCACTATAAATCAACCAAATGCACACCCAGTGACGGCGGATTAGAGGGAGAACGGAGGAAGCCTTTTAGTCCAGTTCATAGCTCGTTCTGGTCCATCCGGATGGCGAGCGAGAGAGGCCCCTCTCTCGTACAACATCTGGCCCCAGATGTTGTGGTACAAAATGTTTCGCATTCGGAGCATACGTCCGCCGCTCGGGACGCTCCGACATATAGTCAGTCCGGAGAGACTTGTCAATAAGGCTTCCTCATTCTCATGGTAGCGCACACGACCGCTCTTGGCTACGTGACCTCGGATATCCAGTCAGCTTCGCCAGTCAGAGAATCATCAGCAACCAGGTCACACCATCCGGTAGCCAGGGACACGAGGCCTGCAGACTCCGGACGTTCGCATAGGAAAGTGTGCGGGAGTCAACGTACACGGAGCTTCCGGCGGCAATGCATCGTAAGACCGCTACTGCACAGACCTCGGGGACGGACATGCTATCCTAAATAGCACAGCTTATCGCAGCATCCCAGCAACAACTGAATCTGTCGCATAATGTTTTATCCGACGATGCTGGGTCGGGACGCTCTGCGGAAGCGGGTACGGACGTCCGAAAATTTCATCCGGTCCGACGGGATACCGAAAGGGATTCGGAGGATTTCGAGCTTTCCCTTTCGGAACAACATATGCTGTTGTGTATGTCATCTGACTTGATCTTCTACAGGTTCTTTCGTCGGACCAGAATGCTGCGATGCCGGATAAGAAACTGATAGCGTCGGTGGACTTAGAAATTTTTGGTTCGGTTCAGGGACATCGTCCCTCAGTTCCGACATAGTCCAATAATGTCACACAAACTTTCGAATTATTGAACGACACTATATATTTATTATTATATGCTTGCTATTACCAAGCATTTCTGGTTTCTTGTTCGCAAAGTTACGGAGATGTCTTTTAAAAGTGTGCCTCTGTCATCATAGTTAATGAAGAGCTAGCGGCAATAAGTGCTCATGGAATATGTCTATCGCCTAAGAGGTCCCTTGTAGGATCGACGGAGTGACATTCGCTAGCTCACCCAGTGTAGCGTACATTCATCGAATGGTTCGGCTGCTGGGTTCGTCCGTTGCGGTCTAGGAAGGAGATTTGGGTGATGCGAGCACTATAATTACTTTAGTACTCAGCCAGTGACGGCGGATTGAGGACAGATCGGAGGAAGCCTGTTAGTCCGGTTCCTGGCTTGTCCAGGTCCGTCCGGGCTGTGAGCGAGAGAGGTCCCTCTCTCGTCCAACAACATAGGGGACCGCATGTTGTGGTTCAGATATTTTACATTCGGAGCATATGTCCGTCGCTCGGGACGCTCCGTTATATTGACAGTCCGAGAGACTGTCGATAATGCTTCCTCATCCTCACAGCAGTGCACACGACCGCACATTGGCTATGTGACCTCGAGTATCCGATCAGTTTCGTCATTCAGTGATTCCACGGCGAACAGGTCACGCCATCCGGTAGCCAAGGGACACGAGGCCTATACACTCCGTTCGCTCGCATATTAGTAGTATGCACGGGGTAACGATCACGGAGCTTCCAGCGGCAATGCATCGTAGGACCGCTTCTCCACAGGCCTCAGTGACGGACGTGCTATCCGAGTTAGCACAGTTTTTTCGCAGCATCCCAGCAATCGACAGTTTCTTGGTCAAATCAGGAATTATCTGACGGCGCTGGGTCGGTGCGGTCCGCGGTTGCATCAGGTATGGACGACCGAACGCTTTATAGGGTCCGACAGGATGGCGAAAGGGATTCGAAAGATTTCGAGTTTTCCCTTTCGTAGCATCGGAAGCTGCCATACATATCTTCCGGCATTATCTTCCAGTGATTGTTATTTCGGACTACATTGCTGCGATGTTGGATAAGAGACTTATAGCGTCATTGGACACGGAATTTTGGATCGGTTCAGGGACATCGTCCCTGACTTACCGACACAGTCCAATAATGTCATTAAAACATGTGTATTATTTATCGACGCTATATATATTTAAGCCTGCTACCAAGCATGATAGTTTAGTTTCTTGTCCGCAATGCTCATTTCTGCCTTTTATCATTTATACGAATAATTTATTTTGGCAGAACAGGGCATACCGAGAGTTCATATGCGTCAAGGCGGCGTGGTTAAAGACTGGAAATAATCTTTTTCGCCATCTATGTCTTTTCCAACCACAATGTTGGAAACGACAATGATGTCTAATAGACTTAACTTAGACGCTTTATCATACGTAATCCACCTTACTGAGGCGTTATCATTACGTCTTCAAGAGAAAGAATTCCGGGATATAATCCTCAATGTGATTTCTTTTGAGGGCAGTAGTTTGTTCACGTATAACTCTGCCCTTCAGTGGCTTCTTGGAGTTGGTTAGATGTGACGCAGCCCTAGCTACATCCACGCGCGTGGATAGTAAGGTGAAGAACTCTCTCAGAGTCGCTTCGTTCTCGGAGAAGCTTCTCTTCGACGGCAACTTTTCAGCAATCCATGAATTGCTTGATTTAGACACTCTCTTGTCTATCTAGTGTAGCAAGATATTCAGACTGGGGCAAACATTCGGTGGTTGACTCAGAGAGTGCCACTGCAGTTGCCGGATCCAAGTTTTATAATTATGACGGTTGCCAGTCAAACAGGTTGGGATATAATATTGATCCCAACGGATTCCGCAGTCTCTAAGCAAGCACTTATCTTCCACGGAATAATGTTTTTTTAGGCTTGCTTTATGTCATTGGATGAACATTATTCAGAAACGCATGTCCAAATCCTGTCCTTTAATTCGACAGTAGTGGCGTATCTCCGGAACCAGGGAGGCACTCATTCGTTTCCGTTATTCAATTTAATGGAAAGAATCCTTCTGTTTGTTATAGTCCGTCATATTCCGGGTCGTCTGATTGTATTACCGGACTCCTGTTCACTTATGGGTCGCTTGTTGCCGTCAGAATGGACTCTCAACAAACAAGTATTCAATCAGATTTGCTATCAATGGGAGTGCCCAATGATAATTTATTTACGACACAACTCGCTTGTCAATTGCAGACGTATGTGTTTGCTTGTCCGGATCTCTGAGCTTATGTTGTTAACGCTCTATTGATCTAATAGGACGGAATGATAGGATATGCATATCCTCCTGCGCTGTTGTTTCAGCAAGTATTGCTAAGATAAACAACCACAATACATTTCTGTTGATAGCATCTCTGTCTTCACAGAGACCGTGGGTAAATTTACTCTGATGTCTACTGTGGGACTTAACGCGAAATCTTCCTCCATGAGAGGATCTTTTTTTGCTGGGTAAAATCGTGTCATCTTTATCACAACCCGCAAGGTCTCAACCTTCACGTATTCCGTTGTGTGGTCCTTATTGCATTGTAAGCATTGTACTGGACGAGCTTTGGACGCGATTTCTTACTATAGAAGAACCTCTTCTTCGCTATACTATGCGGCTAAAGTGGAGGCTCTTCCGTCGTTGGTGTAGGGATCACTATGTTGATTTTGTTGATCCCTCCATACTAGTCATTGCAACTTTTTAGTATACTTGTTTGACAAGATCTACTGCAGCCTGTTATTATTAAGGTTATAGGTTTATGTTACCTCATACCTATGCACTCTATGATAGTTTACAATTGAGTCTTATGTCTCTTTATCTAAGTCAGTTAGTAACTTTTCGATAAATAGACTTAGAATCATTAGATTAAATTCCTATACGGAATTTAACTTCGGTTCTTATTTAGCTAAGTAATCATTTGAGCCTCTGGAAACAGTAGTTTTCAAATTCTGACCTTTTAGACAGTAATTGTGTCGGCTTCTCTTTTACTGAAGAGTCAGTGAGTTTCATGCACTATCTGTGGATGATTTTCACTTTCGTAGTTTCGGAATCACTACTTCCTTTACTATTTAGGTTGGATTTTTGCATAAGAGTCAGGCTCCTAATTAATATCCGGAACCTATTGTTATTAAGGTCCTTCCGTCTTCGTACGGGCATAGGCCTTTACTCTGTCCGGTTAGAGTTTATGTATGTATAAACAGATATCTGTTTATTACTACGGGCGTAAGCTTCTTCTGTCTTTGATGCCTAATAGAAGGACGTTACGCTCCATTCTATTGCTAATGGATTCAATTAACTATCGATACTGCTTATGGTATATCATTGACTCAGCAGTTGTGTTTGAGATTTCGGCTCATGAAGTAAGAGTTCTTCTACATCTTGGGCTTACATTAATAGTGTTGCTATTATAGATTTTTGAAGGCTGCTCATTGCGCTCAGCCATCCACATTCATGAATTTTTATCTCAGAAATATTGAGTCCATTTCTGGAGGCCTCTATTGTTAGGTCTATTATCTACTGCTCAGAATGTCATTCACTTAACAGTTGTTACTATAGCTAGGTATGCTGTCTGTTTCGGCAGTGACTCCGTTCTGCTGCCCTCTTCGCTCTGGGCTATTTGACCCAGGGCAAGGAAAAAGGGGGGGGGGGGGGGGAGGGTGTTCCCTTGGGTCACCTGTTTTACTATGAAAACAAGGGGATACCTCCTCCGGAGTTAGTAATTCTGAGCTGTTATTGGGATGGTTGTTTAGTGAGAAGTTTATGTTTTAAAATTCATTCAGGTCTTAGTTTTTTAAGTATAGCTTTTGAATATAGCACGTGTCAACGGACATTATTATACAATCCTCAGACACTTTTAAGGAGTATAAAGAGTCTCTATTCTCTAGACTTACTTTATTTATTGGCTTACTTTAAAAATTATTAGTATAAGGATTATACTAGATATTAATAGAGTACATGGATGTATGATGCTCAATTTTGGAAGGTGTTGTATCTTTCTAATTTATCATAAATAAGAAAGATACATGTAAGGCCTAATACTTCTTTTTCCCTAGAGGGGATGACTCTATTTTATATAATTGAGCGTATTCCATCTTGCTCTATGTCCTTGGCCCTCCAGCCTTTTTACTATTCAGCTATGTCTGGGTCATTGGTACAGTATAAAAATGTTAAAAAATTTATAGTAATTTATATATTTTTTATACTTACCAATGACCCAGTCGGGGATGGCCCTCCCAGGAGTTAGGAACTCTTACCTCCCCGCTGAGTACATAGCGCTTACCAGGCACTGGTTATAAGAATGATTAATGGCGCCAATTTCGGAACGTCCTTGACACTGCGCATGCGCAGTAGAGGTGAAGTGTGGACGGCCATTCAGGACATGTTTTCTTTGGTTTTAGATGCAAATTTTGTGGATTGGGGGGCAAAATTTGTGTTTGGCCCTATATTTTCAGAGTTAGCACCAGCTATGTCTGGGTCATTGGTAAGTATAAAAAATATATAAATTACTATAAATGTTTTAACATTACTATAAATTTTTCAACTTTTGGAAGATTTTGGACTTTTTTAATGCAATATTAGTCTTTTTGTCAGTGTGGACTAAGAAAATTTCTGACCTCTTTTGCTGTATATGAGTGGAGGCTACCACCCGTATGCTGTGGCTTTCATATTTCATTTAACTCTTGGCCAGACATTTTTCAGAGATTTGGACTTTTTTAATGCAATTTTACACTTTTTGTCAATGTGGATTTCTAACCTGTTTTGCAATGTTAGACCCTTTTGTCCGTGTGGACTCCGAAAATTTCTAACCTGTTTTGCTGTACATGAGTGGGGGCTACCACCGGTATGCTGTGGCTTTCATATTTCATATCATAATAATAAATAATTAATGTTTTCTGAGCCAAAAGTGTGATTATTTTGTTATTTATGAAGAAATGTTATGAGTGTTATCTTCCACACCAGTTAGGAAAATGTTAAATTGAATTAAAGCAGCCCATTTTGGAGCGCAGTGACTCAGTGGTAGACTGTTTGACTTCTATGCTAGAGGTCCCGAGTTTGATCCACGTCCAGGGCGACCTACGTTGTGTCCTTGGGCAAAGCACTTTATCCCAGTTGCCTTCATGGGGGCACTATGACGCCGTGTACTAAGGCATACTGCATGGTGCACATGTCTTCAACCGCTGTAACCCTGCTTGGGCGGAGCTTGAACAGAGTTAGAATGTTGAGGAGCTGACAGTTGCTCGTCGATGTCCGGTGGTTCTCTTCGAGTACTCCGGTTTCTCCACCCGTAAAACTGTCACGGTCAATATTAGCCATTGTGCATAAGTTTGTGATCTTAAACACCAATAAATAAATAAATAAATAGCCCAGTTTGTAAAGTATTTTGCCTCTGTAACAGGTTCTCATGACACATCCTGGAATATATTGGAATTGTGAAATCATTCTCTTTTTTCTTTCTTTTTTGTGAGAAGGCTTTTTTGTTTTTAGTTTTTAGTATCATATCTTGGAAACAGAGGCGGACTGGATGTATGGGTCACTGGGATATTCAGGATAAAAATTGAATATCCCGGAAAACTTAATACGTTTCCTGGGATATTTCCCCTCACCCCTTATTGGGAGCAAGGCTCCCCAAATTTATGCAGGTCAATGCCTGTTAGTGCATGAAATTTTTTTGAAAAAAACTAAAAGGCGAAATGGATCTGATTGTATAGACTGTCGGTTTATCGAAATGCCCTTTATGTGGACCAGCATTGGCAGTCCACACACAGGGCATTTTGATATACCAGTAGTCTAGTCTGTCATTGATCTATCAGATGCAAGGAAATACATGTAGCATTCTTTCAGTTCGAAAAATCAAAATTTTATCCCATTGGAGAACTATGGTTGGCATGATTAGTCTTAGCCCCCTTTGGTGGAACCATTTTTCTCAAATGAGTCACAAAGATGATACAAAAATGTCCTCAATGTGAACTGCCATTGATGACTCAGATGCAAGGAAACAGTGTTCTTTCGGTTCAAAAAATGAAAATTTCATCTAGGTCCAGGGCCCTATTGGTACATTTCCCAGCAACTTTTTTTTGGCCCAGTCTGTCCCTGCTTGGAAATTAACAGGATTTTGGGTATACCAAACAAAAGTAGTTGTGTTGCAAAGCTATTGAACTTGTCTTGCCTTTGATAATTGTATGATGTCATGTCATGAAATATTGGAGAGGCTTTCTAAAACATCATTTTATCAGTTTGAAATTATACACCTTCAGAAATGTATAAAGGTATTCCCAGTGACTTGAAATGTTATGTCAGTTCAATCTTTTGCCTAATATGACTTCCAGATGGAACACTCACAGTTTATTTTAACCTGTTGCCTATCATAATGTAATGGCCATATCCAGCCAACACTATTCCAAAAAATCTTTCAGATTTTATTTTTTTCAGTTTTTATCTTGAAAAAAATACCTTTCTGCCTCCAAAACTTGTTGTCAAGCTTGTAACAGCTTAGGTACAAACTTGCAGTTTTTTTTTTTCATACATGTAAACTCAATGAAATTTTTAGCTCACCTGACCTAAAAGGCCATGTGAGCTTTTCTCATCACTTGGCATCCGTCGTCCATAAACTTTCACATTTTCATCTTCTTTGTAACCGCTGAGCCAGTGTGAACCAAACTTGGCAGGAATGGTCTATGGGAGGTCCTCTTCAAACGATCCTCATGTTGTTCTCGTTGGATGAAAAACATGGCTTCCAGAGGCATTCTTTGATTCTGGTTGGTGGATTTTCAAAAATCTTCTCTGAAACTGCTAGGCCAAATGTTTTGAAACTTCACATAAATGATGACTGGGACCCCCTCGACCAACGATCCTCATTTAATGTTGATTGGGTCACAAACATGGCCGCAATTGAGGCTTATAGTTACTGTAGAAACCCTATGAGAAATCACATTTTCATCTTCTTCTCTGGAACTACTGAGCTGACATGAACCAAACCTGGCAGGGATAGTCTATGGGAGAAATCGTGCATTGAAAAACGTGGTTGCCAGAAGCATTTTTTGATTCTGATTGGTGGATTTTGAAAAATCTTCTCCTCTGAAACCACAGGGCCAAATGTTTTGAAACTTTGCATGGTTGATGACTGGGACACCCTCTAACAACGTTTGTCATTTAATGTTGATCTTGTTGCAAACATGGCCACAATTGCAGCTTACAGTTACTATAGAAAAACCCTATGGGAAATCACATTTTCATCTTCTCTCTGGAACTACTGAGCCGACGTGAACCAAACCTTAGCAGGAATGGTCTATAGGAGGCCCTCTACAAATGATCTTCTTTTTGTTCCCGTTGGTTGGAAAATATGGCCACCAGAGACATTCTATGTTTGATGGATTCAAATGTTTTGAAACTTCACATGATTGTGTACTGGGACACCTTTTACCAATGATCCTCATGTAATGTTGATGTAATGTTGCAAACATGGCCTCAATTGCAGCTCATAGTTACCATGGAAAGCCTATGGGAAATCACATTTTTATATGTAGTTCCAGTTGAGTGATTACAGGCTCTTTAGAGCCTCTAGTTTTTAGATTATCTTCATATTTAATGAATTTCAGTTTCTCAAAAGATGATTCATCATAAAGTAATTGTTTCAACATTCTTTCAGTGAAACCCAATATTACTAGGCCAGAAAATTCAAATGTCTGTTATGGAAATGCATCATGCAGAGACTGATAGGAACTTGGGAATTATGTTTCTATGTGTGCTAGACCTGAAACAGTTAACCGATTAATCGTTTAACCAGTGATCAGCATCTTGATCGATCAAAAAAGTAATTGATTGATTAACCATTACTTTTGAACTATTGTATTATATAGGTTAACAAAGGAACAAACTTGCTCCAAAACAGGCCCACGTTGTCACACATCAATTATATGAGACAGAGTAAAGCATGCAAGTTATGTGCTGACATACTTGTTCACGTGCATGTATCAGAAGCCAGGGGGCGTGTGGCTCAGTTGGTAGAGGTGCAGGCTGCAAGCTGAGAGGCCCTCGGTTCGAATCCCACCTGCGGCAACCGCGTTGTGTCCTTGGGCAAGACACTTCACCCCCATTGCCCACGTGGGGGCATGGTGGCATTGTGTACTAAGGCGTACTGCATGTCTGTGGTGCACCTGTCTTCAACCAATGCTAACCCTGCTTGTGTGGAGTCAGTATGTTGGGGAGCTGACAGTTGCTCGCCATTGCTCGGTGGTTCTCTCCGGGTACTCCGGCTACTCTGGCTTCCTCCACCCATAAAACTGACGCGTTCATGATTAGCCATTGTGCAGAATTATGTGACCTTAAACACCAATAAATAAATAAATAAATGTATCAGTAGCCGGAAATGATCATTCTTTACCCTTTACCCAATGCGGTTGAAAGACGATACTTGCAAAATAAATTCTTAAATTACTAAAAAAAAAAAACATATCTTATGATACCTCTTTGGGACGAGCTCATAAGCTATGTTTTTGAGACAAAAATTGAAAACATAATAAAATTTGAATGGAGACTTCTGTATATAGCGCTGGCCGGTTTTTCCCGTTATGAGCTTATGAGCTCGTAAAGAGTGAATATGCTGTAAATCATCAACTGTACAGCAATTATTCAGCTACCTATTAGGGTAAGTGTTTAATCGATTAACCAAGGTTAATCCATGTGATTAATCGATCAAGAAAACCTTTTAACCATTTCAGCTCTAATGTGTGCGCATATGTTTTGAGGTTGTATGGATACACAGGATTCATTGAAACCTGTACAAAAATGGAGAAAAAAAATACATTGCCTTTTGTGTGTTTTCTTTTTACAGAAATGTCAGAGCTGTTATTTGAATGTTATCATGTTCCACAGGTAGCATATGGTGTGGACTCCTTGTTCAGTTTTTATGCCAATCATCCCTTACCAGGTATGTAATAAGGTGTGTAACAATATTTGACCCTTTTTTATACAGATTAGCATCTGGCCTGGGTTTGGTGGTGCCTGCTGGGCAAAAAAAAAATATGTCCCAACAAGTTAAATATACTTTACTATTTCACTTGAGGTATAGTACACACATTGATTTTTTTTTTATTGGCCTTTTATATGACGTAGGTGTGTTGCATTTTTAGCTCAACTTGACGTCAAGTATGAGCTATTTGGATTGGTTGCGGTCTGCCATCTGTACATACGTACATACATCCACACAATCAGACATCCATCCATATGTATGTCTCTCTGTCGATTCAGAATTTCTTTAGGATAACGTACAGGCCCAATCTGTTTCACATTTCATGTGTGGCTTTCAGGTAATGTTTAGATGGGAGCTATCAAATTTTTCTGCATTTCGTAATAAAACATGGCCACCGGTGACATCTTGGATTAGCATATAAATTGTCAACAATTCCATTAGCATACTCTACAGACTGCATCTCTCACCCGATCTTCTTCAAATTTCATATGGCACTTTGGTGCGATATCTGGATGGGAGCTACCAAATTTTTCAGAATTTCATTGAAAAACATGGCTGTCAGTGGCCATCTTGTATTTGGCATATGAATTGTCGACAATTCCATTAGCACACCCTACAGGCCGCATCCTTCACCAAATCTTTTTCAGATTTCATATGTAGCTTTGGTGTGATGTCTAGATGGGAACTATCAAATTTTTGTCAATTTTGTTGAAAAACATGGCCACCAGTGGTCATCTTGGATTTGGCATATTTTTAGCTCACCTGAGCGAAGCTCAAGGGGAGCTTTACTAATCACTTTCTGTCCGGCGTCCGGCGTCCGTCGTCCGTCGTCGTCCGTCCGGCGTTAACTTTACATTATCGACTTCTCCTCCTAAACCACTAGCCCAATTTTATTCAAATGTTGGCTAAATGTTTATTACCTAATGCCAATTCAGATTTGTTCAAATGAAGTTGCCCCTCCTCCTGGGTGGTGCCACACCCCCAAGGGGCACCAAAATCTTTGTAAATCTTCTTCTCATGAACCAGCAGTAGCAGAGACTTGATATTTGGTGTGCAGCTTCCTTTTGAGGTGTAGACTCAGATTTGTTCAAGAGAAGTTTGTGGGGCTATACTTGACGTTGTTATGAGAGGGGCAAAATTTTTTGCCCCGCCCAAAATTTCTATTTTCCAAACCGAGAGGCTGATTTGAACCAAATTTTATGTGAGGGCTTATTGGGTCATGAGTACTTGATTTATGCAAAAAAAAATTTTCCCGCAGCCCCGTGGGAACCACAGGAGCTAAAAATAGAAAAAATTTAAAACGCCCATATCTCCAAAACTGCACGGCACTGAGAATTTTTATTTGGTGTGCAGCTTCCTTAGGACCAACAGAAAGGATTGGTAAAAAAAAATTGCCATCGGTTTTATCATAGGGTACAGTTTCGGGACTTTGAAAAAGTGCTGAGTCAGCACTTTTTAACACTGTAGGCAATGGGAAAAACATTAAAAAATCTTCTTCTCCAGATCCAGCAGGCAGAATCTTTTGATATTTGGTATGCAACATTGTAGGGTGGATCTGATTCAAGTTTGTTCAAATCGGCCCCCTGGGTTCATATTTGGGCTCAGTATAGGAGCCCGATTTCGAACTTAGTGCATTTCAGGCAAATTTCTTAAAAAATCTTCTTCTCCAGATCCAGCAGGCAGAATCTTTTGATATTTGGTATGCAACATTGTGGGGTGGATCTGATTCAAGTTTGTTCAAATCGGCCCCCTGGGTTTATATTTGGGCTCAGTATAGGAGCCCAAATTTGAACTTACTGCATTTCAGGCAAATTTCTTTGAAAATCTTCTTCTCCAGATCCAGCAGGCAGAATCTTTTGATATTTGGTATGCAACATTGTAGGGTGGATCCGATTCAAGTTTGTTCAAATCGGCTCCCTAGATTCATATTTGGGCTCACTAGAGGAGCTCGAATTCGAATTTAGTGCATTTCAGGCAAATTTCTTCAAAAATCTTCTTCTCCAGATCCAGCGGGCAGAATCTTTTGATATTTGGTATGCAATGTTGCGGGGTAGATCTGATTCAAGTTTGTTCAAATCGGCCCCCTGGATACATATTTGGGCTTACTATAGAAGCCCGAATTCGAACTTAGTGCATTTCAGGCAAATTTCTTAAAAAATCTTCTTCTCCAGATCCAGCAGGCAGAATCTTTTCATATTTGGTAAGCAACATTATGGGGTGGATCTGATTCAAGATTGTTCAAATCGGCCCCCTGGGTTAATATTTGGGCTCAGTATAGGAGCCCGATTTCGAACTTAGTGCATTTCAGGCAAATTTCTTAAAAAATCTTCTTCTCCAGATCCAGCAGGCAGAATCTTTTGATATTTGGTATGCAACATTGTAGGGTGGATCTGATTCAAGTTTGTTCAAATCGGCCCCCTGGGTTCATATTTGGGCTCAGTATAGGAGCCCGATTTCGAACTTAGTGCATTTAGGCAAATTTCTTAAAAAATCTTCTTCTCCAGATCCAGAAGGCAGAATCTTTTGATATTTGGTATGCAACATTGTGGGGTGGATCTGATTCAAGTTTGTTCAAATCGGCTTCCTAGATTCATATTTGGGCTCACTATAGAAGCTCGAATTTGAACTTAGTGCATTTCATGCAAATTTCTTAAAAAATCTTCTTCTCCAGATCCAGCAGGCAGAATCTTTTCATATTTGGTAAGCAACATTGTGGGGTGGATCTGATTCAAGTTTGTTCAAATCGGCCCCCTGAGTTTATATTTGGGCTCAGTATAGGAGCCCAAATTTGAACTTAGTGCATTTCAAGCAAATTTATTAAAAAATCTTCTTCTCCAGATCCAGCAGGCAGAATCTTTTGATATTTGGTATGCAACATTGTGGGGTGGATCTGATTCAAGTTTGTTCAAATCGGCTTCCTAGATTCATATTTGGGCTCACTATAGAAGCTCGAATTCGAACTTAGTGCATTTCAGGCAAATTTCTTAAAAAATCATCTTCTCCAGATCCAGCAGGCAGAATCTTTTGATATTTGGTATGCAACATTGCGGGGTGGATCTGATTCAAGTTTGTTCAAATCGGCCCCCTGGATTCATATTTGGGCTCACTATAGAAGCTCGAATTCAAACTTAGTGCATTTCGGGCAAATTTCTTCAAAAATCTTCTTCTCCAGATCCAGAAGGCAGAATCTTTTGATATTTGGTATGCAACATTGCGGGGTGGATCTGATTCAAGTTTGTTCAAATCGGCCCCCTGGATTCATATTTGGGCTTAATATAGAAGCCCGAATTCGCACTTAGTGCATTTCAGGCAAATTTCTTCAAAAATCTTCTTCTCCAGATCCAGCAGGCAGAATCTTTTGATATTTGGTATGCAACATTGCAGGGTGGATCTGATTCAAGTTTGTTCAAATCGGCCCCCTGGATTCATATTTGGGCTTAATATAGAAGCCCGAATTCGCACTTAGTGCATTTTGGCAAATTTATTAAAAAATCTTCTTCTCCAGATCCAGCAGGCAGAATCTTTTGATATTTGGTATGCAACATTGTGGGGTGGATCTGATTCAAGTTTGTTCAAATCGGCTTCCTAGTTTCATATTTGGGCTCACTATAGAAGCTCGAATTCAAACTTAGTGCATTTCAGGCAAATTTCTTAAAAAATCTTCTTCTCCAGATCCAGCTTCAGAATCTTTTCATATTTGGTAAGCAACATTGTGGGGTGGATCTGATTCAAGTTTGTTCAAATCGGCCCCCTGGGTTTATATTTGGGCTCCGTATAGGGGCCCAAATTTTAACTTAGTGCGTTTCAGGCATATTTCTTAAAAAATCTTCTTCTCCAGATCCAGCAGGCAGAATCTTTTGATATTTGGTATGCAACATTGTAGGGTGGATCTGATTGTGATTCATGAACGTATTTATTTGTGAAGTTGATAGAATCTTAGACAAAATTTGCAGAAAAGATCTACTATAGAAGGGGTGGTATCCAGGGTGAACCGTTTACCCAAATCTAGCAGTACTAATGCATTATTCACACAAATCTTCGTTCAAACTTTTATGACCCCTCATTGGAACACACGCATTCAGCTCATTCCAACAAAGGTCATATGCCATGTTTTCGAGACAAAGGAATAAAAATTTTAGTTATTCATGAAATTTTTAGGCAACTGTTGTCTGTTATTCACATTGCTTCATGAAATTTCAGTACTTTTAGAAGTTACCTCAGTAATCAAGGGTTAATTCCCCTTAATTAAATGTCGCCTCTAAAAAACAACCACTTTGCAAATCTTACCTTTTTACCAGCATAACTGCCAAAACTTGTCAGCATTCTTCGCAAAAATCGCTATTCAAATTTTAATTTTTGTCTCTTAAACATACATGTACTTATCGCTTGTAAATACCCCATTGGAATGAGCTTTTTGAGCTCATTCCAATGAGAGGTCGCACACCATGCTTTTTGAGTCAAAAAAGCAATTTTTTTAGTTATTCCAGAATTTCGTACGTAAAACACAGCTTTATGACTTCACATTAAAATGAGCTCTCTAAGCTTGTTCCAATCAACATTCACGCACTGTCTTTCACACAAAAAATAAAATTTTCCATTTATTCAGGAATTTTGTTTGCAAGAACACTCTTACCCCCCCTCCCCCCCACACACACACACACACAAACACACACACACACACAAACACAGACACACACATCTAAAAGTTCGTCAGCAAAAAAACAGTTACTTCAATTTTTAAATGCATTATAGGAACAACTTGCCTAATCGAATTTAAATACTTTTGCATCATTCTGTATCTAGAACAAACCATTTACCATGTCTTTACGCAAAATTCTCCAGCATCATTCACAAAAAAACACCATTATTTATATATTCACATTTCTGTCTCAAAAATATACCTGATCTTCCCATACCCCTATTGGAATAAGCTGTTTGAGCTTGTTCCAATGATGATAAAAAAAAATAAAATTTGTGAAAATTTTTGTTTTCTTGCATGCAAATATATACATGTAGCACATGGAAGATATCCACAGTTGGGGAGAGATGTCCAAGGCTATCTCTTCACATTCCTTGTTTGTGCTTCATGCTAAACCAGTTTGTCTGCAGAGATAAATTTGCTTTATTAAAAATCATTGGAGATTGGCCACACACCAATGATTTTAAATAAAACTAATTTTAGGTAACAAATGTTGAACTTCAAACAAAATCTATCACTCAACCAGTTAATGTTGATGAGGCATGACATGGTGAAGGTGACCTAAAATACTTCTTAGAGTCACTTTGTCAGGTGAGCGATTAAGGCCACGTGGGGCCTCTTGTCTATTTTTTGGCATAAATTTCTTGGGAGTTTAACATGTATCACGGAATGGATATTCCGTTTACCCCCGTGTTTACATCCTCATCTTTTGGTGCTTAGGACGTTTTGCAGTCTTGCATCTTCTAACAGATGCATTGTTTTTTCTTCCTATGAAGATCTAGCTTTGCATCAGGTGGTTGTTGATCGGTTACTGACTTCGGTCCTCTGTTGTGCCTGTTTGTTTAGTTAGTTTCCATATTTTTATACTGTACCAATGACCCAGACATAGCTGGTGCTAACTCTTAAAATATAGGGCCAAACACAAATTTTGCCCCCCAATCCCCAAAATTTGCATCTAAAACCAAAGAAAACATGTCCTGAATGGCCTTCCACACTTCACCTCTACTGCGCATGCGCAGTGTCAAGGACGTTCCAAAATTGGCGCCATTAATCATTCTAAGTTTGGCCCTTCATCAGTTAACATCTGACTGATCTTTGTGCTTGTAAATCTCAGTTTAAATGATGCCAGACACATAAATATTAGTGAAATGGTGATTCTAAGGAGGATAGAGAAGGAGGAGAGGAAAAATGTGTGACAGAATATTATCAGGGCTGTAACTTAAAATTTTTTAATGAAATTATGTTAAGTTAACTATTTTCTAGGCAGCAGCCATTTTGTTGTCATTCTAGTTATTTAGTTACACTGATTTTTCAGTGTTTTCCTCTCTCCCTTTTCTTTAAGTCCCCTCTTGCTATTCTCCCATGCTTTTGGCATAGTTGCTGTAATTATTATTACTAAAATTTCTTGGGAGTTTTAGCTGAATAACAGAATGAATTCTGTTCTTTTCCCCATGTTTACGTCTTCACCTATGGGTGGTTAGGCGTTGTGTTCTGCATCTACCATCTGATGTTCTGCAGTTTCTTCCCTGGAAGTCTCTGTTTTGCATCAGATAGTGTATTTTTGGTAACTGATTTCGGGCCTGGGTGCCTGGAGTCTTATTTTAGTGTTTTTACACTTCTTGTTTACATTTACAACAGCCCTCTGTGTGAGGGGGGGATTTCTTGAAAATAATATCTTGATGTTAATTTAATCATAACTAGATACATTATTATTGTTCGTAAGTGTTGCATAAATTGTTTAAAATATTTTTAAATTTTTTGTCCACACTTAGGCTTGGGATCCATTGGGGCTCAACGTTACTTTTCAGAAACTTGGGCTGTTCTGAAAAAATATATTTTTATACTGTACCAATGACCCAGATATAGCTGGTGTTAACTCTTAAAATATAGGGCCAAACACAAATTTTGCCCCCCAATCCCCAAAATTTGCATCTAAAACCAAAGAAAACATGTCCTGAAAGGCCCTCCACACTTTGCCCCTACTGCGCATGCGCAGTGTCAAGGACGTTCCGAAATTGGCGCCATTAATCATTCTAAGTTTGGCCCTTCATCAGTTAACATCTGACTGATCTTTGTGCTTATAAATCTCAGTTTAAATGATGCCAGACACATAAATATTAGTGAAATGGTGATTCTAAGGAGCATAGAGAAGGAGGAGAGGAAAAAAATGTGTGACAGAATATTATCAGGGCTGTAACTTAAAATTTTTTAATGAAATTATGTTAAGTTACCTATTTTCGAGGCAGCAGCCATTTTGTTGTCATTCTGATTATTTAGTTAAACTGTTTTTTAAGTGTTTTCCTCTCTCCCTGTCCTTTAAGTCCCCCCTTGCTATTCTCCCATGCTTTTGGCATAGTTTTTGTAATTATTATTACTAAATTTTCTTGGGAGTTTTAGCTGAATAACAGAATGAATTCTGTTCTTTTCCCCATGTTTACGTCTTCACCTACGGGTGGTTAGGCATTGTGTTCTGCATCTACCATCTGATGTTCTGCAGTTTCTTCCCTGGAAGTCTCTGTTTTGCATCAGATAGTGTATTTTTGGTAACTGATTTCGGGCCTGGGTGCCTGGAGTCTTATTTTAGTGTTTTTACACTCATTGTTTACATTTACAACAGCCCTCTGTGTGAGGGGGGGATTTCTGGAAAATAATATCTTGATGTTATTTTAATCATAACTAGATACATTATTATTGTTCGTAAGTGTTGAATAAATTGTTTAAAATATTTTTAAAATTTTTGTCCACACTTAGGCTTGGGATCCATTGGGGCTCAACGTTACTTTTCAGAATCTTGGGCTGTTCTGAAAAAATATTTTTTCAAAATATTTTGATTTCAATTATTTTTTCTATATTAATGGATCATATTATTATTATGTATTTTGATTGCCAGGGGTTAGTGCGAGTACCAGGACTTGTTTTCTTTTCACATTGAAAGGATATTGATCAATTGTAATAAGAGGAAGTCTTCCTCTGACATTTATAATCATTCTATATGTGGTCAGTGTACTCGCATTAACTCCTGTTCTGTATCTGATGATTTCGATGACAATATGGGAAGCGTATGTCACGGTATGTTATTGGGGATTTGGACACTCCGGTCCTTTCCCCGCAGGGTCACTCTACTTTATCAATTTCTATTTCAGACGATCAAGATTAGGGTGATGTATCTGTGATGTCTTCCAACAGTGTGCCTCCGTCGTCACAATTAATGAAGGGCTAGCGGAAAAGTGCTCATGTAAATACGCCAATTGCCTAAGAGGACCCTAGTAGGTTCGACGGCCTTTGACGTCCGCTAGCTCGCCCGGTGTAGCGTCCATTCATCGAATGGTTCGGCAGCCGGGTTCATCCGTTGCGGTCTAGAAGGAATTTTGGGGTGATGCGAGCACTATAAATTAACCTAATGCACACCCTGTGACGGCGGATCGGAGGGAGAACGGAGGAAGCCTTTTAGTCCGGTTCATAGCTCGTTCCGGTCCATCCGGACGGCAAGCGAGAGAGGCCCCTCTCTCGTTCAACAACATCTGGCCCCAGATGTTGTGGCACAAAATGTGTCGCAAGCAGAGCATACGTCCGTCGCTCGGGACGCTCCGTTGTATAGGCAGTCCGCGGAGACTGCTAAGGCTTCCTCTTCTCGTCAGCGCACACGACCGCACCTTGGCTGCGTGACCGCCGATATATTACCAGCTTCGCCGATCAAGGATTCTTCGGCGACCAGGTCACACCATCCGGTAGCCAGGGACACGAGGCCTGCAGACTCCGGACGTTCGCATAGGAAAGTGTGTGGGAGTCAACGTACACGGAGCTTCCGGCGGCAATGCATCATAAGACCGCTACTGCACAGGCCTCGGGGACGGACATGCTATCCTAAATAGCACAGCTTATCGCAGCATCCCAGCAACAACTGAATCTGTCGCATAATGTTTTATCCGACGATGCTGGGTCGGGACGCTCCGCGGAAGCGGGTACGGACGTCCGAAAATTTCTTCCGGTCCGACGGGATACCGAAAGGGATTCAGAGGATTTCGAGCTTTCCCTTTCGGAACAACATATGCTGTTGTGTATGTCATCTGACTTGATCTTCTACAGGTTCTTTCGTCGGACCAGAATGCTGCGATGCCGGATAAGAAACTGATAGTGTCGGTGAACTTAGAAATTTTTGGTTCGGTTCAGGGACATCGTCCCTCAGTTCCGACATAGTCCAATAATGTCACACAAACTTTCGAATTATTGAACGACGCTATATATTTATTATTATATGCTTGCTATTACCAAGCATTTCTGGTTTCTTGTTCGCAAAGTTATGGAGATGTCTTTCAAAGGTGTGCCTCTGTCGTCATAGTTAATGAAGAGCTAGCGGCAATAAGTGCTCATGGAATATGTCTATCGCCTAAGAGGTCCCTTGTAGGATCGACGGAGTGACATTCGCTAGCTCACCCGGTGTAGCGTACATTCATCGAATGGTTCGGCTGCCGGGTTCGTCCATTGTGGTCTAGGAAGGAGATTTGGGTGATGCGAGCACTATATTTACTTTAGTACTCACCCAGTGACGGCGGATTGAGGACAGATCGGAGGAAGCCTGTTAGTCCGGTTCCTGGCTTGTCCAGGTCCGTCTGGGCTGTGAGCGAGAGGTCCCTCTCTCGTCCAACAACATAGGGGACCGCATGTTGTGGTTCAGATATTTTACATTCGGAGTATATGTCCGTCGCACGGGACGCTCCGTTATTTTGACAGTCCGAGAGACTGTCGATAATGCTTCCTCATCCTCACAGCAGTGCACACGACCGCACATTGGCTACGTGACCTCGAGTATCCGATCAGTTTCATCATTCAGTGATTCCACGGCGAACAGGTCACGCCATCCGGTAGCCAAGGGACACGAGGCCTATACACTCCGTTTGCTCGCATATTAGTAGTATGCACGGGGTAACGATCACGGAGCTTCCAGCGGCAATGCATCGTAGGACCGCTTCTCCACAGGCCTCAGTGACGGACGTGCTATCCGAGTTAGCACAGTTTTTTCGCAGCATCCCAGCAATCGACAGTTTCTTGGTCGAATCAGGAATTATCTGACGGTGCTGGGTCGGTGCGGTCCGTGGTTGCATCAGGTACGGACGACCGAACGCTTTATAGGGTCCGACAGGATGGCAAAGGGGATTCGAAAGATTTCGAGTTTTCCCTTTCGTAGCATCGTAAGCTGCCATACATATCTTCCGGCATTATCTTCCAGTGATTGTTATTTCGGACTACATTGCTGCGATGTTGGATAAGAGACTTATAGCGTCATTGGACACGGAATTTGGATCGGTTCAGGGACATTGTCCCTGACTTACCGACACAGTCCAATAATGTCATTAGAACATGTGTATTATTTATCGACGCTATATATATATATAAGCCTGCTACCAAGCATGATAGTTTAGTTTCTTGTCCGCAATGCTCATTTCTGCCTTTTATCATTTATACGGATAATTTATTTTGGCAGAACAGGGCATACCGAGAGTTCATATGCGTCTAGACGGCGTGGTTAAAGACTGGAAATAATCTTTTTCGCCGTCTATGTCAATTCCAACCACAATGTTGGAAACGACAATGATGTCTAATAGACTTAACTTAGACGCTGTATCATACATAATCCACCTTACTGAGGCGTTATCATTACGTCTTCAAGAGAAAGAATTCCGGGATAATCCTCAATGTGATTTCTTTTGAGGGCAGTAGTTTGTTCACGTATAACTCCGCTTTTCAGTGGCTGCTTGGAGTTGGTTAGACGTGACGCAGCCCTAGCTACGTCCACGCGCGTGGATAGTAAGGTGAAGAACTCTCTCAGAGTCGCTTCGTTCTCGGAGAAGCTTCTCTTCGACGGCAACTTTTCAGCAATCCATGAATTGCTCGATTTACACGTTCTCTTGTCTATCTAGTGTAGCAAGAGATTCAGTCTGGGGCAAACATTCGGTGGTTGACTCAGAGAGTGCCACTGCAGTTGCCGGATCCGAGTTTTATAATTATGACGGTCGCCAGTCAAACAGGTTGGGATATAATATTGATCCCAACAGATTCGAAGTGCCAGGGTGTTTGGGTTCCGCAGTCTCTAAGCAAGCACTTATCTTCCACAGAATAATGTTTTTGTAGGCTTGCTTTATGTCATTGGATGAACATTATTCAGAAACGCATGTCCAAATCCTGTCCGTTAATTCGACAGTAGTGGCGTATCTCCGGAACCAGGGAGGCACTCATTCGTTTCCGTTATTCAATTTAATGGAAAGAATCCTTCTGTTTGTTATAGTACACCAAGTTCTGTTTCGGTCCGTCATATTCCGGGTCGTCTGATTGTATTACCGGATTCCCGTTCACTTATGGGTCGCTTGTTGCCGTCAGAATGGACTCTCAACAAACAAGTATTCAATCAGATTTGCTATCAATGGGAGCGCCCAATGTTAATTTATTTATGACACAACTTGCTTGTCAATTGCAGATGTATGTGTTTGCTTGTCCGGATCTCTGAGCTTATGTTGTTAACGCTCTATTGATCTAATAGGACGGAATGATAGGATATGCGTATCCTCCTGCGCTGTTGTTTCAGCAAGTATTGCTAAGATAAACAACCACAGTACATTTCTGTTGATAGCATCTCTGTCTTCACAGAGACCGTGGGTAAATTTACTCTGATGTCTACTGTGGGACTTAACGCGAAATCTTCCTCCATGAGAGGATCTTTTTTCGCTGGGTAAATCGTGTCATCTTTATCACAACCCGCAAGGTCTCAACCTTCACGTATTCCGTTGTGTGGTCCTTATTCCATTGTAAGCATTGTACTGGACGAGCTTTGGGCGCGATTTCTTACTATAGGAGAACCTCTTCTTCGCTATACTATGCGGCTAAAGTGGAGGCTCTTCTGTCGTTGGTGTAGGGATCACTATGTTGATGTTGTTGATCCCTCCATACTAGTCATTGCAACTTTTTAGTATACTTGTTTGATAAGATCTACTGCAGCCTGTTATTATTAAGGTTATAGGTTTATGTTACCTCATACCTATGCACTCTATGATAGTTTACAATTGAGTCTTATGTCTCTTTATCTAAGTCAGTAACTTTTTCGATAAATAGACTTAGAATCATTAGATTAAATTCCTATATGGAATTTAACTTCGGTTCTTATTTAGCTAAGTAATCATTTGAGCCTCTGGAAACAGTAGTTTTCAAATTCTGACCTTTTAGACAGTAATTCTGTTGGCTTCTCTTTTACTGAAGAGTCAGTGAGTTTCATGCACTATCGGTGGATGATTTTCACTTTTGTAGTTTCGGAATCACTACTTCCGTTACTATTTAGGTTGGATTTTAGCATAAGAGTTAGGCTCCTATTATCCGGAACCTATTATTTTAAGGTCCTTCCGTCTTCGTATGGGCATAGGCCTTTACTCTTTCCGGGTACAGTTTATGTATTTATAAACAGATATCTGTTTATTACTATGGGCGCAAGCTTCTTCTGTCTTTGATGCCTAGTAGAAGGACGTTACGCTCCATTTTATTGTTAATGGATTCTATTTACTATCGGTACTGCTTATGGTATATCATTGACTTAGCAGTTGTGCTTAAGATTTCGGCTCATGAAGTAAGAGTTCTTCTACATCTTGGGCTTACATTAATAGTGTCGCTATTATAGATTTTTGAAGGCTGCTCATTGCGCTCAGCCATTCACATTCATGAATTTTTATCTCAGAAATATTGAGTCCATTTCTGGAGGCCTCTATTGTTAGGTCTATTATCTACTGCTCAGAATGTCATTCACTTAACAGTTGCTACTATAGCTAGGTAGGCTGTCTGTTTCGGCAGTGACTCCATTCTGCTGCCCTCTTCGCTCTGGGCTATTTGACCCAGGGCAAGAAAAGGGGGGGGGGGGGGGGTGTTCCCTTGGGTCACCTGTTTTACTAAGAAAACAAGGGGATACCTCCTTCGGAGTTAGTAATTCTGAGCTGTTATTGGGATGGTTGTTTAGTGAGAAGTTTATGTTTTTAAAATTCATTCAGGTCTTAGTTTTTAAAGTATAGCTTTTGAATATAGCACGTGTCAACGGACATTATTATACAATCCTCAGACACTTTTAAGGAGTATAAAGAGTCTCTATTCTCTAGACTTACTTTATTTATTGGCTTACTTTAAAAATTATTAGTATAAGGATTATACTAGATATTAATAGAGTACATGGATGTTTGATGTTCAATTTTGGAAGGTGTTGTATCTTTCTAATTTATCATAAATAAGAAAGATACATGTAAGGCCTAATACTTCTTTTTCCCTAGAGGGGATGACTCTATTTTATATAATTGAGCGTATTCCATCTTGCTCTATGTCCTTGGCCCTCCAGCCTTTTTACTATTCAGCTATGTCTGGGTCATTGGTACAGTATAAGAATGTTAAAAAATTTATAGTAATTTATATATTTTTTATACTTACCAATGACCCAGACGGGGATGGCCCTCCCAGGAGTTGGGAACTCTAACCTACCCGCTGAGTACATAGCGCTTACCAGGCACTGGTTATTAGAATGATTAATGGCGCCAATTTCGGAACGTCCTTGACACTGCGCATGCGCAGTAGAGGTGTGGAGGGCCATTCAGGACATGTTTTCTTTGGTTTTAGATGCAAATTTTGGGGATTGGGGGGCAAAATTTGTGTTTGGCCCTATATTTTAAGAGTTAGCACCAGCTATGTCTGGGTCATTGGTAAGTATAAAAAATATATAAATTACTATAAATTTTTTACCTTTTTCCTCTTGATGTTGTTTTCTGTCTAACAACGTTTTGGATAGGTATTATATCAGTGTTTAGTATAGCACAGTTATCGTATTTCTATTAGGATACATATTATTACTTACTCCGGTTGATTAGCTTTAATTATGTAGTGCTTGTCCACACTTAGGCTCTTATCGGGATGCTCTTGGGGCTCATGAGGTTCCCTTGGGGTACTTGGGCTTTTTATTTCTTTTTCGAAAATGTTTTTGATTGTCTATGTTATGTAGCCTTGCTATGTATAGTTTACATGTTATTATTTAGGAGTCGGCAGACTTAGGATTTTTGGCGTTGTAATTTCTTATCAACCTACCTCAATTGTTTACTACAGGCTTGCACTACAGTGGAAGAACCTAACTCGGATAAAATACTCTCTATTTTAATCTTTCCCAAGATTTGGGAAAGAAGAGTGGTGTAAAATCACCACGAAAAAATAAGCCAAAACTGTGTCGAGCGCCATTGGCGCACACCCAGTATGGGATGCTCTTCCATAGTACAAATCCACGACTTCCGTAAAACAGTGCGCAATGCGTCAATTCGTCATTCTTTTTTTATCCGAAGCACGGGCAGGATGTGTCTCCGCCATATGCATTATGAAACAGTGATAATTCAACTCGTGGATAATGGTTTTCCTGTGACTGGAATTATGGATCTGAAGATCGTATAATAACAGGACTGTGTTTTATATATTCTCGTTAATATTTTCAACCACATTCTCATTGTATATTATTTACTATTCCATATTTTTATACTGTACCAATGACCCAGACATAGCTGGTGCTAACTCTTAAAATATAGGGCCAAACACAAATTTTGCCCCGAATCCCCAAAATTTGCATCTAAAACCAAAGAAAACATGTCCTGAATGGTCCTCCACACTTCACCTCTACTGCGCATGCGCAGTGTCAAGGACGTTCCGAAATTGGCGCCATTAATCATTCTAAGTTTGGCCCTTCATCAGTTAACATCTGACTGATCTTTGTGCTTGTAAATCTCAGTTTAAATGATGCCAGACACATAAATATTAGTGAAATGGTGATTCTATGGAGGATAGAGAAGGAGGAGAGGAAAAATGTGTGACAGAATGTTATCAGGGCTGTAACTTAAAATTTTTTAATGAAATTATGTTAAGTTACATATTTTCGAGGCAGCAGCCATTTTGTTGTCATTCTAGTTATTTAGTTACACTGATTTTTTAGTGTTTTCCTCTCTCCCTTTCCTTTAAGTCCCCTCTTGCTATTCTCCCATGCTTTTGGCATTGTTTCTGTAATTATTATTATTAAAAATTCTTGGGAGTTTTAGCTGAATAACAGAATGAATTCTGTTCTTTTCCCCATGTTTACGTCTTTACCTACGGGTGGTTAGGCGTTGTGTTCTGCATCTACCATCTGATGTTCTGCAGTTTCTTCCCTGGAAGTCTCTGTTTTGCATCAGATAGTGTATTTTTGGTAACTGATTCCGGGCCTGGGTGCCTGGAGTCTTATTTTAGTGTTTTTACACTCATTGTTTACATTTACAACAGCCCTCTGTGTGAGGGGGGGATTTCTTGAAAATAATATCTTGATGTTATTTTAATCATAACTAGATACATTATTATTGTTCGTAAGTGTTGAATAAATTGTTTAAAATATTTTTAAAATTTTTGTCCACACTTAGGCTTGGGATCCATTGGGGCTCAACGTTACTTTTCAGAAACTTGGGCTGTTCTGAAAAAATATTTTTTCAAAATTTTTTGATTTCAATTATTTTTTCTAGG
The DNA here is from genome assembly GCA_031216915.1 of Pictodentalium vernedei. Classification (NCBI taxonomy): domain Eukaryota; kingdom Metazoa; phylum Mollusca; class Scaphopoda; order Dentaliida; family Dentaliidae; genus Pictodentalium; species Pictodentalium vernedei. The sequence goes on from CM062291.1 coordinate 123,126,324, forward strand.
TTAATGGATCATATTATTATGTATTTTGATTGCCAGGGGTTGGTGCGAGTCCCAGGACTTTTGTTTTCTTTTCACATTGAAAGGATTTTGATCAATTGTAATAAGAGGAAGTCTTCCTCTGACTTTTATAATCATTCTATATGTGGTCAGTGTACTCGCATTAACTCCTGTTCTGTATCGTATGATTTCGATGATAACATGGGAAGCGTATGTCACGGTATGTTAGTGGGGAATTGGACACTCCGGTCCTTTCCCTGCAGGGTCACTCTACTTTATCAATTTCTATTTCAGACGATCAAGATTAGGGTGATGTATCTGTGATGTCTTCCAACAGTGTCCCTCCGTCGTCACAATTAATGAAGGGCTAGCGGAAAAGTGCTCATGTAAATACGCTAATTGCCTAAGAGGACCCTAGTAGTTTCGACGGCCTTTGACGTCCGCTAGCTCGCCCGGTGTAGCGTCCATTCATCGAATGGTTCGGCAGCCGGGTTCGTCCGTTGCGGTCTAGAAGGAGTTTTGGGGTGATGCGAGTACTATAAATCAACCAAATGCACACCCAGTGACGGCGGATTAGAGGGAGAACGGAGGAAGCCTTTTAGTCCGGTTCATAGCTCGTTCTGGTCCATCCGGACGGCGAGCGAGAGAAGCCCCTCTCGTACAACAACATCTGGCCCCAGATGTTGTGGTACAAAATGTTTCGCATTCGGAGCATACGTCCGTCGCTCGGGACGCTCCGACATATAGGCAGTCCGGAGTAGACTGTCAATAAGGCTTCCTCATTCTCATGGTAGCGCACACGACCGCTCTTGGCTACGTGACCTCGGATATCCAGTCAGCTTCGCCAGTCAGAGAATCATCGGCGACCAGGTCACACCATCCGGTAGCCAGGGACACGAGGCCTGCAGACTCCGGACGTTCGCATAGGAAAGTGTGCGGGAGTCAACGTACACGGAGCTTCCGGCGGCAATGCATCGTAAGACCGCTACTGCACAGGCCTCGGGAACGGACGTGCTTTCCTAAATAGCACAGCTTATCGCAGCATCCCAGCATCAACTGAATCTGTCGCATATTTTTTATCCGACGATGCTGGGTCGGGACGCTCCGCGGAAGCGGGTACGGACGTCCGAAAATTTCATCCGGTCCGACGGGATACCAAAAGGAATTCTGAGGATTTCGAGCTTTCCCTTTCGGAACAACATATGCTGTTGTGTATGTCATCTGACTTGATCTTCTACAGCTTCTTCGTCTGACCAGAATGCTGCGATGCCGGATAAGAAACTGATAGCGTCGGTGGACTTAGAAATTTTTGGTTCGCTTCAGGGACATCGTCCCTCAGTTCCGACATAGTCCAATAATGTCACACAAACTTTCGAATTATTGAACGACGCTGTGTATATTATTATTATATGCTTGCTATTACCAAGCATTTCTGGTTTCTTGTTCGCAAAGTTACGGAGATGTCTTTCAAAAGTGTGCCTCTGTCGTCATAGTTAATGAAGAGCTAGTGGCAATAAGTGCTCATGGAATATGTCTATCGCCTAAGAGGTCCCTTGTAGGATCGACGGAGTGACATTCGCTAGCTCTCCCGGTGTAGCGTACATTCATCGAATGGTTCGGCTGCCGGGTTCATCCGTTGCGGTCTAGGAAGGAGATTTGGGTGATGCGAGCACTATAATTACTTTAGTACTCACCCAGTGACGGCGGATTGAGGACAGATCGGAGGAAGCCTGTTAGTCCGGTTCCTGGCTTGTCCAGGTCCGTCCGGGCTGTGAGCGAGAGAGGTCCCTCTCTCGTCCAACAACATAGGGGACCGCATGCTGTGGTTCAGATATTTTACATTCGGAGCATATATCTGTCGGTCGGGACCCTCCGTTATATTGACAGTCCGAGAGACTGTCGATAATGCTTCCTCATCCTCACAGCAGAGCACACGACCGCACATTGGCTATGTGACCTCGAGTATCCGATCAGTTTCGTCATTCAGTGATTCCACGGCAAATAGGTCACGCCATCCGGTAGCCAAGGGACACGAGGCCTATACACTCCGTTCGCTCGCATATTAGTAGTATGCACGGGGTAACGATCACGGAGCTTCTAGCGGCAATGCATTGTAGGACCGCTTCTCCACAGGCCTCAGTGACGGACGTGCTATCCGAGTTAGCACAGTTTTTTCGCAGCATCCCAGCAATCGACAGTTTCTTAGTCGAATCAGGAATTATCTGACGGCGCTGGGTCGGTGCGGTCCGTGGTTGCATCAGGTACGGACGACCGAACGCTTTATAGGGTCCGACAGGATGGCGAAAGGGATTCGGAAGATTTCGAGTTTTCCCTTTCGTAGCATCGGAAGCTGCCATTCATATCTTCCGGCATTATCTTCCAGTGATTGTTATTTCGGACTACATTGCTGCGATGTTGAATAAGAGACTTATAGCGTCATTGGACACGGAATTTTGGATCGGTTCAGGGACATTGTCCCTGACTTACCGACACAGTCCAATAATGTCATTAGAACATGTGTATTATTTATCGACGCTATATATGCATTTAAGCCTGCTACCAAGCATGATAGTTTAGTTTCTTGTCCGCAATGCTCATTTCTGCCTTTTTATCATTTATACGAATAATTTATTTTGGCAGAGCAGGGCATACCGAGAGTTCATATGCGTCTAGACGGCGTGGTTAAAGACTGGAAATATTCTTTTTTGCCGTCTATGTCTTTTCCAACCACAATGTTGGAAGCGACAATTATGTCTAGTAGACTTAACTTAGACGCTTTATCATACGCAATCCACCTTACTGAGGCGTTATCATTACGTCTTCAAGAAAAGAATTACGGGATATTATCCTCAATGTGATTTCTTTTGAGGGCATTAGTTTGTTCACGTATAACTCCGCCCTTCAGTGGCTGATTGGAGTTGGTTAGACGTGAAGCTGCCCTAGCTACATCTACGCGCGTAGATAGTAAGGTGAAGAACTCTCTCAGAGTCGCTTCATTCTCGGAGAAGCTTCTCTTCGACGGCAACTTTTCAGCAATCCATGAATTGCTCGATTTACACGTTCTCTTGTCTATCTAGTGTTGCAAGAGATTCAGACTGGGGCAAACATTCGGTGGTTGACTCAGAGAGTGCCACTGCAGTTGCCGGATCCGAGTGTTATAATTATGACGGTGGCCAGTCAAACAGGTTGGGATATAATATTGATCCCAACGGATTCGAAGTGCCAGGGTCTTTGGGTTCCGCAGTCTCTAAGCAAGCACTTATCTTCCGCGGAATAATGATTTTAGGCTTGCTTTATGTCATTGGATGAACATTATTCAGAAACGCATGTCCAAATCCTGTCCGTTAATTCGACAGTAGTGGCGTATCTCCGGAACCAGGGAGGCACTCATTCGTTTCCGTTATTCTATTTAATGGAAAGAATCCTTCTGTTTGTTATAGTACACCAAGTTCTGTTTCGGTCCGTCATATTCCGGGTCGTCTGATTGTTTTACCGGACTCCCGTTCACTTATGAGTCGCTTGATGCCGTCAGAATGGACTCTCAATCAACAAGTATTCAATCAGATTTGCTATCAATGGGAGCGCCCAATGATAATTTTTTTACGACACAGCTTGCTAATCAATTGCAGACGTATGTGTTTGCTTGTCCGGATCTCTGAGCTAATGTTGTTAACGCTCTATTGATCTAATAGGACGGAATGATAGGATATGCGTATCCTCCGGCGCTGTTGTTTCAGCAGGTATTGCTAAGATAAACAACCACAATACATTTCTGTTGATAGCATCTCTGTCTTCACAGAGACCGTGGGTTAATTTACTCTGATGTCTACTGTGGGACTTAACGCGAAATCTTCCTTAATGAGAGGATCTTTTTTCGCTGGGTAAAATCGTGTCATCTTTATCACAACCCGCAAGGTCGCAACCTTCACGTATTCCGTTGTGTGGTCCGTATTGCATTGTAAGCATTGTACTGGATGAGTTTTGGACGCGATTTCTTACTATAGGAGATCCTCTTCTTCGCTATTCTATGCGGCTAAAGTGGAGGCTCTTCTGTCGTTGGTGTAGGGATCACTATGTTCATATTGTTGATCCCTCCATACTACTCATTGCAACTTTTTAGTATACTTGTTTGACAAGATCTACTGCAGCCTGTTATTATTAAGGTTATAGGTTTATGTTACCTCATACCTATGCACTCTATGATAGTTTACAATTGAGTCTTATGTCTCTTTATCTAAGTCAGTTAGTAACTTTTTGATAAATAGACTTAGAATCATTAGATTAAATTCCTATATGGAATTTAACTTCGGTTCTTATTTAGCTAAGTAATCATTTGAGCCTCTGGAAACAGTAGTTTTCAAATTCTGACCTTTTAGACAGTAATTCTGTTGGCTTCTCTTTTACTGAAGAGTCAGTGAGTTTCATGCACTATCGGTGGATGATTTTCACTTTCGTAGTTTTGGAATCACTACTTCCTTTACTATTTAGGTTGGATTTTTGCATAAGAGTTAGGCTCCTAATATCCGGAACCTATTGTTATTAAGGTCCTTCCGTCTTTGTACGGGCATAGGCCTTTACTCTGTCCGGTTAGAGTTTATGTATTTATAAACAGATATCTGTTTATTACTACGGGCGTAAACTTCTTCTGTCTTTGATGCCTATTAGAAGGACGTTACGCTCCATTCTATTGCTAATGGATTCAAGTAACTATCGATACTGCTTATGGTATATCTTTGACTCAGCAGTTGTGTTTGAGATTTCGGCTCATGAAGTAAGAGTTCTTCTACATCTTGGGCTTACATTAATAGTGTCGCTATTATAGATTTTTGAAGGCTGCTCATTGCGCTCAGCCATCCACATTCATGAATTTTTTATCTCAGAAATATTGAGTCCATTTCTGGAGGCCTCTATTGTTAGGTCTATTATCTACTGCTCAGAATGTCATTCACTTAACAGTTGCTACTATAGCTAGGTAGGCTGTCTGTTTCGGCAGTGACTCTGTTCTGCTGCCCTCTTCGCTCTGGGCTGTTTGACCCAGGGCAAGAAAAAGGGGGGGGGGGGGGAGGGTGTTCCCTTGGGTCACCTGTTTTACTATGAAAACAAGGGGATACCTCCTCCGGAGTTAGTAATTCTGAGCTGTTATTGGGATGGTTGTATAGTGAGAAGTTTATGTTTTAAAAATTCATTCAAGTCTTAGTTTTTAAAGTATAGCTTTTGAATATAGCACGTGTCAACGGACATGATTATGCAATCCTCAGACACTTTTAAGGAGTATAAAGAGTCTCTATTCTCTAGACTTACTTTATTTATTGGCTTACTTTAAAAATTATTAGTATAAGGATTATACTAGATATTAATAGAGTACATGGATGTATGATGCTCAATTTTGGAAGGTGTTGTATCTTTCTAATTTATCATAAATAAGAAAGATACATGTAAGGCCTATTACTTCTTTTTCCCTAGAGGGGATGACTCTATTTTATATTATTGAGCGTATTCCATCTTGCTCTATGTCCTTGGCCCTCCAGCCTTTTTACTATTCAGCTATGTCTGGGTCATTGGTACAGTATAAAAATGTTAAAAAATTTATAGTAATTTATATATTTTTTATACTTACCAATGACCCAGACGGGGATGGCCCTCCCAGGAGTTGGGAACTCTTACCTCCCCGCTGAGTACATAGCGCTTACCAGGCACTGGTTATTAGAATGATTAATGGCGCCAATTTCGGAACGTCCTTGACACTGCGCATGCGCAGTAGAGATGAAGTGTGGAGGGCCATTCAGGACATGTTTTCTTTGGTTTTAGATGCAAATTTTGGGGATTGGGGGGCAAAATTTGTGTTTGGGAGCCTCCCGACTCGACCACGTCTGGTGTGAGTTTACCCCCTCCGTGGGGGATGTGCAGCTCCTATCACCCCTGCAGGGGGGGGGGGGGGTCTGGTGGGGGGGGAACACTGTCGTTTCGGGTCCCCCAACTCGACCACATCTGGTGTGAGTTTGACCCCTCTGTGGGGGATGTGCAGCTCCTCCCGCGGAGGATGGGGAACGCTATCGTTTCGGGGTCACCGATGTCTGGTGAGAATTGTTCACCCTCCGTGAGGGATGTGCAGCTCCTCCTGCACCAGCGGGGGGTGGGGAACGCTGTCATTTCGGGGCTTCCCGACTCGACCATGTCTGGTGAGAGTTATTCCCCTTCCGTGGGGAATGTGCAGTTTTTTACCATGGTGGATACTGTGGGAGCTGTTGGATTTCTGGTGAAGAGATGCCTGGTTCCGGGACTATGTGCCCTCTCCAGTCGACATCTGAGGCTGTCACTAGGGTTGTGACTCCTCCTTTGGAGGCCGAGCTTGGTGGCTCTCTCCACTTTTCCGCCAGTTCCAACAGCTCCCGTCGTATCTGCTGCTACTGCTGTTCCGTCTACAACATCATTGGGCACCGTTTTTAGCTGGCCTTGGCTTATCCCTGCCAGGGTCTGCAGGCATGTCTGTAGTGTGGTTGTGGGGTATCGGCCTCAGCCTTCCCTGACTTCAACTCGGCGAAGTTGGATGGGGTTTCCGACTGAACCCCCTACTGTGTCCTCTCAGCCATTGAGCACAGTAGTTTTATACCTGCAGTGGTCTGCTGCGGTGTCTGGTTGTGCAGACGTGGGGCTATCGGCCTCAGCCTTCCCTGACTTCAACTCAGCGAAGTTGGAAGTGGCTGCCGGCCGGACCCTCTACTGTGGTCTCTGCGCCGTTGTGCACCACAGTTGTCATTGGATTCGGATGTTCTTAGTGGGACACTATGAAGAGCTGCCCCCATCAACACTTTCTGCTCAGTCGTTGGAGGCCGAATGTCGATTTTCTGGATCTGGTGATTCAGTTTCCAGAATATCTTTATCCTCACCTTCTCCTCTGGGCAGATGTCCAGTGGCTTTCGCAGGGTATTCCATTGGACTTACCCACGTCCGATCGAGTTCTGATGGCAGATGCCTGCTATCTCGGATGGGGTGCGACGTTGGATCCTCGAGGTCTTTCCATTCACGGGATGTGGGACCAGGATCATGCAGCTCTACACATCAACCAGAAGGAGCTTCTTGCTCTTCTTCTGAGTTTCAGGCAGTGGATACCTCTCCTGTCGAATCGCCAGGTCCTTCTGTTGTCCGATCATTCGACGGTGGTTGCTTACATTCGGAACCAGGGCGGCACGCACTCTGTTCCAATGTACGAATTGGCTCGGGATCTTCTACTGCTCGCTCAGGATGTCCACGCCAGGGTGGCTGTTTGTCACATTCCCGGTCGTCTGAACGTCCTAGCCGACTCCCTGTCCCGTCGGGGCAGGGTCATTTCCACCAGGTGGATGCTCCAACCATCCGGTGGACACTTTTGTGTCCCCGTGTCCAGATGCTCTGGCTTTCGCTGTGGACGCTCTGGCCCTCCTTTGGGATGGTCTTGTCGGCTACGCCTTCCTGCCGGTTCCGATTCTGCCTCAGGTTCTTGCCCAGGTATGAACCTGCAGTCGTTGAATCCTTTCGATCACACCCGTCGCCTCGGTGGGTGTGGATCAATAATCTGCTCTGCTCTGCTCTCTGTTAGTGGCGGTTCCGGCATGTCTCCCTCTACCTCGCGACTTTTTTTGCCAAAGTCGCCCGAGGAGGTTTTACGTTGACCCGACTTCATTGTGCCTTCACAGATGTCTTTTATCGGGTCCTGTCTCCTCCGAAGTGGTTTTTCTAGACACGCAGTGGAGTTGCTTTTCTTCAAGGAGGCACTCACTCCACTGGTTTAGCCTCTGTGGCTAAGTGGAAGGTTCTTCCGTCGATGGTGTGCGATCACTCTGTTGCTTCTGTCACTCCTTCGATCACACCGCTTGCGGAGTTTCTGGTATATGTTTGTTTCTGGGGGTCTCCAGCAATGGGTACATGTCCATGCTTCGGAGACATTTTTTCATATGTGATACCGCATTGTTTCGACACTCATCCTTGCCTCTCCAAGCTTGTTCAGCTCTTTTCCTTGAAAAGGCCTAGGACTTTGCAGTTTCCTCCAAGATGGTCACTTTCTTGGGCGCTGCTCTTCTTGGGGGTGGGGGGCGTTCATGCCTTTATCCTGGATGAATATGCGTTCTCTCACATGCCAGATCTCTCCTGCATCCTTTTCTTGATGGATTTGTCTTGCTATTCGTGCAGCTTCCACTCGTCTAGCTACTGGTGATTGTTTTACCAATTGTTTTTTCTGCCTGCATTGTCTTCCTCTTTTAATAACTCTGTCATGTTGTCGGATGACGGATGTTATTCTGGCAGCCTTCTGGAGAAATGCTACATTCTCCTTTTATCTGCGACAGTTGCAGGAGCTGACAGAGACCCTTGGGGCCCTCCTTCTTCGGCTCAGGCTGTTGTCTTTCCCAGCCTTTCAGCTTTTTTCAGGGTCAGTTCCAGCTTTGTGCTGTTACTGCCCTTTCTGTCTGTGCGTCGCGCTTCACCATACGCCTCATCTTTGATTGTCTTTTCTAATGTTTGTGATGCTATGGTTTGATAGGCCTAGGGATCTCTTCCTCTGTCCACGGTCCCAGTGCTATTGAGTTATGTGTGGGTTGGTTATGTGATTCCCTCCAGCCTTTTGTCTATTCAGCCTGTAGTAAACAATTGAGGTAGGTTGATAAGAAATATAAATTTTATAGTAAATTTCCTTTCTTATTATACCTACCGAAATTGTTTACATGGAGGCCCTCCCGTCTTCTTATTCGGGTAAGAATCCTTCCTCCCCGCTGATTACGTAACTCCTGTGTTGTACGGAATCAAAAGAATGACGAATTGACGCATTGTGCACTGTTTTACGGAAGTCGTGGATTTGTACTATGGAAGAGCGTCCCATACTGGGTTGCGCCGATGGCACTCTACCCAGTTTTGGCTTATTTTTTCGTGGTGTTTTTACACCACTTTTCTTTCCCAAATTTTGGGAAAGATTAAAATAGAGAGTATTTTATCCGAGTTAGGTTCTTCCACTGTAGTGCAAGCCTGTAGTAAACAATTGAGTTAGGTATAATAAGAAAGGAAATTTACTATAAAATTTATATTTCTAAAATGAAAACTTTTTGTTCCAAGTGTAAGTCCAGGAAGTCTTCCACGGATTTACACGCTTGTTGTCTTGCCTGTAGTCGCTGCACTCCTTTTAATACTTGTGCTACTTGTGAAGATTGGGATTCGAAATGTTGGAAGCGGGTGTTGGCCTACGTGGTAGGCTGTGAAGTTCTGATGTCGGAACTTTCACCGCAGGCTAGTTCTAGTCTTTCGATTTCTTTTTCAGAGGAACAAGAACATGGTGGTGGTACTTCGACACCCGTCCATAATGCGCTGCCGTTGTCGCTCTTTGATGAGCAAACAAAGCAAGCTTCCAAGGTGCTCATGAATATTAAGCAAGGGATAAGGCCTCTAGTTAGTGCTCTTAATCCTTTGCAGACAGCTCGCTCAACCGGTGAAGCGGTTCCCCAGTTAGTGGGAACCGGGACGGCAGGTATGTCCATAGCGGTCGAGGAGAGTGTAGACGTGGGTCAAGTGAGCACCACAAAATGAAAAGCTCACCCAGCGACGACGACAAAGGAGAAGAAGTCTGCAAGTTTCTCTACGAGACGCTCAGCGAGAACTGGGGTCAGATCGTGAGTTAGAGAACCCTTGCGAGAAACTTTAGTGAGTCTGGGTGCCCGTCCATGCTTGCGGTTTGGGACACTCCTTTCCCACTGCAGCCAGGGCTGCCGGCAGTTAGGGCTTCTTCCTATTCATCGGCAAAGCATGTTAGACCGCAGACTAGCTGTCTGACTTCGGATGTTCCTGCTGTTTCATGGAGACGTTCCCAGTCTTCGCCACCGAAGTCGAATAGATCTGGGGTCAGATCTCCATCCTGTGAGCAGCATACAGAGAAGAAACAGAAGACCACTGCTCAGCAAGCCTCGGTTTCGAACCTGCTGTTGCAGATTGCACAGCTTATCGCAGCATCCCAGCAGTCACAGGTTCAGCCGTCAACAGACTCCTGTAGTGAGCTGTCGGACGGTGCTGTGTCAGTCCAGTGATCTGTTCATTCAGATTGTGTTGACAGGTTGGAACAGTCGGATGGTGAGAGGGCTATAAAGAATGATTCTACATCCCTCGTGAACAGCACATGGAGACTATGAATTTCATTCATCAGTTCTTCCCAGATCTTGTTCCATCTGATCAACAGTCTGCATTAGCTAGGCAGAAACCGCTATCTTCCCTGGATGGGGGTACCGTGTGGAGTAAAGAGGAGGTTCTTTCCTTCCCAGGTCAGTCTGGACATCATCTTTGGCCTAGCAAATACTAAAAAGAAAGGCGGTTTCTTATCTTCTGCTTCTCTGCAATTACCGTTTTCTGGATCACGTTATTTGAAAACGGTAGATGTTCAGAGAGCTCCTCTGTGCTTGGATGGGCGGGCGTCGGAATTAGATATTTCATTGCCCACTTTATTCAGTGTCCGTTCAGACGTTCTGGAATCTCCCATTGATTCCAGTTGTGCGGTTCTGGACGCAATGTCTTATGCAGATCATGTCACTGGGGCTTTGACTCAGTGTCTCAGCAGAAATGATTTTGCCGACATTACTCTGTTGCTCAGACTCCTTTCTGGAGCAGTCATATATGCCACATATCACTCCACCCTTTCAGTGGCTAATTTGGTTAGATGTGACAGAGCCTTAGCATTGTCTACCTTGATTGATGATCGGTGAAAAGCTCTCTCAGAGTTGCGCCGGTTTCTGGTCATACTTTGTTCAATGACAAGTTATCCTTTGTGTACGAGGAAGCTACCAAAAAGACCACTAACACTTTGTTGTTAAGGTTAGTTTTGCAGCAGCAGTCGACTGCTGGACGTGGTAGGTGAGGAGACTCCTTATCACAGTCATCAATGAGGGATTCCTCACATGTTTCTAAGAAACCCTTGTACGCTAATTTGGGAAACCGTCAATCTAGCGACTCTGGTAAGGGGCATAAGTCTTATAAGGACTTAAAGTATGACGCCTCTAAACCGACGGTGTGAGGAGGTTCTCGGGGAGGACGTAGTTTCTCTTCCTGGAAGCCTCGTAAGTCCTACAAATGATGTTCTAGACCTCTATTGCTCTCCAGTTGGTGGAAGGTTATCGAAATTTGCAACCAACTGGATAGAAATAACGGAAGATCAGTGGGTAAGGAATGCAGTCGAAAAGGGTCTTTGGCTATCATTCCGATCAAAGCCTCCCCTCACAAGAAGTCCACGTTGGACGAATCTTCCTGCAAAATCTTCAAAGAGAGAGTCTCTTCTTTTAGAAGTCCAATCTCTCTTAGAAAAGGAGGCAATAGAGGTAGTAGAGAATCCCAATTCTCTGGGATTCTACAGTCATTTGTTCCTTGTGCCGAAGCCAGACAGCTCGTTTCGACCAGTAATAGACTTGAGCTGGATAAACAAATTGATAATAGCTCCAAAGTTTTACATAGAAACTATTCGGTCAGTAAGAGCGAGCATCCGAGTGAATGACTTTGTGGCAAGCATAGACCTAAAAGACACATACTTTCATGTCTTGGTCCATCTGGCATTCAGAAAGTACCTGCGTTTTGCCATTCAAGGGAAGGTGTACGAGTTCAGAGCAATGTGTTTCGGTCTGAACCTGGTTCCTTGGGTGTTCACTCGGATAATGAACTCGGTCATGTCTTACTTCTGAGCTCATTCAGCAGTAATAACGCCAGCTTACCTGGATGACATTCTTCAAAGATACACAACAAAAGCACACTTCAGAACGATGTACAGAGTCTGCTTCTGTTATTCCGATGTCTCAGTTTCATTGTAAACGAAAAGAAGTCAGATTTCAAGACTCACAACAATCTGGTTCATCTTGCCACAACCAGGGCGAAGCTGGTCAGTTATTATGCTCGTTTTCTCCTCTAAACTCTCTCTCAGTATCAGCAAGTGAGTTTATGAGATTGATGGGACTGTGCAGAGTGGCTGCGGAACTGATTCCACTAGGTCATTTATGCACTCATCCTCTCCAGATTTTCTTCATTCAGAACTGGAGTGTCAAGACGCATTCACTCAAGGTAAGATTGTTTTAACGGACCTTATAAAACAAGATTCAGATTTGGGCAGACCTTCAATGGTTGACTCAGGGAGTTCCGCTTCAAGTACCGGATCCGGTCTTCTCTATTGTGTTGGGGTGCCTCCCTGATTCCCGCAGATCTATAGTGTCAGGGTCTTTGGGACTCTTGGTTCCTGGAGAAACACATAAACATCAAGGAGTTGATGTCCATTTGGCTAGCCCTAAAGCATTGGATTGTTCATGTGGTGAACGTCCATGTTCAGATTTTGTCAGACAATTCCACAGTAGTGGCTTATTTCAGGAATCAGGGCGGCACTCATTCCATTCCTCTATTCGAATTGACAGAGAAAATTCTCCTATTTGTTCTGGATCATCACGTTCTTATTTCGGTCCATCATATTCCCGGTCTTCTGAACATAGTTGCAGACTCGCTCTCAAGGAAAGGTCACCTGTTACCCTTGGAGTGGACTCTCAACAGACATGTCTTCAGGCAGATTTGCTACCAGTGGGATTGTCCCATGATAGATCTTTTTTGCTACAAACCTGAACTTTCAGCTTCTGACGTTTGTGTCGCCGTGTCCGGATCCTCTGGCATATGCGGTGGATGCTCTATCAATTTCATGGAATGGAATAGTAGGATACGCATTTTCCTCCAACTCCTCTTATTCAGCAGATCCTGTTGAAAATCAAACAGTCTCATTGCAAGATTCTGCTTGTAGCATCTCTGTCAACACAGAAACCTTGGATCAATCTCGTCAGGTGTCTGTTGTGGGACATCCCTTGGAAGCTTCCTCCACTCAAGGATCTTCTGTTTCAGGGGAAGCCCCACAAACTGCATCACAAACCAGAAGGTCTCAAACTTCACATATTTCCGTTGTGCGGTCCTTCTTGCACGGAAAGCAGTTTTCAGGATGAGCAGTGGGCGTAATTTCCAACTTTTGGAGCACCTCCTCTTCGTTAAACTATGCTGCTAAGTGGAGAGCCTTCTTCCGTTGGTGTGCGGACCAGTCATTGGATATCTATAATCCATCTATACCTCAAATTGCTATGTGTACCCATACCATATATGGTACTCATAATGCCTGCATCTGGGGTGGCCCTCTGTCGTTCGTCCATCCTTTGTCTGTCCATCCATCCAGCATCCGTATCCATTTCTTTGGCATTCGATAACTTGAAAAATATTGCTTGGATTGTCAAGTTACTTTATATTTGTGTTCAGGTTACTGATGTGCTGAGCTGTATAGTTTTTGGTGTAAATCTGATAATTTGATCCTGAGATATTAACTCTTTATCCTTCAAATTGAGAATTCTTCCAATCCCTTTGGCATGAGATAACTCAAAAAATATCAATCCAATTGTCATGTTACTTTATATATATCTTCAGGTTACTGATGTTATTTTGATCCTGAGATAGTAACCCTTCAAATTGAAAATTTCTCCAATCCCTTTGGCATTCGATAACTTGAAAAATATTGCTTGGATTGTCAAGTTACTTTATAATTGTGTTCAGGTTACTGATGTGCCAAGCTGTATAGTTTTTGGTGTAAATCTGATAATTTGATCCTGAAATATTAACCTTTTATCCTTCAAATTGTTGGCATCCGGGGTGGCCCTCCGTCATACAGCTTTCTACTAGTTGCGCGTATGGGTACACATCTGACGATTTAATCGGCCTATTTTGGGGTCTACCTGTTTGACGTATTGAAACTGCAGCCCGTTACTATTAAGGGCTATAGGTCTATGTTATCAGACACATATGCTCCTCATGATCATTTGGCTATTGGATCAGATCTTTCTTTATCCAAGCTGGTTAGAAATTTCTCTATCAATAGACCTAGAACCCTAAGATTAATTCCCAAATGGAATTTAGCTTGGGTTCTCCTGAATTTACAGGAAGCTTCTTTTGAGCCGTTAGATGAGATGGAATTTAAATATCTTACTTATAAAAATGGCCTTTCTGTTAGCCTTTTGCTTCTGCTAGAAGAGTTAGTGAACTTCATGCTTTATCAGTAGAAGATTCTCATTTCCGTAGTGTGGGTAATACTATTACTCTTACTACAGAGGTGGGTTTCTTGGCTAAGAACCAGATTCCAGATAGGCGGCCTGAGTCTATTGTTATTAAGGCTTTGCCATCTTCGGACAACCTTAGACCAGTGTTGTGTCCAATAAAAGCGATGCTTATTTATAAACATCGTTCTAGCTTTGTTAGAAAAGGCAGAAAGAGATTTTTTCTTTCTCTTATTCCTAACAGAGAAGATATTACTGTACATTCGGTTGCCAGGTGGATTCAATTGGCAATACATATTGCCTATGAGAATCTTTCTTCAGATCAGCATTCTGTAAATAAGATTTCAGCTCATGAAGTTAGAGCGTTGTCTTCTTATTGGGCTTATTCCAATAGTATTGCCATTACTGATTTAGTGAAAGCAGCTTACTGGACACAACCTTCTACTTTTACCAAGTTTTATCTTAGAAACTTAGAGTCTATCTCCAGTGACCTTAGATCCTTGGATCCTCTTTCTTTCACACAGAATGTCATTCATTAATATAACATCTTTTAGATGTCTTAGGTTACCCCCGCTCGAGCACTGGCACTTGTCCGCTGCCCTCTTCATACTGAGGATAATTCCTTCAGAACAAAGGGAGGGGGGGGAACTTTTTTTCCCTTAGTTTCATCTGGCTTTATAGTGCAATGCAAGGGAACGTCTCCCCCAAGGACGGTAGTCAGGCATCAGTGCTGGGTGGTTTTAATGTGCAGCTGGGTGTGAAGCAACAATATTGTCTTATTATGTATTGTTCTTTTAAAGTGTAACTCAATGTGAAGCATTATGTATATGTCACGTGTCATACAAGCATTTATATACAATCCTCGGACACTTTTAACTCAGTATAAAGCGTCTCATTCTCTAGATTAGCTTTATAATTGGTTTATGCTGGCATTAAATGGAGAATTTATTATATATTACTCCTTATATTGTTGATGTTATGTCTTTCTTTTTTTCTTATGGAGAAAGACATATTTAATTCCTCATTTATCTCCTATTCTCTTATAGGAGTTCTCTTTCAGTCGGAGTAATAGAGTTATTTTGTTTCCTTTAAAGTCATAGTCTCTCCAGCCTTTTTACTATTCAGCTAAGTCTGGGCCATTGGTTCTAGTATAAATATATGAAAAAATTAAAGTAATTTGTACATTTTTTTATACTTACCATATACTTTCTAGGCGTGCATTGTCTCACTATGTAGGCAGCAAGACTTGCCAAGAAACAACTGCAAATCCACAAGATGTAGACTGTCCTTAAAGGGTTGAGTGCTAGAAGCCACTACTATCATGGCTTTCAAAAAATGAGGGTATCAGAGCAAAAGCCAATATTTTCCTTGCTCATTTTTCATATTCAGTTAAACGCAAATGGTACTTTGTTCATATAAATTTGTTTTATTGCAATTTATTGGAGAGTGCCTATGGGCATTCTCCAATATTTTGTAATAAAACAAATTTTGAATAATAAATTCAGACCACCAAAAATAATCTACTCCACAACCAGACTTCAGTGACAAACATAAATTAAAAAAAACATAAAAAGTTTTGAGTCTCCCGATTTTGTATTAATATTTGAAGACACTGATTTGCAATAAAAATGTTCAATGAGGGGGTTCAATTTCAGAATCAATTTGAGAATCAGAAACATTTTTTGGGCCTAATATAGCACTCAGGTGATTGACAGTGTGAATGCACATTAGATCCCCATTCTGTTCACAATTCTCTTGTGATACTTTTTACACTTTTAGAAACACCACAGTACAATGTTCTACTGTTCACATGCTTTGAAGCATGATAGACAAACACACACTTACAGACACACACACTTACTTGTGTAACCAACCAAATGAGGTACTTCACTTCCAGGGGCAGTCTCCCATAAATTGTAACAAAGCAGAGACATAAAAACAATTTTGAGAACTAAAATAATTTGGCACTCTGTTAGTCAATAGCAAATATAACCAATTCAACCTTATTTGCCATTGAGCTCTGGCAAATAAGATCAAAGTGGTTAACCCTTTACCTACCCAACATAATGGATAAAACCGGCCAGCACTTTCACAAAAATCATCCAATTTTCATTACTTTTTACCTCAAAAACATAGCCTTATAAGCTATGTTTTGATGCAAAAAATGAAAAAAATTAGTTATTCAAGAATTTTATTTGCAAGTGTCTTCTGCCTTTCGTGTTAGGTAAAGAGTTAAATGCACAGTTACATTATGGGAAAAATTTGCAGCTTGAAATTTTTATATTTCGACATCAGTTTGCAGAGGGTTAACCCTTAAAGGCCTGGACAAATGTCCTGAATTCCCACCAGCCCACAGCCTCTATACGTCCAGTGACTTAGCAGTGATTTCTAGTCAAGTTTTGGCTGTCTTAACAGGTGGCCAAGGTTATACTAGAAGCCTCTGCCTAACTAATTTGTCTGTTGTCAACAGGTCTTCCTCATGTTAAGGGCACCTGTTCTGAGGTTGTAAAAGTCAGAAATAGACCTTTAAGGGTCAACAGTCTTGTCACACCAGGATGTTTTTTATAAACATTCCAATACTTTGCTATAGGGTTAATTATCCCCCGCCAAAACAAAGTTTATCTGGGGATATAGAAATGGGTTCCGTCCATCCGTTCGTAACAACTTTGGACCTTCATATCTCAGTCAGTGGATGTGGGATTTAAATGATCTTTGGTATGCTGATAGACCACCTTGGGGGAAAGGATATTCACAAGTAACAGATTTTTTCAATTTTTTTTCCGAGAGTTATGGGCCTTTTTCCACTTTTTTCGACTTAAAATTTCCCTTTTTAGTAAACTACCTTGGTTGGGGATACAAGTGACGTTGCACCTTGTTTATTCTGCAGCACAAGTGATAACTTTCCATTAACAGGTTTTGTGAACATGTTTCTGTGTAGGAAACCGGGAAAGATTTGAAATTTTGACCAAAGAATAGGCTTTTCTATTAACCTCTATGTGATCATATGGGCCTCACAGTATGTAAAATATTTTAATATTTCAGAGGAAGCTAATGGTCTTATTGTGGATTGTGGATATCAGACTGTTCACATTTTGCCAGTACTCAATGGAAAGATGGACTCGGTGCACTGCAGAAGAATTAATATAGGAGGTGCACATGCAGACTGGTTTATGCAGAGATTGTTGCAACTGAAATGTCCTGGCCACCTCAACTCCCTCAGTACAAGCAGATGTGAGGTACAGAATATAGAAAATCAATTTACTGGCTGTGTAATGTTTAACAAAGCAATGTCTCCTCAGATTATCTAGATTTGCACCTATCATAATTCATTAAACCTGTCACACTCCAATCAAAGATGTTCTATTGAGCACAAAAAATGGTTTGACTCTCCTGCATTCACTTATTGAAACTAAACCCCCTCATGGGACATTTTTAGTCGAGTTGTGACGAAGTCAAACTCGACTTATAGTTTGATGAATGGTGGGCGGGCGGTTGGGTGTGCAGGCAGGCAGGCATAAACAATTGGTTTCCGGACAATAACTTGATAATGATTCGACCCACGTTCATGAAACTGCATAGGTAGTTTGGCCTTGGTGAGAGGAAGAACACTATTTATTTTGGATTGTCTAGGTCAATGGTCATGGTCAAGTGCCCCTGAACATAGTGAATCGTAAACAATTGGTTTCTGGACGATAACTTGAAAATCGTTCAGCCCACTTTTGTTAATCTTCATAGGTAGGTAGGAAGAACCCAATTTATTTTGGAATCAGTAGGTCAAAGGTGAAGGTCACAGTGATCCTTCACATAGTAAATCATAAACAATTGGTTTCCTGACAATAAGTTGATAATGTTATTAAACCCACTTTTGTGCTGTCACAACTCGGCATTGGATCGGTGATCCTATCGGCATTTTTATTGTCTCACAATGTCTCCTTCCAGTATTACCAGTACTACAAAATTAGGTGATTCAGAGGCTTGGCTTTAACTCTTAACTCACTGAGTATTTTGAAAATATATTTCAGCAAATCTATTCATGGCTGCTATGAAGCACCCATGACTAGATTTGTTGAAAAAATGTATCTAAATTTAACTAAAGAGGTCATTGGTCAATAAAGTCCATTCAATTTACAGGAGAGAAATTTGAAACTTATTTCAGTGGCAAGATATTTTTTGTCCTGGGCAGGAATATCCACCAGCAGCACGCAAAGATTTAAGGAAGGAATTCAGGAGGAACAAATCTCAGTAGCATAACTGGAGATGTAAAACAGTATTATTTTTTAAAATTAAATGAGTTTATTTGTACAATTATGCACTTTCTATATTTTCTGTATGTAAAAAGACAGTGAAAAGTTTCTCAATTCATGCTCACTACATGCAAGAAAAAAAATAAAACTCCTCCCTCTGTCATTAATTTGAAAAAAAACAATTGCCTGACAATCAGTTAATGTTCTTTGTGTGGTCTCGTGTTTCTTTTTATCAATGTTTATTAACACATTATAAATTTTTATACTACAACCAATGGTCCAGACTTAGCTGGTGCAAACTCAATAAAACCCAAGGCCAAACACAAATTTTGAACCCCCCAATCCCCAAAATTTGCATACAAAAACGAAAAATTCAAGTCCTATTTGGTTCTCCATACTTTTGTTTACTGCGCATGCACGGTAACCAGGAAGGTACCAGAATTGGTGCCAAGCATCATTCTTTGTTTGGCCCTAAGTCAGTAAACAATGATCTGACATCTGTGCTTTAAATCTCCTTTTTTGAGGAATCAAGACACAAATCAATGAAAGAATTGGTGGATTCAAGGCTATAAATGGATGATGGAAGTGAACAACGGTAGTTTGAAACGTTCAGGACTGTAACTTTACAATAATTATAAAAATTATTTCATGTTTCCCATTTTCGGGACATGTCATCATTCTTGCTAATGATTTATCTACTGTTTATTAAGTGTTCCCTATCCTTCCATGAACCCTCCTGTTAAACTCCTAAGCTTTTTGGCTGTTTTTATTGAAATTTTTTTTTCTTTGTATGAAGACCTAGCTTTGCATCTGGTAGCATTTAAATCGGTTACTGACTTGGGGCCTTTTTGTGTGCTTGTCTTGTTTCCGTTTTTTTCTGTTGACGTTGTTTACATTTGGCAATGCCCTTAACATGTATTATTTAGTATTATAATACTTCAGAATGATTGTAGGATACATTGATTATGATTCTGGTAGTGTAGCTCAAAAAAAATGTTTGCCGTTCAGGGCTGTAACTTTACAATAATTATAAAAATTATTTCATGTTTCCCATTTTCGGAACATGCGCCTGACATCATCATTCTTGCTAATGTTTTATCTACTGTTTATTAAATGTTCCCTATCCTTCCATGAACCCTCCTGTTAAACTCCTAAGCCTTTTTACTGTTTTTATTGAATTTTTTTATTAAATTTCTTGGGAGTTTAACGTGTATTACAGAATGTTTATTCTGTTTATCCCCATGGTTATGTCCTCACCCTAGGGGTGTTGGGTCGTTTTGGTCTTGCATCTTCTATCCGATGTATCGTTTTTTCTTCGTATGATGTAGCTTTGCATCTGGTAGCATTTAAATCGGTTACTGACTTTGGGCCTTTTTGTGTGCTTGTCTTGTTTCCGTTTTTTTCTGTTGACGTTTACATTTGGCAATGCCCTTAACATGTAGTATTTAGTATTATAATACTTCAGAATTATTGTAGGATACATTGATTATTATTCCGGTAGTGTAGCTCAAAAAAAATTGGCATTTGTCCACACTTAGGCTCTATTGGGATGCCCTTGGGCTCATGATGTTCCCTTTGGGAACTAAGGCATTTTCCAAAAAGTTTTTTTTCTAAATTTTTTTTATAATTGTTTCGAAATTAATTTGATTGCTCTTATCATGTATCCTTATCATGTATTTTTGTTGCTGAATTTGTAGGAGTGCTATCTCCTCTGTTTTTGATTGTAATTAATTATGAAAACTTACTGCTCTAAATGCAAGGCCAGGAAGTCTACCTCAGATTTACATGCTTGTTGTCTTGCCTGTAGTCGATGCACTCCTACAAATTCTTGTCCTACTTGTGTACATTGGGATGCCAGATGTTGGAGACGGGTGTTGCGGTACATCGTTGGCGGTGAAGTTCCAATGCCGGAACTGTCATTGCAGGATAATTTGAGTTTTTCAATTTTTTTTTCAGAGGAACAAGAACATGGTGATGGTATTGCGACACCCATCCAAAGTGTGCTGCCATCGTCGCGCTCTGATGTGCAAACAGAACTGGCTGCTAAGGTGCTCCTGAATATTAAACAAGGAATAAGGCTAGTTCGACCGGTGAAGTGGCCAACCTGACAGTGGGAGCCGTAACACCGGGTAAGTCCGTTGAGGTCGAGGGAAGTGTAGAATTGGGTAGAGCGAGCACCTCGAAAACTAAAGCTCACCCGGCAACAACGGCAAAAGGGAAGAAGCCTGCGAGTTTCTTTTTGGGAAGCCCGGTGAGGTCTGATAGACGGCGAGCGGAAGAGCCTTCTCTAACTCAGCAACATTTGGGGCCAAATGTTGTTTTGAGAAACTTCATTGAGTTGGAGCTAACATCCACACACGTCGCTCGGGATACTCCGTCTAAACTGCAGCCGGGGTCAGCTACTGTTATGGCTTCTTCCTCAGGTTCAGATGAGCACACATGACCGCACAATAGCTACCCGTCTTTGGATATCCAGGCAGCCGTGCAAAGACGTTCCCAGTCTTCGCCCGTGAAGTCGGGCCATCCGGTAGATAGTGATCTGAGGCTGCATTCATTGGGACATTCGGAGGAGAGATCTACGTCCAGATCAACGTCCCTGAGCAGCAAGCAGCGAAAAAACAGAAGACCGCTGCTCCTCAAACTTCTGTAACAGACTTGCTGTTGCAAATTGCGTAGTTTCCCAGCAAGTGCAGGCGCAGCCTTCCGCAGACTCTGGTGATGAGCTGTCGGACGGTCCTGGGTCGGTCCGGTCATCTGTACATTCAGATGCTATTGACCGAAATTCTCAGCTGAATCAGGCGGATGGTGAAAGGGAGCAGGAGGAGGATTACCCTTCCCTTTCGGAACAACATATGGCAGCAATGAATTTCATTCATCAATACTATCCTGACCTTGTTCCACCTGATCAGCAAGCTGCGTCTGCTGGGCAGAAACCGCTGTCGTCCCTAGACAGAGATGTTGTGCGAAGGAAAGATAATGTTCTTTCCTTCCCGGGACTATCTTGGCAAGTGTTAACAACTCCATATTCAACCTAGCAAGTTCGAAAGAAAGGTGGTTTCTTATCTGCATCTTCAATCAGTATACCGTTTCCTGGATCACGTTATTTTAAAATGGTTGGAGAAGATGTTCAGAGAGCTCCTCTGCGTCTGGATGAGCAGGCTGAGGATTTGGATATATCCTTGCCTACATCATTCAATTTATGCTCAGATTTTATAAGAAAAGGAAGAAAAATTTTCTTTCTTTTATTGATTCCTAACAGAAAAGATATTTCTGTTCATTTAGTTGCTAGATGGATTCAGCTGTCAATACGCATTGCCTATGAAAATCTATCTTCGGATCAACGCTCAGTAAATAAGATATCAGTGCATGAAATTAGACCGCTGTCCACTTCTTGGGCTTATTCTAACAGTATAGCCATTACTGATCTTATGAAGGCTGCCCACTGGACACAGCCCTCTTCATTTCCCAAGTTTTACCTTAGAAATTTAGCGTCTGTCTCCGGTGACCTTAGATCTTTAGGTCCTCTTTCTGTTGCTCAGAATGTCATCCATTAATCTTACATCTAGAAAATGTCTTAGGCTGTCTGCTGGAGCAAGGACACTGTTCCGCTGCCCTCTTCATTCTGAAGAATTTTCCTTTAGAAAACGGTGGGGGGGGGGGGGGGGGGGGGGGTTCCCTTACGTTATCTGGCTTTATAGTGAAAAGCAAGGGAATACCTCCTCCAGAGACAGTAGTCCAGCGTCTGTGCTGGGTGGTTTTAATGTGTAGCTCGGTGTGAAGCAATAACTATGTCTCATTTATGTACTGTTTTTAAAGTGGAGCTCACTGTGAAGCATTTGTATGTGTCATGTGTCAAACGAGCGTTTCTGTACAATCCTCGGACACTTTTAAATGAGTATAAAGCGTCTTATTCTCTGGACTAGCTTTATAATTGGTTTCCTTCACCGAATTAGCATAAGGGGTTATGCTGGCATTAAATGGAGAAATTATGTAATTCTCAATTACATTGTTGGTGTTATGTCATTCTCTTTTTTTTCATAAGAGAAGGACATATGTAATTCCTCTGACTTCTCCTATTCTCCTGTGGGAGCTATTCTTTATCGAAGTAATTGAGAAATTGGATTTTCCTGTAAGTCCTAGGCCCTCCAGTCTTTTTACCATTCAGCTAAGTCTGGGCCATTGGTTGTAGTATAAAAATATGATAAATTTAAAGTAATTTATATATTTTTTATACTAACCAATGGCCCAGACGGGGATGGGCTCCCATTCTCATGAGTGGGCACTCATACCTCCCCTCTGATTATAACATTTAGCAGACACTATAGAAAGAATGATGCTTGGCACCAATTCCAGTACCTTCCTGATTACCGCCCATGCGCTGTAAACAAAAAGTATGGAGGACTAGATAGGACTTTAATTTTTCGGTTTTGTATGCAAATTTGGGGGGGGGGGGGGGTTCAAAATTTGTGTTTGGCCCTGGATTTTATCGAGTTTGCACCAGCTAAGTCTGGTCCATTGGTAAGTATAAAAAATATACAAATTACTTTAAATTTATAATTTTTCTGACAAAGATTTTATAAACAGTTAATATTACATTACAGGAACTGGTGAGAGAGCACGCATATATGGCAGTGGATTACAAGGAGGAATTAGAGAGCTGGGTGTGTCCTGAATACTATGAAAAGCATGTCCATAAGATACAGCTCCCATTCTCTAGTGTAAGTAATGAATATGAAAATATTTAGTTAATTCAGGAATTTTTTCAAGTGGTGTGTTTGGTAAAGGGCTAAGGGTTGAAGATGACAATGGACAATCCAGTGTCGGACAAAAGTAATTTGCAGAATAGGAAAGTGTTTCCAAAGATTCCTACATTAAACATTCACAAAAACAGCAGTAGTTGCCTCAAAAACATAGCTTATGAAACTTCATTGGATGGAACTCAAAAGAGATTGTTCCAGTTAGGGCTCACACGCTGTTTTGCTGAGTCCATAATTTAAAAAAAAAGAATGTTGAAATGGCAATGTTCGAGAATAATGCTGCTCAGGATTTGGCTGTTTTGTTTGGTAAATAGCTAGATAAATAGCTAACTCACTAAGTACTTTGAATTGTTATTTGGTATACAGCATCCTTAGGACCAGTAGAATCAAATGGGCCCAAAGAATCTCAAATCCGTTGTGGCATCATTGCTTGGGGTGCCATATTGCAGGTTATGAAAAAATGCTGTGTCAGCAACAGTGATAAAGTTTTCTTCAGACCTTCCCATCAGAATCTTTTGATATTTGGTATGCAACATCCTTATGGGAATCCTTTACAGGTTTGTGCACATCAAGTCCCTGGGTTCCTGGGTTCTTTTTTGGTGCTCCCTATGTGCAATATGAGGAAAATTCTTTAAAAACCTTCTTCAGATCCACCAAGCAGAATCATTTTATATACACCATTCTTATTTGAAGTCAAATTTCAGTTTGTTCAGATTAATTTCCTGGGATCATATTAGGGCTCCCTTTGGGAACCCAAATTTTAATTTACTGCAACCTGAGGAACATTCTTTAATATCATCTTCTTCAGATCCACCAGTTAGAATCCTCTCAGTTTTGGTTTCATATTTGGTTTCTTATATTCTTTAAAAATATTCTTCTTCGGATCCACCAGTCAGAATGTTTTCTTATTTGGTATACAGCATTCTTAGGGGGGGGGGGGGGGGGGGGGGGCTCAGAATTATGTTTGTTCCAATCAAGTCTGTGGGTTCATGTATGGGTTCCCCATGCGAGCCTGAATTTCAGCTTATGGCAATATGAGGAAAATTATTTAAAAAACTACTTCTTCAAATACACCAAACAGAATCTTGATATTTGGTATACATCACCCTTATAGGGGCCAGATTCAAATCTATTCAAAGCAAGTCTGTGGGTTTATATTTTGGTTCATTATGGGAACCTGAATTTTATCTTAGTGCAGTATGAGAACAATTATTTGAAAATCATCTTCAGATCCACCAGACAGAAACATTTTATATTTGGTATTCAGCACTCTTTTGTGGGGTCAAATTCAAATCTGTTGAAATAAAGTCCTTGGGTTCATAGTTGGGCTCAGTATGAGGAATATTCTTTAAAAATCTTAAGATCAACCATTCAATTTCTTTTGATATTTGGTACACAACATCCTTATGGGAGAGTTAGAATTAAGTTTGTTCAGATCAGGTCCATGAGTTCATCTTTGGGCACCCTATTAGTGCCCAAAGTTCAACATCTTGCAATATGAGGAATATTCTTTAAAAATCTTTTTTCATATTTAGTGTGCAGCATCTGTGGTGGGGTTAGATTCAGGTTTGTTCAAATTAAGACCATGGATTCATACCCGGGCAGTATGGGAGCTACAATTTCAACCTAGGGTAATATAAGCAATATTCTTTTACATATTTTTATACTAAAACCAATGGGCCAGACTTAGCTGGTGCAACCTCAATATTATTAAGGGCCAAACACAAATTTTGAACCCCCCAATCTCCAAAATTTGCATACAATACCGAAAATTAAAAGTCCTATCTGGCCCTCCATACTTTTAGTACTTGCGCATGTGCAGTACCCAGGAAAAGACCGGAATTGGCACCAACATTCTTTTGTTTGGCCCAAGTCAGTAAACATTTGAACTGACATCTGTGCAATAAATTCTCATTTTTAAACACCTGTTTAAAAAACGGTCGTATTATGTTATCAGTCTGACCGTCTGTCTGTCCGTAAACAATTTGTTTTCCATTCATTTAAAGTCGAACGCCTTGACGGATCGACATCAAACTTTCAGAAGTTGTTTTTAGCATTAAAATACAGGTCAAGTTCGATATTGGTGTTTCTCAGTCCATTTGCTGCAGAGTTATGACCCTTTGAAAACAATTTTTCTAAAAAAATTGGTTTCCGTTCATTTAAAGTCGAATGCCTTGACGGATCGACATCAAACTTTCAGATGTTGTTTGTAGCAATAAAATTCAGGTCAAGTTCGATATTGGTGTTTCTCAGTCCATCCGCTGCAGAGTTATGTCCCTTTGAAACCACAATTTTTGAAAAAAAATTGGTTTCCGTTCATTTAAAGCCGAACGCCTTGACGGATTGACACCAAATTTTTCAGATGTTGATTTTATACACCCGTTTGAAAAACGGGACGTATTATGTGAATGGACGATAACTTTAGTTGTAATGGATTGAGCTGAGTTAAATTTGGCATGTGGATTTAGTATGACAAAATACAGGATGGGTTCGATTTCCGTTTCTAGCGGCCCATTTGCAGTAGAGTTATGGCCCTTTATGGGAATTTAGCCCAACTTTTCGTTTCCGGAGATAACTTTAGTTTGCTTTGACCGATTTATTTCAAATTTTCAGTTTTTGTTTTTGACCATAAAATACAGCTCAAGTTCACTTTTGACCACAATCGCATATACCTTTCCAGAGTTATTCCCCTTGAATGATTGCAAATTTGTGGATTTTGTGGTTTCCGGATGATAACTTTAGTTTGCCTTGACCGATGTTTTTCAAATTCTCAGATTTTGTTTTTGACCATAAAGCACAGCCCCAAGTTCACCTTTGGCCATAATCGCATGTACCGTTCCATAGTTATTTCCCTTGAATGATTGCAAATTTGTGAATTATGTGGTTTCCGGATGATAACTTTAGTTTGCCTTGACTAATTTGTTTTAAATTCTCAGATTTTGTTTATGACCACAAAGCACAGCTCAGGTTCACTTTCGGTCAGAGTTATTCCTCTTGAATTTGTGCATTTTGTGTTTTCCAGATTATAACTTTAGTATGGCCTAACTGTTGGACATAGAATGCATCAAATATTTGGTTTCCGGATGATAACTTTTATTATTTGTTTTCCGATTGGTTCCAAACTTGGTATGTTGTTTAATCACAACAAAATACAGGTCAAGTTTGAATATGGGGTTGGTCCAAACAATTTTCACCCTCACCCCCATCCTTACCCCAACTCTTCAAAAATACAAAACGGACGTATATTGTCCCGCTATGCGGTGCTCTTGTTGAAGATGCCAGACACAAATCAATGATGGCTTTCATGGAATCAACAGTGTAGCAGGATGCTGAAAGTGAATAATGATGGTTTTGAATGTTCAGGGCTGTAACTTTATAATTTTTATGTAAAATTATTCATGTTCCCCAATTTCGGGATGTGCTTCCGAACGTCGTCATTATAATATGACTCCACTGTTGTTTTGTTAGTATTACTTCTTTTCCCTCACTTGAACCCTCCTGTTATACTCTCAAACTCTTTCGGCTTTTTTATTGAATTTTTTATTAAATTCTTGGGAGTTGAATTTGTAAAACGAAATAGGTGTTCCTTTTATCCCCTATGTTTACGTCCTGTTCCCTTGGGGCACTTTGGCTTCATTCAGAACTTTTCTAAAAAAAATTTTTTTTCATTTATTTCGAAACTTTTTGTTAATGTCTATGTTATGTATCCTTGCTATGTTTATTCTGTATTATTGGGAATGCAGCGGACTTATGATTTTCGTTTCATTATTATTGTATTTATTATAATAATTGGTACTTAGTGTAGTCCGGCAAGCCTCGGATTTATGCTTGTTGTTTGCCAGTAGTCGTGGCACTCCTTCAATACTTGTACTGTGGATGCGAACGTTGGAAACGGGTGTTGATCTGTGTGGTGGGCCGTAAATTTCCGATGTAGGAGCTTTCACCACTGGCTAATACTAGTCTTTCAGTCTCTTTTTCAGAGGAACAAGAACATGGTGATGGTACTTTGACACATGTCCATTACGTGCTGCCGTTGTCTCACTCTGATGAGCCTCGCTCTGATACATAAACAGAGCTAGCTGCCAAGGTGCTCATTATATTTGCACAGGAATTAAAGCCGTCGGAAGCTTAATCGTCTGCCTGTAGCTAGCTCGACCGGTGAAGTGGTCGTCCCTGTATGGGAGGTGGGACACCGGGTAGTTCCGTTGCAGTCGAGTAGTATAACATGGGTAGACCGAGCACCTCATAATATAAAGCTCACCCAGCGATGATGGCAAAAGGAGAAGAAGCCTGAAAGTTTCTCTATGGGAATAATATAATGAGTCGGAACACGCGTCGGGATGTTCCTACCACACTGCAGCCGGGGTCGGTTGCGGTTATGGCTTCTTCTTCTTGCATGGAAGTGCACGCAAAGGGGATTAGCCTACAAGTTTCTCAACGGGATACTTGGCGGGATCTGGGGCCAGATCGTGAGTTGGAAAGCGTTCTCTGCCCCGTTAGCAGTCGGGGTTGACTGTTTTCAGTCATGAGAAACTTAAATGAGTCGGAGCACCCATCCGAAATGTGCGAGTCAGGATGCTCCTTCCACACTTCAGCTGGGGTCGGCTCTTGTTATGGCTTCCTCTTTCATGCAAAAGCACGCTAAGTGGTAGAAGCCTACAAGTTTCTAAACGGAACGCTCAGTGAGGTCTGGAGCCAGACCACGAGCTGGAGAACCCTCTCCGTTCCATCAGCAGTCAGGCCAACTGTTTCCGCTTCGAGAAACTTTAGTGAGTTGAGATGCCTGTTCATGTTTGCAGTCTGGGACGCTCCTTCCACACTGCAGCCGGGGCCGGTTGCAGCTATGGCTTCTTCTGCTTCATCGATGAAGCATGTTAGACCGCAGACTAGCAGTCCGACTTCGCATGTTCATGCTGTTCCACGGAGATGTTCCCAGTCTTCACCACCGAAGTTGGATTAACGTGTAGATAGTGGTTCGAGGCATTTTTAAACGGGACATGCGTCGAAAGATCTGGGGTCAGATCTCCATCCCGTGAGCAGCATATGGTGAAGAAGCGGATAATCGCTGGTCTGCAAGCCACGTTCATGGACCTGCTACCGCAGTTTGTGCAACATTTCGCAGCATCCCAGTAGTTGCAGATTCAGCCATCAACAGTCTTCGGTAGTGAGCTGTCGGACGGTGCTGGGTTGGTCCAGTCATCTGTATATTCGGATGGTGTTGACCATGTTTTTCAGATGGAACATTCAGATTGTGAGAGGGCTATGGAGGTTGATTCGAGGCTACGGAGGCACATTAAGACTGAATTTTTAGCTGCGACTAGCAGCTCTATAAGTGGCAATGTCGGTCGGTCGGTCGGTCTGTGACCAACGAGTTTCAAAACTCAATAACTTTTGAAATACTTGATGGAATGACTTTATATATGGCATGTAAGTGTATCTTATTAATGTCTAGCCACTGTTCAATGCATGTGTTGTTCCAAATATGGAGTTATGGCCCTTGAAGAACTTAGAATGTCGGTTGGTCTGTCTGTGACCAACGAGTTTCAAAACTCAATAACTTTTGAAATACGTGATGAAATGACTTTATATATGGCATGTAAGTGTATCTTATTAATGTCTAGCCACTGTTCAATGCATGTGTTGTTCCAAATATGGAGTTATGGCCCTTGATGAACTTAGAATTTTGTGAAATTGCACCACCCATCGCAGCTACGGCATCGATGTCGCGATTTTTATTCATACGTTCTTTCGAATTTTGTTCCATGTGAACAAAAGTCTGCATTTGCTAGGCAGAAAACAGCTTAAGGTACCGGGCAAAGGAAAGGCGAAGATCTTTCCTTTCCGGATCTTTCTGCTCAGGTGTTCGAAGGTCTTTGGTCCGAGTAGCGATGCCTCCCTTGGCCTAGCAATAGTATAAGAAAGGCAATGATCTATTCTTTACAAATACAAGATCGATAGCTCATAGTAAGGCTGAGACAGCTGTCTTGTTTGGAATAGAGCCATTAGAAGGAATAAGTATGTCTTTTCCTTCTCGATGTTGTATTCCTAGGCGTCAGAGGCATTTAGAGCTATTGTTGACGCCATAGTAGCCTTATGTACTTGTAGAGAGGTCTTTTCTTATACATTAGCGACTAACGTTGTAAGTCTCTGCTTAGTGAGATGTCTAAGGCCGCAGGGTAACACACAGATATCTGTCTTCACCGATATATGACTTTTAGGCTGTGTTATCTTAAGCTGGGTCCGCTATCTTTTTGGAATAAGGCCATTAGAAGGAAAGATTATGTTTTCCTTCTCGGTGTGGTATTCACAGGCAATTAGTCCTATTGTTGTTGCCTTAGTTTGGCTTATATGAATTAAGAGCGGTCTGTTTATATATATCATTAGCAGCTAACATCATAGTGTCCTTATATATTTTACAGCGGTATTTTCTTATACATTGCGGCTAACGTCGTAAGTCTCTGTTTAGTGAGCTTTCCAAGCCCGCAGGTGTCACAGATATCAGTCTTCATGGAGATGAAGACTAATAAGTTTCGTTAGTTAAGCTCAGTCTTCTGTCTCTTTGGAATTACGCCTGTTAGAAGAGCGGTCCTTTATTCCTAACCTTGAGCGACTTATGTTGTAAGTCTCCGTTTAATGAGCTTTCAAGGTCACAAGTTTCACCGAAATATCTGTCTTCACGGCATGAATACTTATTAGCTGAGCTAGCTAATCTGAGACTGCTGTCTCTTTGGAATTAGAGTGGTTAAAAGGAAAGAGTACGTTGTTTCCTTCTCGGTGTTGTATTCTTAGGTGTCTGACGCCTTATTAGAATCAAGTGCGGCTCTTTTCCCCTTAACTTGAGCGACTAATGTTGTAAGTCTCCGTTTAGTGAGCTTTCTAAAGTCGCAAAAATTACCCCAAGATATCTGTCTTCACGGAGATGAAGTCTTCTAAGCTTTGTTAGCTAGGTTGAGACCGCTATCTTTTGGGAATAGAACCGCTAAAGGAAAGAGTTCATTTTTTCCTTCTCTGTATTGTTTTCTTAAGTGTCACATACTTTAGTCTTATTGCTGACACTATAATAGCCTAGCAAGAATTATGAGCGGTGTTTTTTCCCCATCATTGCGGGTAGCATTGTAAGTCTCTTTTAGTGAGCTTCTAGGGCCGCAGTTCACAGCCATATAATTGTTTTCTCGAATAGGAAGACCTTTAGCTGCTTCAGCTAGGTTGAGACACTATCCTATCGGACAAGGTACTGTTACAAGAGAAGAGGTTGTTCTCTCCTTAACGGTATTGTTTTTGTGTTAGTTTTCTGAGGCTTTTAGCCCTATTGATGATGCCATATTAACCTAGTGTGATTACTGAGCATTCTCTCGAATGCCTATAGTAAACTCCTTTTCAGGAATATATTTCCTGCTATAATCGGAATGAGGCGCATGAAGTTCATCTAGGTTTTTATGATCGGGTGCCGGAACATAGTTTTTTGTCGCCCGCTTCATTTTTAATCCCATCTATTGTGCGTTATTTTTCCATTATTTTTGGATATTATGTCTACATGGTGTATTATTTGGCGCCATAGCGTACTGTCTTAATTTCAAGGGATATGTTGACGCTGTTTCAGCGGGTATATTCTTTGCAATAGTGCCATGTTCATCACATCCCTCTCCGTCCTTAGTGGCATTATGGAGTCGGTCAGACGTGAGGGAGCCCTACATTTTTTTATACTATTCTAGATAACTAACATAAAAGCATTACTAGTCGCGCCGGGTTAGTTTTATTATGCTTGCTTTGACTAACTGTAATCTTTTTAGCTGCGACTAGCAGCTCTAAAAGTGGCAATGTCGGTCTGTCGCCGGTCTGTCAGTCTGTCTGTGACCAACGAGTTTCAAAACTCAATAACTTTTGAAATACTTGATGGAATGACTTTATATTGGGCATGTAAGTGTGTCTTATTGATGTCTAGCCACTGTTCACTGCATGTGTTGTTCCAAATATTTTTCTTGGAGTTATGGCCCTTGATGAACTTAGAATTTTGTAAGATTGCACCTCCCGTCGCAGCTACGGCGTTGATGTCGCGATTTTTTTTAGCTGTATTACTCTGTATTGAGAAAAGCAGCAGCAGTTTTGCTTTGGGAATGTAGCATTAAGTTTCTTTTTCCTACAGTGAAAATGGAAAAAGGAATTTGTCACTTTTCCAAGCTTTACTATTACTGCACCGGCCTTACTTATCCTGCAATTCAAGTAATGCTGGGGGGGGGGGGGGGGGGGGGGGGGGGGGGGGGGGGGGGGGGGGGGTGTTGATATGATTTATTTGTCGAATCCCCCCCCCCCCCCCCCCCCCCCCCCATTCACCCACCCCACCCACCGCACCCCCTGCCAATATGTTTAGAGGCGGTTACAGGGCAGGACATAATTCTCTTCCTGTAAGCCCTGTATGCATTCAATTATACGCATGTCTTTCATTGCTCTTCGATTGGCGGTTGGGTTGTGGTCTAATGGCAACATCAGGGGCCCATCCACTCTAGTGGATTTGCTTCTTGTGGGTGGTCGTTCATAAGTTGTATACGATCATATGATTCCTGAACAGTAACTGTTTTTGTATTCCGAATTCTTTCATGAATACTTTCGGTTGATATTGCTAGTCTTCGTGTACCTGTGTGGCAGGCCTGTCGGTTATCTGGACGAGGCAATTAGTCCACTTTGAGAAGTTTCGCTCAGAGTTGTCTGATTTTGTTATGACGTATATGAGTCTATTCATCAGGTTAATCACATTAACGTTGTTTTATTCCTTCAGTTTTCTGGTTAGATTTTGTATCGCTCAGTCACGCCGTTGATACATGCTGTATTCAGACGAGGGTACATGCGGGATTCTGCTGATTGTGTGCATAATATGTATTTATTATTAAGCAGATGTATTATTGAATAGATTCTCTTAAATTTTTGCTCTGCTTTAGTATTGTGCTTATGAGAATTTTGGGTCTAGTTGGATCAGTTATGGAGTTTCCTACAGGCTGTCTATGCATACGATCTCTATTTTTGGCTTCATTATTCGGAGTGGTATATTCTTACTCCGAACAGTCATTGGTTTTAATTGACCTAGGGAACAATGAATTATTTGGGGACGTTCCATGACAGGTTTTTTAATCATATCCCGTTCCAGATTCTGAATCCAGTCTTCGACTGGAAGCGGTACACAAAGGGAATCCTATTCTCATAGCATTGAATGGTTACAATTTGGAAGTTCATTATTGGAATTAATTGTACATCTTAACATGGTCGCCTGTTGGTTGGCTCAGAAGCATATAAGTTCTATCAGATAACTTTCCATTGGGATTCAATTAGACAAGTTTAAGGTTGTACATATTAATATCACCGGTTTTCGACCTATCTATGTATTCCGAATACGGCATACATTTAGAAGCTTGCGATTTTAATAACCGAGATCGCCACGATATAGCTTTAGCTGCTGATGTGGCATTAAGCACCAATTAATTAATTAACCGGGTGCCTTTTAGGCAAATATATATGTATTAGGCCTCACAAAGTAGATCTTCTGTTTCTCTGGCCATTTTTTGTAAAATTGCATGCGGTCGGGCATTTTTTTATTTTATTTTTTATTTTTGTAATCATTTCTTTACCATTAAAATGTTCATGTTCTTGGTTTGTTTTATGTTTTAGGCCTCATAATCTACAGAATAGCATGGGTTGTGGTGTATTACATCCATGGAGTGTAAGAAGGCTTCGCAATGCTAAAGCTTTGCAAAGCCTTCTTGCACTCAAAGGACAATTTTATTAACTTGGGTAAAATATCAGACATAAACCATTTGATTTTGATTTTTTTAAGTTTGGATTGGTTATAAAAAGAGAGCATGTGGCAGCCAAAAGGACCATGCGGGAGGGCCTGAGAAACAGATTTCTATTTTTTTAGGCCTTATTCTGTACCATTTTTTCACTGATTCCAGGCCGCTTCCCTCTTTGTTTTGAAGATTATTTCTTCAAAAAAGGTGGGGGAGGGGTTGTTTTCTCTTTACCTCTTCTGGCCTTATATTAAGTGTGTAACTATGAGTGAAGCTGTTATCATCTGTAGATTGTTCTGATCTTATGTACTGCTTGTTACATTATATATGGCATGTGTTTGTGGGCGTTAGTCTGTCACTCTCGGACACGCTTTTCTGAATTTTAAGTGTCTTATTCCGGACTAGCCTTGAAATTGGGGGCTCTTTACACCCAATTAGCTTAATCATTTATGCTAAGTAATAGGGAATTCCTTGGATATTGCTCTCTTTATTTCGGTGGTATGTCTTCTCTGTTGTTGTATAGAGAGATGGGGGGGGGGGGGGGGGCAGTGGCATTGCGGTAACCGGTTCTCATCAGATCACCAAAGTTAAGCAACATCGAGCCCGGTTAGTCCTTGGATGGGTGACTGTCTGAGCGATCGATTCAGACTCCCACGCTGTGTCCTTGGGCAAGGCACTTAACCTCCATTGTCCACATGGGGGCACGATGACACTGTGTACTAAGGCATACTGTATGTGGATGGTGCACATGTCTTCAACCAATCTAACCCTGCCTGTGCTACAGTGTGGAGTTACAATGTTGTGGAGCTGGCAGCTGCTCGTCATTGCTCGGTGGTTCTCTCTGGGTACTCCGGCTTCCTCCACTCGTAAAACTGCCACGGTCATGATTAGCCATTATGCGTAAGTATGTGACCTTAAACACCAATAAATATATAAATAAATAAGTATAGAGAGACATATATGTAATTCCTTAAAATTTTAATCTCATTTTCACCTGGGGAGTTCTAATGCAGGCTAAGGAGCTGAATTTTGGTCTGCTGTTCCTTTTAAGTCCTAGGCCGTCCTGCCTTTTTATGATTCAGCTAAGTCTGGGCCATTGGTTTTAGTATAAAAATATGATAAATTTAAAGTAATTTGTATATTTTTTATACTTACCAATGGCCCAGATGGGGATGGCCCTCCCATGAGTGGCCACTCATACCTCCCCGCTGAGTTATAACATTAGTAGGCACAACTAGGAAGAATGATGCTTGGCGCCAATTCTGGTCTCTTCCTGGGTACTGCGCATGCACAAGTACTAAAAGTATGTAGGGCCAGATAGGACTTCCAATTTTCAGTATTCTATGCAAATTTTGGGGATTGGGAGGTTCAGAATTTGTGTTTGGCCCTTAATGATATTGAGGTTGCACCAGTAAGTCTGGGCCATTGGTAAGTATAAAAAATATACAAATTACTTTAAATTTATCATTTTCGGGCTGGCTTCCATTATTGGCACAAAGCTATTCACCCATTGCAATGATAAAGTAAAAACTGTGAGAAAAAGTTGTTACACCTATGTTCGAGGTGACCCTGGCTGTTGAAGGTGTTAAACCCCAATAAATAAATTGTTACACCTATGATGTAATCCAAACATTATGCACTTTTTTTTATAGCACATTGTACAAGTTGCTTTTGGTGAACTGCGGTCATAAATGAATAGGCCTAAAAAGTTAAAAAATCTGTTTCTCAGGCCCTCCTGCATGGTCCTTTTGGCTGCCGCATTCTCTCTTTTATAACCAGTGTAAACTTAAAAAAATAAAAATTAAATGGTGTATGTCTGATATTTTGCCCAAATTAATAAAATTGATATAAATTTGTCCCATGAGTGCAAGAAATGCTATTCTGTAGATTATGAGGCCTAAAGCATAAAAGAAACCAAGAACCTGAACTTTTGATGGCAAAGAAATAATTATAAAAATAAAAAAATGCCCGCCCACATGAAATTTTACAAAAAATGGCCCGAGCAACAGAAGATCTACTTTGAAACTGGTTCGGCCCCCCCAAAAAGTTAATCTGTTTCTCACGCCCACCCACATGGTCATTTTGGCTACCACTTGCTCTCTTTCATAACCAATGCAAACTCAAAACAAATTGAAATTAAATGGTTTATGTCTGATATTTTACCCAAATTAATAAAGTCAGGCCCTCTTGCATGGTCATTTTTGTTGCCGCATGCTCTCTTTTATAACCAATGCAAACTCAAAAAAAAAAAAATTAAATGGTTTATGTCTGATATTTTGCCCATGTTAATAAAATCAGGCCCTCCCGCATGGTCATTTTGGCTGCAGCATGCTCTCTTTTTTATAACCCATGCAAACTCAAAAAAAAAAAAAAATGAAATGGTTTATGTCTGATATTTTACCCATGTTAATAAAATCAGGCCCTCCCGCATGGTCATTTTGGCTGCCGCATGCTCTCTTTTTATAACCCATGCAAACTCAAAAAAAAAAAAAATGAAATGGTTTATGTCTGATATTTTACCCAAGTTAAGAAAATTGATATAAATTTGTCCCTGAAGTGCAAGAAGGCTTTGCAATGCTTTAGCATTGCAAAGCTTTCTTGCTCTCAAGGGACAGAATACACCACCACCCATGCTATTCTGTACATTAAGAGAACTAAAACAGACCAAGAACATGAACTTTTGATGGCAAAGAAATAATTACGAAAATACAAAATAAAATAAAAAACGTCTGCCCACTTGCAAGTTTACAAAAACTAGCCTGAGAAACAGAAGATTTACTTTGTGGAGCCTTATCAGAAATTTTGATTAATGAGTATTATTTTATTAATTATTAATCTGTCATTTTAAAAAGAATAATTGACAAAACTGATTAGACAGTATTTTATTTTGACAACTTATATTTTTTTCCCTACAGTCAATAAGCAGCCAGTTATCTGCAGAACAACAAAAGGAAAGAAGAGAGCAACAAATACGAAGATTGAAGGAAGCATGTACAAAAAGAAGACAAGAAAAGGTATGGTCTTCTAACATTGAAGAATTTTATTCTCCTTGACTTTCAAAAGTCTGAAGTCATTCGTCAGAAAGTTACTGTATTATGTCATAGGTTTTTGTACAGATTTGTAGGATCTTTTGGATTCATTCTTCATGTAGAGCTCTTCAACCAGTATTATTATAAGATATGATCCACTTTTATCAGAAAGGATGTTAATATTTACATTTTAACATCCAGTTTTGTTCATACATGTTTGTTGGGAATACTTAGTTATTCAGTAAAACTTTTTTTTCTGTTATTTAAGGAATAACTATTTTGTGTTTTGATTATTTGGAGATGTAAACAATGATCTGACCGTGATTTTGTCATGTGAAATACAGTAGAACCTGCCATGGGCGACCACCCTTGGGACTTACCAAAAGTGGTCGTTAATGACAGGTGGTCGTTGACGAGAAGTTTGCTGATAGGGGCCCATTTAACCTATTTTCGTTTGTATCATTTTGTTTTGATCACAGATGTACTTGTACCACGTGTAAATGTACTATTAAAACATATATGTCAACAAAGTTTGTTGTTGTTTTCTAAAACGTTGAGGTGGGTATTTAGTTCTTCATTGAATCATTTATATTAAAACTATTAAAACATATATGTCAATAAAATTTGTTGTTGTTTTCTAAAACGTTGAGGTGGGTATTTAGTTCTTTATTGAATCGTTCATATTAAACTATTAAAACATATATGTCAACAAAATTTGTTGTTGTTTTCTAAAACGTTGAGGTGGGTATTTAGTTCTTTATTGAATTGTTTATATTAAATGATAATTATTTCATGTCATACCACATTATGGGAAGCATAATCGAACCCCAGAATCCAAGGTAAGTCCGTAATGAGAAAGTAAACATCAGAGAAAAGTAGGCTGTGCGTGAATTGCACGTGCTAACAGGCGATCACGAGGTCGGGAGATTCCGTTTCAATCTCTCGCTTAGTGGAGAGAAGGCAACGGAATATACCGACACGGTGAAAGCTGATGGCTTTGGTACAAAGGCACAGCTTGAAAAAGGGCCTCTGGCATCACAATTGACAGAATGTATGCGCGTGTGTGGGGGGGGGGGGGGGGGTCATTTTTTTCAACATCTTTTGGGTTTGTGTTAAAATACAGAAACAACAATTTTTTTCATTTTAATTTATTTATCGCAGTACGAGAATACATGTATAAAAATGAAAGCTGATCTTCTACATAAAATGCAACATATTTATAAAAGCACATAACCACACATTAGAAGAATGGACAACGACCATTTTGGGAAGACGTTCGGTGGAAGTTGGCATGAAGAATTTTGATAAGGAAATTAGTACATGGGAATTAGTACATGGTCTCTGAAAAGGGATGCGTGGTTTGGTATCCGAGATGTTTCGTACCCTGGTTGTTTCGTTCTGGTATGAAATGACCAAGACTTTGGGAAAAAAAGATTGTTTCTGATCTGAAAAATCTAGTTTATCACGCCTCATAGAGGAGTCATAAAATATATTTTTGAGACAAAAAACATTCCGAATTTACAGATTTATACGTGGTGGGGGTGGGGGGGGGGAGGGGACAACAAGAAACAACATGTCTGAGATGTTTCTGATCTGAAAAATCTAGTTTATCACGCCTCATAGAGGAGTCATAAAATATATTTTTGAGACAAAAAACATTCCGAATTTGCAGATTTATATGTGGTGGGGGGGGGGGGGGGGGGGGGACAACAAGAAACAACATGTCTGAGATGTTTCTGATCTGAAAAATCTAGTTTATCACGCCTCATAGAGGAGTCATAAAATATATTTTTGAGACAAAAAACATTCCGAATTTACAGATTTATACGTGGTGGGGGGGGGGGGGGAGGGGACAACAAGAAACAACATGTCTGAGATGTTCCTGATCTGAAAAATCTAGTTTATCACGCCTCATAGAGGAGTCATAAAATATATTTTTGAGACAAAAAACATTCCGAATTTACAGATTTATATGTGGTGGGGGGGGGGGGGGGACAACAAGAAACAACATGTCTGAGATGTTTCTGATCTGAAAAATCTAGTTTATCACGTTTATCAATTGCGGTCAGCTTGTTAGTGCCCTGTTGTGACAGCACTGTCATTGTTGGGTGAATTTTACCCTGCATACAGATTACTTGTCAAAAACAGCTGTTATTCTAAAAGTACGAGCGACACCTACCGGCGAATCAATGTTTACTGCTGTTTTTTTTCCAAACACATCGACCCAATTCGTCCAGTGAAATTGTGATTTATTCACTGTGCTCTGCCCCGAGCACATCGAAATGTGGATTAAACATTTAGCTTATAGGTAAGGAAAGCATGTTTTATTGAGGGCATTTATAAATAAATAAATTTGACAGTAAATTTCGCCACGTGCAAAGGGAATTAGGATGAAACCGGGAACTGGGAAATGACAAAAAATAAACAAACACAACATAATTAAATAATTCTTTAATTTTTATTCTTTATACCAGTATATGTATAAATATCATAGCATAAATACAAAACAGTCAGATGGGACAGATTTGAAACGTATTTGATAACACAACG
The DNA here is from genome assembly GCA_031216915.1 of Pictodentalium vernedei. NCBI lineage: Eukaryota > Metazoa > Mollusca > Scaphopoda > Dentaliida > Dentaliidae > Pictodentalium > Pictodentalium vernedei. The sequence goes on from CM062291.1 coordinate 123,164,734, forward strand.
ATTGGTGACGATCTTCAAGCTGAAAATGGTCGCAAAATACAGGTAAAAATCGACAAACTGGACACAAAAAAGCGGTCGGTGGTCGCGTCCGGCAGGTGGTCGCTGACGACAGTGACAATATAACGTGAAACCAATCCGTGCATTGCAAATGCGGTCGTAAATAGCAGGTGGTCGCTTACGTCAGGTGGTCGCTCAGGCAGGTTCTACTGTACCATGTATCAAACATTAAAGTTACCACCAATTTCTCTTCCAAGCTTGCAAAAGATGAAGAAATGCTACAGAAATTATTGAGCGCACAAGAATTACTAGATGACGAAGATGAAGTTGCATTTAATGTAAGTTCACTTTTTCATTTTTTTACATAAAATTATATTACTTTTTTCAAGTTTTTTGCTTCCACAACATAGCTTTTTTATGACCCCTTATTGAAAGGAACATCTCACAAACTGACTTTTCAGATTTTGTTACTTTTTATACGCCCGTTTGAAAAACGGGACGTATTATAGTATGGCGTTGTCCGTCCGTCCATCCGTCCGTCCGTTTGGTTTACGAACAATAACTTTAGTATTTGTTTTCCGATCGGCTCCAAATGTGGTATGTGGTTTAATCACAACAAAATACAGGTCAAGTTTGAATATGGGGTTGGTCCGAACATTTTTCGCCTGAATTATGGCCCCAGTTGGACTTAGAATTCGTCAAATATTTGGTTTCCGGATGATAACTTTAGTATTTGTTTTCCGATCGGCTCCAAATTTGGTATGTGGTTTAATCACAACAAAATACAGATCAAGTTCGAATATGGGGTCGGTCCGAACATTTTTCGCCTGAATTATGGCCCCAGTTGGACTTAGAATTCGTCAAATATTTGGTTTCCGGATGATAACTTTAGTATTTGTTTTCCGATCGGCTCCAAATTTGGTATGTGGTTTAATCACAACAAAATACAGATCATGTCCGAACATTTTTCGCCTGAATTATGGCCCCAGTTGGACTTAGAATTCGTCAAATATTTGGTTTCCGGATGATAACTTTAGTATTTGTTTTCCGATCAGCTCCAAATTTGGTATGTGGTTTAATCACAACAAAATACAGGTCAAGTTCGAATATGGGGTCGGTCTGAACAGTTTTTGCCTGAATTATGGCCCCTGTTGGACTTAGAATTCGTCAAATATTTGGTTTCCGGATGATAACTTTAGTATTTGTTTTCCGATCGGCTCCAAACTTGGTATGTGGTTTAATCACAACAAAATACAGGTCAAGTTCGAATATGGGGTCGGTCTGAACAATTTTTGCCTGAATTATGGCCCCTGTTGGACTTAGAATTCTTCGTCAAATATTTGGTTTCCGGATGATAACTTTAGTATTTGTTTTTCGATTGGCTTCAAACTTGTTAGTCTTTTTCTCAAATGACTGAAAAATTTAGTCATTTCACAAAATCACTGATTTCAAAGTCTGACCGTAACATATATATATATGCCAGAATAAATTTCTCGCACTCTAAAAAAATTGCAAATGTGTTAAAATGGTACAATTTGAACAGTTCACGGGCGTATGATGCAATGCCCAGCGGTGCTCTTGTTTCAGCTTTTGCTTCCAAAACATTGTGTATGATCCCTTATTGGAATGAGCTTCTTAAGCTCAATCTGCAGGGGGGGGGGGGGGGGGGCATAATCTTTGTATTGGAAGCATACAGTGAGACTTGTATTATTATTTATTTATTGGGTTTTAATGACACTTTCAACACCCAGGATCACCTCATGTCAGAAGTGCGGCTTGTAATTATAAGAAAAAAAGCACTGCTGGTGTCATCTTCAAGTCATATGAGGTATAGTGTTAACCTTGTATATATATATATATATATTATATCAAATTTGCCTTGTTGAATGATCACTATTTTTGTGGGATTTTGTTCCTTTTTCTCCTTTTTATACGCGCGTTTGAAAAACGGACGTATTATGTTATGGTGCTGTCCATCTGTCCATCTGGGGACAGTTGTATTCCATGCTCTACAGAGCGTGATTTCAATCGGATTTAAAAAATATTTGATATACGGCACAACCAAAATAAGATCTCGTGCAAGTTCGAATTTGGATCATGTTCGACAGTTTTCCTAGTAGTTATTCCCCCTTTAATACTTAGAAATCGAGCAAATTATGCTTTCCGTGCTCTACAGACCGTCAACTTAATCAGATTCTTTTCAAATTTAATACGCAGCTTCATGGCCATAATATCACACACAAGTTCATATTTGGGTCGTGTTCGGTTGTTTTCTTAGGAGTTATTGCCCTTTTCATACTTAGAAATCAGTCAAATTATGCATTCTGTGCTCTACAGTCTGTGAACTTAATCAGATTCTTTTGAAATTTAATATGCAGCTTCATGAGCGTAGTATCTCGCACAAGTGCAAATTTGGGTCATGTTTGTTGATTTCCGTATGAGTTATTGCCCTTTTCATACTTTCAAATCGGTCAAATTATGCTTTCCGTGCTCTGCAGTTTGTGAACTTAATCAGATTCTTTTGAAATTTGATATCAGTATTTAGTATCTCGCACAAGTGCAATTTTGGATCATGTTTGTCCATTTTTGTGGGAGTTATTCCCCTTTTCATACTTAGAAATTGGTCGAATTATGCTTTCCGTGCACTACAGTCCAGGAACTTATTCCAAGGTTTTGTTTTCCAGTACTAGCCCTTTTAACCCTGAACATACAGTGGTATATTCCATTTCGATTGGTAATAACTTATCAAAAATACACCTCCTCTCAAAAAACAAAACAAACGGGCGTATAATGCCCCGCTAGACGTTGCTCTTGTTTTCTCTGTATTCTTCTCCATTCTTCATGAAAAATCTGTTTATATTTTTATACTGTACCAATGACCCAGACTTAGCTGGTGCTAACTCTTAAAAATTCAGGGCCAAACACAAATTTTGCCCCCCCCCCCCCCCAATCCCCAAAATTTGCATCAAAATCCCCAAAATCTATGTCCTATATGGTCCTCCATACTTTTGTCCACTGCGCATGCGCAGTGTCAAGGAAGTACCAAAATTGGCTCCAAATCTTCATTCTTTGTTTGGCCCTTCAATCAGAAACATCTCACTGGTATCTGTGCTTATAATCTCAGTTAAAATGATGCCAGACACAAAGTCATGAAGGAAATGGTGGATCCAAGATGAAATAAGAGGATGAGAGGAAGAAACAGTGGAAGGATATGTTCAGGGCTGTAACTTATAATTTTTATGTAAAATTATTTCATGTTCCCTAATTTTGGGGCATGGGCCTGATGTTTTCATTCTTGCTATTGTTTGTTCAGTGTTTCCTCTCTCCCTTTCCTTGATACCCCCCTAGCTAATCTCCCATGTTTTTGGCATAATTTTTAAAATTTTTTAACTGAAATTTCTTGGGAGTTTTAGCATAGTTACAGAATGTTTATTCTCTTTCCCCATGGTTACATCCTCACCCTAGGGGGGTTTAGGCGTTGTGGTCATGCATCTACCATCCGATGTATTGCAGTTTCTTCTGTGGTTACTTTTGACAGTGATTCCTTGTCTTTAAGGTTTTATTCATAGCCAGATACATTAATATTGTCCGTAAGTGTAACATTAATTTTTAGATATGTTTTAAAATTTTTGTCCACACTTAGGCTTTCTTTTTTAGGATCCATTTGGGCTCATCATTCCCTTTGGGAACTTGGGCTCATCTCAAAATTTTTTCGAAAATTTTTTCTTTTGAATTATTTTTCAAAATCTTTGTAATGGATTATATTATTATTATATATCTTTGTATTTTCAAGGATACATAATATTTTTATACTGTACCAATGACCCAGACATAGCTGGTGCTAACTCTTAAAAATATAGGGCCAAACACAAATTTTGCCCCCCAATCTCCAAAATTTGCATCTAAAACCAAAGAAAACCTGTCCTGAATGGCCCTCCATACTTCACCTCTACTGCGCATGCGCAGTGTCAAGGACATCCCGAAATTGGCACCATTAATCATTCTTTGTTTGGCCCTTCATCAGTTAACATCTGACTGATCTTTGTGCTTGTAAATCTCAGTTTAAATGATGCCAGACACATAAATATTAGAGAAATGGTGATTCTAAGGAGGATATAGAAGGAGGAGAGGAAAAATGAGTGACAGAAAATATTCAGGGCTGTAACTTAAAATTTTTTAATGAATTTTGTTAAGTTACCTATTTTCGAGGCAACAGCCTGTTGTGGTCATTCTTGTTATCAAGTTACACTGCTTGTTCAGTGTTTTCCTCTCCCCCTTTCCTTTAAGTCCCCTCTTGCTATTCTCCCATGCTTTTGGCATATTTTCTGTAATATTATTACTAAAATTTCTTGGGAGTTTTAGCTGGATAACAGAATGAATTCTATTCTTTTCCCCATGTTTACGTCTTCACCTATGGGTGGTTAGGCATAGTGTTCTGCATCTACCATCTGATGTTTTGCAGTTTCTTCCCTGGAAGTCTCTGTTTTGCATCAGATAGTGTATTATTGGTAACTGATTTCGGGCCTGGGTGCCTGGAGTCTTGTTCTGGTGTTTTTACACTTATTGTTTACATTTACAACAGCCCTCTGTGTGAGGGGGAATTTCTTGAAAATAATATCTTGATGTTAATTTAATCATAACTAGATACATTATTATTGTTCGTAAGTGTTGCATAAATTTTTTAAAAATATTTTTAGAATTTTTGTCCACACTTAGGATTGGGATCCATTGGGGCTCAACGTTACTTTTCAGAAACTTGGGCTGTTCTGAAAAAATATTTTTTCAAAATTTTTTGATTTCAGTTATTTTTTCTATGTTAATGGATCATGTTATTATGTATTTTGATTGTCAGGGGTTGGTGCGAGTACTAGGATTTTGTTTTCTTTTCACACTGAAAGGATATTGTTCAATTGTAATGAGAGGAAATCTTCCTCTGACTTTCATAATCATTGTATAATGTAGTCAGAGTGCTTGCACTAACTCCTGTTCTGTATGTGTTCATTTCGATGACAACATGGGAAGCGTGTGTCACGGTATGTTAGTGGGGAAACGGCCTTTCCGGTCCTTTCCCCGCAGGGTCACTTTACTTTATCAATCTCAATTTCAGACGATCAAGAACAGGGTGATGTATCCGTGATGTCTTCCAAAAGTGTTCCTCCGTCGTCACAATTAATGAAGAGCTAGCGGAAAAGTGCTCATGTAAATACATCAATTGCCTAAGAGGACCCTAGTAGGTTCGACGGCCTTTGACGTCCGCTAGCTCGCCCGGTGTAGCGTCCATTCATCGAATGGTTCGGCAGCCGGGTTCGTCCGTTGCAGTCTAGAAGGAGTTTGGTGCGAGCACTATAAATCAACCAAATGCACACCCAGTGACGGCGGATTAGAGGAGAGAACGGAGGAAGCCTTTTAGTCCAGTTCCTAGCTCGTCCAGGTCCATCCGGACTGCGAGCGAGAGAGGCCCCTCTCTCGTACAACAACATCTGGGCCCAGATGTTGTGGTACAAAATGTTTCGCATTCGGAGCATACGTCCACCGCTCGGGACGCTCCGATATATAGTCAGTCCGGAGAGACTGTCAATAAGGCTTCCTCATCCTCATGGTAGCGCACACGACCGCTCTTGGCTACGTGACCTCGGATATCCAGTCAGCTTCGCCAATCAGAGAATCATCGGCAACCAGGTCACACCATCCGGTAGCCAGGGACACAAGGCCTGCAGACTCCGGACGTTCGCATAAGAAAGTATGCAGGAGTCAACGTACACGGAGCTTCCAGCGGCAAAGCATCGTAAGACCGCTACTGCACAGGCCTCGGTGACGGACGTGCTATCCCAAATAGCACAGCTTATCGCAGCATCCCAGCATTGACAGAATCTTTGTCGCATCATGTATTATCCGACGACGCTGGGTCGGGATGCTCCGCGGAAGCGGGTACGGACGTCCGAAAATTTCATCCGGTCCGACGGGATGCCGAAAGGGATTCGGAGGATTTCGAGCTTTCCCTTTTGGAACAACATCAGCTGCTGTGTATGTCATCTGACTTATCTTCTAGAGGTTCTTTCGTCGGACCAGAATGCTGCGATGCCGGATAAGAAACTGATAGCGTCGGTGGACACAGAAATTTTTGGTTCGGTTCAGGGACATCGTCCCTCAGTTCCGACACAGTCCAATAATGTCACACAAACTTTCGAATTATTGAACGACGCTATATATATATTATTATGTGCTTGCTATTAACAAGCATGTCTGGTTTCTTGTTCGCAAAGTTACTGAGATGTCTTTCAAAAGTGTGCCTCTGTCGTCATAGATAATGAAGAGCTAGCGGCAATAAGTGCTCATGGAATACGTCAATCGCCTAAGAGGTCCCTAGTAGGATCGACGGAGTTGACATTCGCTAGCTCACCCGGTGTAGCGTCCATTCATCGAATGGTTCGGCAGTCGGGTTCGTCCGTTGCGGTCTAGGAAGGAGATTTGGGTGATGCGAGCACTATAATAGACTTTAGTACACACCCAGTGACGACGGATTAGAGGACAGATCGGAGGAAGCCTGTTAGTCCGGTTCCTAGCTCGTCCAGGTCCGTCCGGGCTGCGAGCGAGAGGGGCCCCTCTCTCGTACAACAACATATGGGACCGGATGTTGTGGTACAGTCATTTCGCATTCGGAGCATATGTCCGCCGCTCGGGACGCTCCGTTATATTGACAGTCCGAGAGACTGTCGATAATGCTTCCTCATCCTCACAGCAGCTCACACGACCGCACATTGGCTACGTGACCTCGAGTATCCGGCCGGCTTCGTCATTCAGTGATTCCACGGCGAACAGGTCACTCCATCCGGTAGCCAAGGGACACGAGGCCTATACGCTCCGTTCGCTCGCATAATAGAAGTATGCTCGGGGTAACGAACACGGAGCTTCCAGCGGCAATGCATCGTAAGACCGCTTCTCCACAGGCCTCAGTGACGGACGTGCTATCCAAAATAGCACAGTTTATCGCAGCATCCCAGCAATCGACAGATTCTCAGTCGGATCAGCAATTATCCGACGGCGCTGGGTCGGTGTGCTCCGCTGTTGCATCAGGTGCGGACGACCGAACACTTTATAGGGTCCGACAGGATGGCGAAAGGGATTCAGACGATTTCGAGCTTTCCCTTTCGGAACAAAAGAAGCTGTCATACATTTCTTCCGGCATTATCTTCCAGAGGTTGTTCCGTCGGACTACATTGCTGCGATGCTGTATAAGAGACTAATAGCGTCATTGGACACGGAGTTTTGGATCGGTTCAGGGACATTGTCCCTGACTTACCGACACAGTCCAATAATGTCATTAGAACATTCTAATTATTTAACGACGCTATATATAAGCTTGCTACCAAGCATGATAGTCTAGTTTCTTGTCCGCAATGCTCTATTCTGCCTTTTATCAATTCTAGGAAATAATTTATATTGGCAGAACAGGGCATACCGAGAGTTCATATGCGTCTAGACGGCGGGGCTGAAGACTGGGAATTATCTTTTTCGCCGTCTATGTCAATTCCAACCACGATGTTGGAAACGACAATGATGTCTAATAGACTTAACTTAGACGCTTTATCATACGTAGACCACCTTACTGAGGCGTTATCATTATGTCTTCAAGAGAAAGAATTCCAGGATATGATCCTCAATGTGATTTTTTTCAAGGGCAGTAGTTTTTCCACGTATAACTCCGCCCTTCAGTGGCAACTTGGAGTTGGTTAGATGCGACGCAGCCCTAGCTACATCCACGCCCGTGGATAGTAGGGTGAAGAACTCTCTCAGAGTCGCTTCGGTCTCGGAGAAGCTTCTCTTCGACGGCAACTTTTCAGCAATCTATGAATTGCTCGATATACACGTTCTCTTGTCTATCAAGTGTAGCAAGAGATTCAGACTGGGGCAAACATTCGGTGGTTGACTCAGAGAGTGCCACTGCAGTTGCCGGATCCGAGTTTTATGATTATGACGGATGCCAGTCAAACAGGTTGGGGTACAATATTGATCCCAACGGATTCGAAGTGCCAGGGTCTTTGGGTTCCGCAGTTTCTAGGCAAGCACTTAACTTCCAGGGAATGATGTTATTTAGGCTTGCACTATGTCATTGGATGAACATTATTCAGAAACGCATGTCCAAATCCTGTCCGATAATACGACAGTAGCTGCGTATCTCCGGAACCAGGGAGGCACTCATTCGATTCCGTTATTCATTTTAACGGAAAGAATCCTTCTGTTTGTTATAGTACACCAAGTTCTGCTTCGGTCCGTCGTATTCCGGGTCGTCTGATTGTATTAGCAGTCTCCCTTTCACGTAAGGGTCGCTTGTTGCCGTCAGAATGGACTCTCAACAAATAAGTATTCAATCAGATTTGCTATCAATGGGAGCGCCCAATGATAATTTATTGGCGACACAACTCACTATTCAATTGCAGACGTATGTGTTTGCATGTCCGGACCCCTGAGCTTATGTTGTTAACGCTCTATTGATCTAATAGGACGGAATGATAGGATATGCGTATCCTCCAGCGCTGTTGATTCAGCAAGTATTGCTCAGATTAACATCCACAATACAATTCTGTTGATAGCATCTCGGTCTTCACAGAGACCGTGGGTAAATTTACTCTGGTGTCTACTGTGGGACTTACCGCGAAAACTTCCTCCATGAGAGGATCTTCTTTCGCTGGGGAAATCGTGTCAACTTCATCACAACCCGCAAGGTCTCAACCTTCACGTATTCCGTTGTGTGGTCCTTCTTGCATGGCAAGCATTGTACAGGACGAGCTATGGACGTGATTTCTTACTGTAGGAGGACCTTTTCTTCGCTATACTATGCGGCTAAAGTGGAGGCTCTTCCGTCGTTGGTGTAGGGATCATTATGTTGATATTTTTGATCCCTCCATACTAGACATTGCAACTTTCTAGTCTACTTGTTTGACAAGATCAACTGCAGCCTGTTACTATTAAGGTTGTAGGTCTATGTTATCTCATACCTATGCACTCTATGATAGTTTACAATTGAGTCTTATGTCTCTTTATCTAAGTCAGTTAAAAACTTTTCGATAAATAGACCTAGAATCCTTAGATTAAATTCCTATACGGAATTTAGCTTCGGTTCTTATTTAGCTAAGTAATCATTTGAGCCTCTGGATACAGTAGTTTTCAAATTCTGACCTTTTAAGACAGTAATTCTGTTAGTCTTCTCTTTTACTGAGGAGTCAGTGAGCTTCATGCACTATCGATGGACGATTCTCACTTTCGTAGTGTCGGAAACACTACTTCCTTTACTACTTAGGTTGGATTTTTGGTTAAGAGTCAGGCTCCTAATAATATCCGGAACCTATTGTTATTAAGGTCCTTCCGTCTTCGTACGGGCATAGGCCTTTACTCTGTCCGGTTAGAGTTTACGTATTTATAAACAGATATCAGTTTATTAGTACAGACGTAAGCTTCTTCTGTCTTTGATGCCTAATAGAAGGACATTATGCTCCATTCTATTGCTAATGGATTCAATTAACTATCGGTACTGCTTATGGTATATCATTGACTCAGCAGTTTGTGCTTGAGATTTCGGCTCATGAAGTAAGAGCTCTTTTTACATCTTGGGCTTACTTTAATAGTGTCGCTATTATAGATTTTATGAAGGCTGCTCATTGGGCTCAGCCATCCACATTCATGAATTTTTATCTCAGAAATATTGAGTCCATTTCTGGAGGCCTCCATTGTTAGGTCTATTATCTACTGCTCAGAATGTCATTCACTTAACAGTTGCTACTATAGCTAGGTAGGCTTTCTGTTCCGGCAGTGACTCCGTCCTGCTGCCCTCTTCGCTCTGGGCTATTTGACCCAGGCAAGGAGAAGGGGGGGAGGGTGTTCCCTTGGGTCACCTGTTTTATTATGAAAACAAGGGGATACCTCCTCCGGAGTTAATAATTCTGAGCTGTTACTGGGATGGCTTGTAAGTGATAAGTTTATGTTTTAAAAAATTCATTCAGGTCATAGTTTTTAAAGTATAGCCTTTGAATATATCACGTGTCAAACGGGCGTTATTATACAATCCTCAGACACTTTTAAGGAGTATAAAGAGTCTCTATTCTCTGGACTAACTTTATTTATTGGCTTACTTTAAACATTATTAGTACAAGGATTATACTGGATATTAATAGAGTACATGGATGTTATGATGCTCAATTTTGGAAGGTGTTGTGTCTTTCTAATTTATCATAAATAAGAAAGATACATGTAAGGCCTAATAATCCTTTTCCCCTCGAGGGAATGACTCTATTTTATATAATTGAGCTTATTTGAACTTGCTCTATGTCCTAGGCCCTCCAGCCTTTTTACTATTCAGCTATGTCTGGGTCATTGGTACAGTATAAAAATGTTAAAAAATTTATAGTAATTTATATATTTTTTATACTTACCAATGACCCAGACGGGGATGGCCCTCCCAGGAGATGGGAACTCATACCTCCCCGCTGAGTACATAGTGCTTACCAGGCACTGGTTATAAGAATGATTAATGGTGCCAATTTCGGGACGTCCTTGACACTGCGCATGCGCAGTAGAGGTGAAGTATGGAGGGCCATTCAGGACAGGTTTTCTTTGGTTTTAGATGCAAATTTTGGGGATTGGGGGGCAAAATTTGTGTTTGGCCCTATATTTTTAAGAGTTAGCACCAGCTATGTCTGGGTCATTGGTAAGTATAAAAAATATATAAATTACTATAAATTTTTTAACTTTTCAAATATGAAAGAATATTGTTCAAATTGTAAATCGAGGAAGTCTTCCTCTGATTCTCATGTTCATTATATTTGCCGTAGTCAGTGTTCTCGCACTAATTCTTGCGTGTGTCACAGTATATTGTTAGTATTGTTAGTGGTGAGAGGTCCATGCCAGTCCTCTCGCCACAGGGTCACTCTAGTTTTTCAGTCTCTTTTTCAGAGGAACAAGAACAGGGTGATGTTTCCGTGATGACTTCAGGAAGTGTGCTACCGTCGTCGCAATCAAATGAAGAGCTAGCGGCAAAAGTGCTCAACAAAATACGACAAGTGCCTAGATCCTTAGTAGGATTGACGACCTTGTCGCCAGCTAGCTCACCCGGTGAAGCTATCACTCGTAGATCAAGTGATGTGACACCGGGTTCATCCATTGCAGTCCAGGAGAGGAGAAAGGGTGTTGCGAGCACTATAATCAAGGATCAAGCACACCCGACGACGATGGATCGGAGGAAGGATCAGAGGAAGCCAGTCAGTCCGGAAGCTAGCTCGTTCAGGTCTACCCAGACCGCGAGCGAGAGAGGTCCCTCTCTCTTACAACAACATCTGGGCCCAGATGTTGTACGTAACGTTCGTCAGACGGAGCATACGTCCATTCCTTCTGCTCGGGACGCTCCGTCGCATAGACAGCCGGGCGCATCTAGTCTACTGGCTTCTTCATACACACATCAGCACACACGACTGCACCTTGGCTACGTGACCACAGATATCCAGCCTGCTTCGCCGACCAGGGATTCCACGTCGACCAGGTCACTCCATCCGGTAGCCAAGGACACGAGGCCTTACCAGTCGGGACGTTCGCATAAAAGAATTATGCCAGAGTTACCATCCCAGGAGCTTCCAGCGGCTAAACAACGTAAGACCGCAGCTCCACAGGCCTCCGTGACAGACTTGCTATCGCAGATAGCACAACTCATCCCAGCAACCTTCAGAAACTCTTTCAGATCAGGAACAGTCTGAGGAAGCTGGGTCGGTACGCTCCCCTGCAGTGTCAGAAAGGGACGACCGAGATTCACATTTGGTCCAGTCGGATGGTGAAAGGGATTCAGCAGAGCTGGAATTTTCCCTTTCAGAACAACATAAGGTGGCCATAGATTTCATCCAGCAACACCTTCCAGAAGTTGTTCCTCTGGACCAGAGAGCTGCGATACCAGATAAAAGACTGATAGCGTCACTGGACACAGACTTTTTCTGCCGGGATAAGGACGTTGCGCCTGAGTTTCCAGCCCAGTCCAGAAATGTCTCAGGACATTTGAATTGCTGAATGACGCTATATTTTTATACTGTACCAATGACCCAGACATAGCTGGTGCTAACTCTTAAAATATAGGGCCAAACACAAATTTTGCCCCCCAATCCCCAAAATTTGCATCTAAAACTAAAGAAAACATGTCCTGAGAGGCCCTCCACACTTCGCCCCTACTGCGCATGCGCAGTGTCAAGGACGTTCCGAAATTGGCGCCATTTATCATTCTAAGTTTGGCCCTTCATCAGTTAACATCTGACTGATCTTTGTGCTTTTAAATCTCAGTTTAAATGATGCCAGACACATAAATATTAGTGAAATGGTGATTCTAAGGAGGATAGAAAAGGAGGAGAGGAAAAGAATGTGTGACAGAATATTATCAGGGCTGTAACTTAAAATTTTTTAATGAAATTATGTTAAGTTACCTATTTTCAAGGCAGCAGCCATTTTGTTGTCATTCTGATTATTTAGTTACACTGTTTTTTCAAGTGTTTTTCCTCTCTCCCTGTCCTTTAAGTTCCCCCTTGCTATTCTCCCATGCTTTTGGCATAATTTCTGTAATTATTATTACTAAAATTTCTTGGGAGTTTTAGCTGAATAACAGAATGAATTCTGTTCTTTCCCCATGTTTACGTCTTCACCTACGGGTGGTTAGGCGTTGTGTTCTGCATCTACCATCTGATGTTCTGCAGTTTCTTCCCTGGAAGTCTCTGTTTTGCATCAGATAGTGTATTTTTGGTAACTGATTTCGGGCCTGGGTGCCTGGAGTCTTATTTTAGTGTTTTTACACTCATTGTTTACATTTACAACAGCCCTCTGTGTGAGGGGGAGATTTCTAAATAATAATATCTTTATGTTATTTTAATCATAACTAGATACATTATTATTGTTCGTAAGTGTTGAATAAATTGTTTAAAATATTTTTAAAATTTTTGTCCACACTTAGGCTTGGGATCCATTGGGGCTCAACGTTACTTTTCAGAAACTTGGGCTGTTCTGAAAAAATATTTTTTCAAAATATTTTGATTTCAATTATTTTTTCTATATTAATGGATCATATTATTATTATGTATTTTGATTGCCAGGGGTTAGTGCGAGTACCAGGACTTGTTTTCTTTTCACATTGAAAGGATATTGATCAATTGTTTTAAGAGGAAGTCTTCCTCTGACCTTATTATCATTCTATATGTGGTCAGTGTGCTCGCATTAACTCCTGTTCTGTATCGTATGATTTCGATGACAATATGGGAAGCGTATGTCACGGTATGTTGTTGGGGATTTGGACACTCTGGTCCTTTCCCCGCAGGGTCACTCTACTTTATCAATTTCTATTTCAGACGATCAAGATTAGGGTGATGTATCTGTGATGTCTTCCAACAGTGTGCCTCCGTCGTCACAATTAATGAAGGGCTAGCGGAAAAGTGCTCATGTAATACGCCAATTGCCTAAGAGGACCCTAGTAGGTTCGACGGCCTTTGACGTCCGCTAGCTCGCCCGGTGTAGCGTCCATTCACCGAATGGTTCGGCAGCCGGGTTCGTCCGTTGCGGTCTAGAAGGAGTTTTGGGGTGATGCGAGCACTATAAAATTAACTTAATGCACACCCAGTGACGGCGGATCGGAGGGAGAACGGAGGAAGCCTTTTAGTCCGGTTCATAGCTCGTTCCGGTCCATCCGGACGGCAAGCGAGAGAGGCCCCTCTCTCGTTCAACAACATCTGGCCCCAGATGTTGTGGTACAAATGTGTCGTTAGCGGAGCATACGTCCGTCGCTCGGGACGCTCCGTTGTATAGGCAGTCCGCTGAGACTGCTAAGGCTTCCTCTTCTCGTCAGCGCACACGACCACACCTTGGCTGCGTGACCGCCGATATATTACCAGCTTCGCCGATCAAGGATTCTTCGGCGACCAGGTCACACCATCCGGCAGCCAGGGATTCGAGACCGATGGACTCCGGACGTTCGCATAGGAAAAGTATGCGGGAGCCATCTGATGCGGAGCTGCCCTCGGCGAAGCAGCGATAGACTGCGCCTCCGCAGGTCTCGACGCCGGACATTCTTGTGCACATAGCACAGCTTATCGCAGCATCCCAGCAGCCGACAGAAACGGTGTCGGATCGAGAATTATCCGACAGCGCTGGGTCGGTAGCCGGGGACTCGAGGCCTGCAGACTCCGGATGTTCGCATAGGAAGTGTGCGGGAGTCAACGTACACGGAGCTTCCAGCGGCAATGCATCGTAAGTCCGCTACTGCACAGGCCTCGGGAACGGACGTGCTTTCCTTATTAGCACAGTTTATCGCAGCATCCCAGCATCAACTGAATCTGTCGCATATATTTTATCCGACGATGCTGGGTCGGAACGCTCCGCGGAAGCGGGTACGGACGTCCGAAAGTTTCATCCGGTCCGACGGGATTCCGAAAGGGATTCGGTGGATTTCAAGCTTTCCCTTTCGGAACAACATATGCTGCGATGCCGGATAAGAAACTGATAGCGTCGGTGGACTTAGAAATTTTTGGTTCGGTTCAGGGACATCGTCCCTCAGTTCCGACATAGTCCAATAATGTCACACAAACTTTCGAATTATTGAACGACGCTATATATATTATTATTTTATGCTTGCTATCCAAGCATTTCTGGTTTCTTGTTCGAAGACTTATGGAGATGTCTTTCAAAAGTGTGCCTCTGTCGTCATAGTTAATGAAGAGTTAGCGGCAATAAGTGCTCATGGAATATGTCTATCGCTTACGGAGTGACATTCGCTAGCTCACCCGGTGTAGCGTACATTCATCGAATGGTTCGGCTGCCGGGTTCGTCCGTTGCGGTCTAGGAAGGAGATTTGGGTGATGCGAGCACTTTAATTACTTTAGTACTCACCCAGTGACGGCAGATTGAGGACAGATCGGAGGAAGCCAACAACATAGGGGACCGCATGTTGTGGTTCTGATATTTTACATTCGGAGCATATGTCCGTTGCTCGGGACGCTCCGTTATATTGACAGTCCGAGAGACTGTCTTTAATGCTTCCTCATCCTCACAGCAGGGCACACGACCGCACATTGGCTACGTGACCTCGAGTATCCGATCAGTTTCGGCATTCAGTGATTCCACAGCGAATAGGTCGCGCCATCCGGTAGCCAAGGGACACGAGGCCTATACACTCCGTTCGCTCGCATATTGGAAGTATGCACGGGGTAACGATCTCGGAGCTTCCTGCGGCAATGCATCGTAAGACCGCTGCTCCTCAGGCCTCAGTGACGGACGTGCTATCCGAGTTAGCACAGTTGTTTCGCAGCATCCCAGCAATTGACGGTTTCTCAGTCGAATCAGGAATTATCCGACGGTGCTGGGTCGGTGCGGTCCGCGGTTGCATCAAGCTACGGACGACCGAACGCTTTATAGGGTCCGACAGGATGGCGAAAGGGATTCGAAAGATTTCGAGTTTTCCCTTTAGTAGTATCGGAAGATGCCTTTCATATCTTCTGGCATTTCTTCCAGTGATTATTTTTCGGACTTCATTGCTGCGATCTTGGATAAGAGACTTATAGCGTCATTGGACTCGGATTTTTCGATCGGTACAGGGACTTTGTCCCTGACTTACCGACGCAGTCCAATATTGTCATTACAACATGTGTTTTATTTTTCGACGCTATATATTTATATATATATACAAGCCTGCTACTAAGCATGATAGTTTAGTTTCTTGTCCGCGTGGCTCATTTCTGCCATTTTATCTTTTTTACATATAGTTTATTTTGGCAGAGCAGGGCATACCGAGAGTTCATATGCGTCTAGACGGTGTGATTAAAGACTGCATATATTCTTTTTCGCCGTTTATGTCTTTTCCAATTTCAATGTTGGGAACGACATTATGTATAGTAGACTTAACTTAGACGCTTTATTATTCGTAATCCGCCTTACTGAGGTGTTATCATTACGTCTTCAAGAAAAGATTTACGGGATATTATTCTCAATGTAATTTCTTTTGAGGGCAGTAGTTTGTTCACGTATAACTCCGCCCTTCAGTGGCTGATTGGAGTTGGTTAGACGTGATGCAGCCCTAGCTACATCCACGCGTGGATAGTAGGTTAAGAACTCTCTCAGAGTCGCTTCGTTCTCGGAGGAGCTTCTCTTCGACGGCAACTTTCCGGCAATCCATGAATTGCTTGATTTATACATTCTCTTGTCTATCTAGTGTTACAAGAGATTCAGACTGGGGCAAACATTCGGTGGTTGACTCAGAGAGTGCCGCCGCAGTTGCCGGACCCGAGTGTGGCTGTTATGACGGTTGCCAGTCAAACAGATTGGGATATATACTGATCCCTACGGATTCGAAGTGCCAGGGTCTTTGGGTTCCGCAGTCTTTTAGCTATCAGTTTAACTTCCGCGGAATAATGTTTTTTAGGCTTGCTTTATGTCATTGCATGAACATTATTCAGAAACGCATGCCCAAATTCCTGTCCTTTAATTCGACAGTAGTGGCGTATCTCCGGAACCAGGGAGGCACTCTTTCGTTTTCCGTTATTCAATTTAATGGAAAGAATCCGTCTGTTGGTTATAGTACACCAAGTTCAGTTTTGGTCCGTCATATTCTGGGTCGTCTGATTGTTTTATCGCACTCCCGTTCTCTTACGGGTCGCTTGTTGCTGTCAGAATGGACTCTCAACAAACAAGTATTCAATCAGATTTGCTATCTATGGGAGCGCCCAGTGATGTTTTATTTATGACACAGCTTGCTAATCAATTGCAGACGTATGTGTTGGCTTGTCCAGATCTCTGAGCTAATACTGTTAACGCTCTATTGATCTATAGGACGGAATGATAGGATACGCGTATCCTCCGGCGCTGTTGTTTTAGCAGGTATTGCTAAGATAAACAACCACAATACATTTCTGTTGATAGCATGATAGCATCTCTATCTTCACAGAGATCATGAGTAATTTACTCTCTTGTCTACTGTGGATCTTAACGTGAAATCTTCCTCTATGTGAGGATCTTTTTTCACTGGGTAAATCGTGTCTTCTTTATCACAACCAGCAAGGTCGCAACCTTCATGTATTCCGTTGTGTGGTCCGTATTGCATTGTAAGCACTGTACTGGACGAGCTTTGGACGCGATTTCTTACTATAGGAGATCCTCTTCTTCGCTATTCTATGCGACTAAAGTGGAGGCTCTTCCGTCGTGGTGTAGGGATCATTATGTTCATATGGTTGATCCCTCCATACTACTCATTGCTATTTTTTAGTATACTTGTTTCACAAGATCTACTGCAGCCTGTTGTTATTTAGGTTATAGGTTTATGTTACCTCATACCTATGCACTCTACGATAGTTTACAATTGAGTCTTTTGTCTCTTTATCTACGTCAGTTAGTAACTTTTTGATAAATAGACTTAGAATCTTTAGATTAAATTCCTATACGGATTTTAACTTCAGGTTCTTATTTAGCTAAGTAATCATTTGAGCCTCTGGAAACAGTAGTTTTCAAATTCTGACCTTTTAGACAGTAATTCTGTTGGTTTCTCTTTTACTGTAGAGTCAGTGAGTTTCATGCACTATCGATGGATGATTTTCACTTTCATAGTTTCGGAATCAATACTTCCGTTACTATTTAGGTTGGATTGTTGCATAAGAGTTAGGCTCCTATTATCCGGAACCTATTATTTTAAGGTCCTTCCGTCTTCGTATGGGCATAGGCCTTTACTCTTTCCGGGTACAGTTTATGTATTTATAAACAGATATCTGTTTATTACAAGGGCGTAAGCTTCTTCTGTCTTGATGTCTAGTAGAAGGACGTTACGCTCCATTTTATTGTTAATGGATTCTATTAACTAGCGTACTGCTTATGGTATATCATTGGCTTAGCAGTTGTGCTTAAGATTTCGGCTCATGAAGTAAGAGTTCTTCTACTTCTTGGGCTTACATTAATAGTGTTGCTATTATAGATTTTTGAAGGCTGCTCATTGCGCTCAGCCATCCATTCATGAATTTTATCTCAGAAATATCGAGTCCATTTCTGGAGGCCTCTATTGTTAGGTCTATTATCTACTGCTCAGAATGTCATTCACTTAACAGTTGCTACTATAGCTAGGTAGGCTGTCTGTTTCGGCAGTGTCTCCGTTCGGCTGCCCTCTTCGCTCTGGGCTATTTGACCCAGGGCAAGAAAAAGGGGGGGGGGGAGGGTGTTCCCTTGGGTCACCTGTTTTTACTATGAAAACAAGGGGATACCTCCTCCGGAGTTAGTAATTCTGAGCTGTTATTGGGATGGTTGTTTAGTGAGAAGTTTAAGTTTATAAAATTCATTCAAGTCTTAGTTTTTAAAGTATAGCTTTTGAATATTGCATATGTCAACGGACATGATTATGCAATTCTCTCACACTTTTAGGAGTATAAGAGTCTCTATTCTCTAGACTTACTTTATTATTGGCTTACTTTAAAAATTATTAGTATAAGGATTATTGGATATTAATAGAGTACATGGATGTATGAAGCTCAATTTTTGGAAGGTGTTGTATCTTTCTAATTTATCATAAATAAGAAAGATACATGTAAGGCCTATTACTTCTTTTCCCTACAGGGGATGACTCTATTTTATTTTATTGAGCGTATTCCATTTTGCTCTATGTCCTTGGCCCTCCAGCCTTTTTACTATTCAGCTATGTCTGGGTCATTGGTACAGTATAAAAATGTTAAAAAATTTATAGTAATTTATATATTTTTTATACTTACCAATGACCCAGACGGGGATGGCCCTCCCAGGAGTTGGGAACTCTTGCCTCCCCGCTGAGTACATAGCGCTTACCAGGCACTGGTTATTAGAATGATAAATGGCGCCAATTTCGGAACGTCCTTGACACTGCGCATGCGCAGTAGGGGCGAAGTGTGGAGGGCCTCTCAGGACATGTTTTCTTTAGTTTTAGATGCAAATTTTGGGGATTGGGGGGCAAAATTTGTGTTTGGCCCTATATTTTAAGAGTTAACACCAGCTATGTCTGGGTCATTGGTAAGTATAAAAAATATATAAATTACTATAAATTTTTTAACTTTCAGGCTAGCCTCTAAGACTGGCAGATCCAGTTTCTTATCGTCTCATGCTCTACATCTGCCATTCATCAATAGTAGAAATAGATTTGAAACGGCAGGACAGGGCATTCCGAGAGTTCCTCTGCGTTTAGACATTCAAGCAGAAGACTTGGAGTTGTCATTGCCGGCGTCTATGTCGATTCTCTCTTGTACGTTGGAGACGACAATCTCGTCTAACAGAGCAAGTTTAGACGCCTTATATTATGCAGATCACCTTACCAGAGCGTTATCACAACATCTCGATGGAAAAGAATTCCAGGATGTTCAAACTTCCTTGAGAGTTTTTTAAAGGGCTGTAGCATATTCCACGTATAACTCCGCCCTTTCAGTGGGAAATTTGGAGTTAGTCAGAAGTGATGCTGCCCTAGCTTCATCCACAAGAGTGGATTCTAAGGTGAAAAACTCTCTTCGAGTCGCTCCGGTTTCAGGAGATCTTCTCTTTGATGGTAAGCTTTCGCTAATCTATGATCAGATTACTAAGAAAGCTTAGGACTCTCTGCTCTTTAAGTCCGTTTCGAAAAAAACGGACTCAGCAGAGAGGAGTAAGTCATGGACTTCTGGGGTGAGTACGTCCAAGGGAAGTTCCTATAGAGGTTCTAAGAAAACCTCTACCTCTTACTCTCGAGACCGTCAGAGTAGCGACTCAGGTAGGGGGTGTAATACTGACCGAGACAAACGGTCAGATGCCCCTAGGTTGACTGGTCGAGGTGCAGGTCGGGGAGGACATAGTTTCACCTCCCGCAAGCCTTTCAGGTCCAGGAGGTGATGGTCAGAACCTCTATTGCACTCCAGTGGGCAGAAGGCTGTCAAGATTCTTAACCAATTGGTTGTCAATTACGGACAACTGATGGGTTCAGGGGGTTGTTTCAGAAGGCCTAAAACTGTCAGGGAAAAACCTCTGTTAACACGAAGTCCACGTTGGACTCAGCTTCCGGCAAACCTTCAGAAGAGAGATTCGCTTCTATCAGAGGTGCAATTTCTTCTGGAGAAGAATGCAATAGGAGGTCGTAGAAAACCAGGAATCTCCCGGTTTCTACAGTCACCTGTTCCTGGTACCAAAACCAGACGTCTCGTTCCGTCCAGTTATAGATCTAAGCTGGATAAACAAGCTGATCGTGGCTTCAAAATTTTATATGGAGATCATTCGATTGGTGAGAGCGAGCATTCGAGTGAACGATTACGCTGCGAGCATAGATCTCAAGGATGCGTACTTTCACGTGATGGTACATCCAGTATTCAGAAAGTACCTTTGCTTTGCTGTCCTAGGAGTCGTTTATCAGTTCCGAGCCATGTGCTTCGGTCTGAATCTTGCACCCTGGGCCTTCACTCGAATAATGAACTCGGTAATGACTCATTTCCGAGCTCATTCGTCTGCGGTAACGTCGGCCTACTTGAACGACATTCTTCAGAGGTACGGCGACAGATTAACGCTTCAGAACGAAGTTCAGAGTCTGCTTCAACTGCTCTGACGTCTCGGTTTCAGAGTAAACGAAAAGAAGTCAGATCTAGTTCCGTCCAAGTCATTCATTCACTTGGGAATGAGCTTCGAGATGCACAACAATCTTGTTCGTCTGCCGTTACCCAGAGCGAAATTAGTCAGTTATTACGCTTGCTTTTGTCTTCACTCAGATGTAGTAACAGCGAGAGAATTCATGCGACTGATAGGTTTGTGCGGAGCCGCCGCAGATCTTATTCCGATGGGGCACCTACGCACTTGTTCACTCCAGATATTTTTTACTCAGAATTGGAGTGTGAAGATTCATTCGCTCGAAATGAACATCGTCTTGTCGAACCAAGTAAAACAAGAGATTCAGATTTGGACAGATATTCGGTGGTTAACTCAGGGAGTCCGATTTTTACGATTATGACGGATGCGAGTCAAACAGGTTGGGGCGCAACTTTGAGCCCAACAGATTTGAGGTGCCAGGGTCTTTGGGATCCGCAATTCCTAAACAAGCTCATAAACATCAAAGAGATGATGTCAATTTGGCTTGTGCTACGTCGTTGGAATTCAGAATTCACATGTTCAAATTCTGTCCGAGAATTTGACTGTAGTAGCGTATATTCGGAACCAGGGAGGCACTCATTCCATTCTGTTGTTCAACTTAACGGAGAGAATCCTTCTGTTTGTCCTAGAGCATCAGGTTCTTCTGTCGGTCCATCATATTCCGGGTCGTTCGAACGTTCTGGCGGACTCCCTTTCTCAGAAAGGTCAAACGTTGCCGTCAGAATGGACTCTCAACAAACGAGTATTCAATCAGATCTGCTACCAATGGGATCGTCCGATGATAGACTTGTTTGCGACGCATCTCAACAATCAGTTGCAGACGTATGTGTCGCCATGCCCAGATCCTCGAGCGTTCGCAGTAGACGCTCTCTCGATCTCTTGGGACAGAATGATAGGATACGCATATCCTCCAGCTTCGTTGATTCAACAGATATTGCTAAAAATCAAGCAATCTGACTGCAAGATTCTGTTGGTAGCATCTCTGTCACCCCAGAGACCATGTATAAATCTACTCAGGTGTCTGTTGTGGGACATTCCTCGGAAGCTTCCTTCATGGGAGGACCTTCTGTCGCAGGGGAAATCGCGCACACTGCATCACAACCCGCAAGGTCTCAACCTTCACGTATTTCCGTTGTACGGTCCTTCTTGCATGGCAAGCAATTTATAGGATGAGTAGTGGTCGCGATTTCTAACTGTAGGAGGACCTCCTCTTCGCTAAATTATGTTGCTAAGTGGAAGGTTTTCTGTCGGTGGTGTAGGGATCATTCTGTTGATATTTATGATCCCTCCATTCCAGACATTGCTAATTTTCTAGTCTACCTGTTTGATGAGATCAAACTGCAGCCTGTTACCATTAAGGGTTATAGGTCTATGCTATCTGATACCTATGCACACCATGATAGTTTACTGATTGGATCTACTGTCTCTTTATCTAAGTTAGTAAGAAATCTAAATTTTATAGTAAATTTCCTTTCTTATTATACCTACCACAATTGTTTACTACAGGCTTGCACTACAGTGGAAGTCCCTAACTCGGATAAAATACTCTCTATTTTTGTCTTTCCCAAGCAAGTTGGGAAAGAAAAGTGGTGCAAAAGCACCAATAAAAATAAGCCAAAACTGGGTCGAGTGCAACTGGCGCAGACCCAGTACGGGACGCTCTCTCCCAAGTACAACTCCACGACTTCCGTTGCCAGTGCGCATATACCGTCTCTAAAGACTCATTCTTTTTGAATCCGTAAACGTTAGAGTTATGTGATCAGCAGGGAGGAAAGATTCTTTACCCGTAAAGAAGACGGGAGGGCCTCCATGTAAACAATTGTGGTAGGTATAATAAGAAAGGAAATTTACTATCAAATTTAGATTTCTTATCAACCTACTCACAATTGTTTACTACAGGCTGAATAGACAAAAGGCTGGAGGGAATCACATAACCAACCCCCACATAACCCCAGTGCACTGGAACCATGAAGTAGAAGGAAGAGGTCCCGAGGCTTATCAACCATAATGTCGCAATCATTGGTAAAGGACAATGAAAAGAGACATATGAGCCTGTGTGACACACAGACAGAAAAAGGGCAGTAACAGCACAAGGCTGAAACTGACCTTCAAGAAGCCTAATGGCTATGGCAGACAACAGCCTGAGCAGAAGAAAGAGGACCCAGGGCAAAAAGGTCCTCCGACTGCTCCTGCAACTGGCGCAAATAAAAGGTGGAGAAAGTAGAAGCATTTCTCCAGTAGGCTGCCTGCATAACATCCGACAACTTGACGGAGTTAGAATAAGCCCAAGAGGTAGACAGTGCCCGCACCTCGTGGGCAGAAATACGATTGGTAATACAATCGCCAGCTGCTAAACGACTATAAGCCGTACGAATAGCAAGACAAATCCATCGAGAAATGGATTGAGGAGAGATCTTCTGTCAACCCGGAATGAGAGACAGAAAAAAACGTTTTCTGCCTTTCCGTATGAAGCGTGTCTGATCAAGATAAATGCGAATAGCACGGACCGGACAGCAAAGGGCGAGTACCCTCAACAGAGGGAAGAGCCCTGATACAGATAGGAGGAGGTGTAGTATCTGGTAACTGATTCTTAGCCAAAAAGGAGCAATCAGTGGTAAAAGTAACACTGTTGGGAGAGCTCCTAAAAAAGGCCGGGTCAACCGAGAGGGCGTGAAGCTCACTAACCCATCTGGCCGAAGCAAATGCCATCAGAAAAGCTGTCTTATATGTGAGAAAATGCATATCCACCTGGGATAAAGGTTTGAACGGCACCCCCCCCCCCCCCCCCTCCCCAAGCAAAGCAGCACCCACGAAAGATTCCATCGTGGAGTAAGCTGCAAAGTCCGAGGCCTTTTCAAAGAAAAGTGCCGAACAAGCTTGGAGAGGTAAGGATTAGTGCCGATACGACGCTTCCCCACATAAGAAAAAGTCTCTGAAAGCATAGACCTGTAACCCTTGATGGTAACAGGCTGGAGACCCCGAGAATCAAACAGATATACCAGAAACTCCGCAATCTGTGAAATCGAAGGAATGGCATAATCAACAGAGTGATCAGCACACCATCGACAGAAGACCTTCCATTTAGCTGCATAAGCTAAACCAGTGGAGTGCCTCCTTGAAGAAGAAATGCACTCCAATGCTCGTCTCGAAAAACCTCTACGGAGGAGACAGGACCTGACAAAAGATATGTGTGAAGGCACAACGAAGTCGGGTCGATGTGAAACCTCCTCGGGCGACCTTGACAAAGAAGGTGTCGCGACGTAGCGGGAGACGTGCCGGAACCGCCGCCATCAGCGAGCGGAGCTGATTGATCCACACCCGCTGAGGCGACAGGGGAGTGATCAGAATGATTCGACAACTGCAGGTTCGAATTTTGGCGAGAACCTGAGGAAGAATCGGAACCGGCGGGAAGGCATAGCCGACTAGACCGTTCCAATCGAGTGACAGAGCGTCCACGGCAAAAGCCAGAGGATCTGGACACGTGGACACGAAAGTGTCCACCTGATGGTTCCAACGAGTCGCAAAGAGGTCGATGTGGGGACGTCCCCAGAGATCGCAAAGCGACTGGAACACTGCCCTGTGAAGCATCCGCTCGGTGGAAATAACCCTGCCCTGTCGGGACAGGGAGTCGGCTAGGACGTTCAGACGACCGGGAATGTGACGAACAACCACTCCGGCGTGAACATCCTGAGCGAGCAGTAGAAGATCCCGAGCTAACTCGTACATCGGAAGCGAGTGCGTGCCGCCCTGGTTCCGAATGTAAGCAACCACTGTCGAATTGTTGGATAGTAGAAGGACCTGGCGATTCGACAGGTGAGGGATCCACTGCCTGAAACTCAGAAGAAGAGCAAGAAGCTCCTTCTGGTGGATGTGTAGAGCTGCTTGATCCTGGTCCCACATCCCGTGTAGGGAAAGACCGAGAGGATCCAACGTCGCACCCCATCCGAGATCGCTGGCATCTGCCGTCAGAACGCGATCGGACGTGGGTAAGTCCAGTGGAACACCCTGCGTAATCCACTGAACATCTGTCCAGGGAAGAAGGTGAGGATACAGAGAGTCCGGAAACGGAAGCACCTGATCCAGAGAATCTACATTCGGCCTCCAACGACTGAGCAGAAAGTGTTGGAGAGGTCTGACACGCAGCCGACCTAGACGAATGAGATCCGTCACCGAACCGCAGAGACCGATCAGCCAGAGAAAACTCCGAGCGGTCGCGGACCTGGACTGGGACAGAGTCAGAGCAAAAGCTGAGAGAATCACAGCCTTGGCCTGGGGAACAGCCACCAAATTGAATTTGGTTTGGAAAGACATCCCTAGATGACAAAATGACTGAGAAGGGACCAGGTCCGACTTCTCCTCGTTGACTCTGAATCCTAGCGACGTGAGCAAGCTCAACAGAGTGGCGACATCCGATTCCAGTAAGGCAGCATTGGAATGCCTCTGGAGGATATTGTCCAGATATGCCGAAGTAGTCACCCTGGACTGTGTGCGATGGAACGCTATCACATGCGACATCAGTCTGGTGAACGCCCAAGGAGCCAGGTTGAGGCCGAAAGGCATGGCCTTGAACTGGTAAACTCTCCCCAGAAAAGCGAACCTGAGATACTTCCGTGACGCCCGATGCATCGGAACGTGGAAGTAAGCGTCTCGCAGGTCGATGCTGGCTGCGAAATCTCCCTGGTGAATTGATTGGCGGACCGACCTGAAAGTCTCCATGCTGAACTTGGGAGCAATGATAGACTGGTTCAGGATACTCAGATCGATAACCGGTCGGAGTCGGCCATCCTTCTTCAGCACCAAGAACAGGCGGGAATAGAAACCCACTGACTGAACGTTCTTGACGACCTCGATCGCCCCCTTTGCCAGGAGATTGGCAATCTCCGTGGACAAAAGTTCCCGATGTAAAACGTCTGAAGGAACTGTGGTTGGAAGAGGCACCCTTGACAGAGTGGGGTGCCGTTGGAAGGATATGCGCAGCCCGGACCGAACAACATCTAACACCCATGGATCGGATGTGATGGTGGTCCAATGGTCTGCGAACTCTGCTATCCTTCCTCCAACCTGGGACGAGTCGAGGTGAGGACCTTCATTTTGAGCCCCGACGAGGCCCGCGAGAGGAGAAACCACCTCCTCTGCTAAATGAAGAATCCTGAGACTTCCCTCGATTCTGCCGACCCCTACCTTTACCCTGTGAGTAAGAAGTAGAGGCGGCGGCAGAAGGACCAGCCTTTTGCTTCACAGAGGAAGCAGAAGGGTACTTGTTAGGCTTGGAATGGCCCTTGCCTCCCCGAGAAGGCTGATCAAGCTGACGAAACAGCAGCTGATCTTTGGAATGACGTAGGACGTCATCCTGGACCGTCGACACGGAACCATGGAAAAGTTGCGGACCTGCCAAAGAAGCAGATCGAAGAGTAGCACGCTGCTCCTCGGGAAGGGATCGTCCTGTGTCCAGCATAGCATCCCTTCGAACTAATTCCAAATTAGCCGTGTTACAGGCATGCGTGTGAGTAAGGTGCATAAGCGCCTTGGACAGCACACGCAAAGGAGCCTGTACCTCGTCAAACTTATCTGGAGGCAGATAAGCAGCCAAAGCTGAGACGACGTGATCTGAGAGAGAAAGCATGCCAAGCATCTCTCTAGATAAGCCCAACGTGGACTCCAGAGTCGTCATTGGAATGACGGCAGACTTGGGCTTGGAAAGCTCGAGGGAAGTGGAGTCCTGATCCAGAACCGTCAAAGCCTGGCAGACTGACGGATTGGCGGAATCGTAGGAACGATAACGCACAGGAGGCAAAAAGGTGTCAACCCTGGTGAAGAAGGAAGTCTTCAAAGCCTTGGAATTCAGCTTGGCATCCAATGCTGAAAAAGCTTCAACCACCTGTACCGACTGGCACGGTCGAAGGCGCCCAGAAGCAGGTTGCTCCATAGGCTGTTGGCACGCGACTGATGATCGCGGCCAGGCTGACACTGTCGGCTGGTTAGCAGGTTTGAGCTCAGGCAGAAACCCAAACACAAAGTCAAGAGCCGCCCCCAAGTCCGAAGACTGCTGGCCCTCGACCTCAAGCATGTCGGTCTCCTCCCCAGAGTCGGAAGACACATAGCCCATCGTGGGCAAAACAGCCGATGCCTCCCATGGTGTCGGGACACCAGAGGAATCGGAAACCGGCCTGTTTCCAATCCCGGGAGGCGGCGCCATAGGAGGCGCCTGGAAACCACCCATAGCCTCGCTGGAAGTAACAGGAAGGCTCTTAGAAAGAACCTGAGTGAGTAAGGAGAGGGCCTCCCTAAGCTCACTGCCTGTACCGACCGGTTCGACAGGGGAGCGAACCGGCAAAGTGGCTTCACCTCTGACCCTCTTAACCAGCGAAGGGTCACGATCCTCCAAAACACCCGACGCAGGACGAAGGGCGGCAGCCGAAACATCTGAAGGCAGACGTGTATAGGGGTACGATGCACCCCGAGGATCAATATTGCGAGAACTCATGAGAGTCACCGCGGACCTCTGCGGGGCAGAAGGTCCAGGCTGCACAAAAGGCGTTGGTCCCCCAAAACTGGTCGTGTGACCAGAGTGAGTAGACGGAAACGCCATGGAGTTCATAGTGTTTCCACTACGAACATCCGAATCCAAAGACACAACTGTGGTGCTCGATGGCGAAGAGACCACAGAGATGGGCTCGGCCGGCAGCCCCTTCCGACTTCGCCGAGTTGAAGTCAGGGAAGGCTGAGGCCGATATCCCACGTCTACAGTATCGGACATTCCTGCAGTCCCCTGCAGCGAAAAGCCGAGGCCGGCTGAAACAGACAACGAAGCAGACGGACCAGCAGCAGTAGTAGATACGTCGAGAGTCGTTGAGGCTGGTGAAATAGTGGAGAGAGCACACCGGCTCGGCTCCGAAGGAGGAGTCACAACCCTAGTGACAGCCTCAGATGTCGACTGTAGGGGAACCGTAGTCCCGGAACCAGGCATCTCTTCACCAGAACACTCAACGGCTCCCGCAGTATCCACCACAGGAAAAGACTGCACATCCCCCACGGAGGAGGAATAACTCTCACCAGACAAAGTCGGCTCGGGAGGCCCCGAACGACCACGTTCTCCTTTCCCGCGGGAGCGGGAGGCACGGCCACGAGAACGAACGACACGGTTTACTGACGCCCAGAAGGTGGAAGACCATGTTCCACAGACACCACATGGCCGCTCGGCCGAACACCCATTACAGGAGGAACAAGACGAATGTACATCGTCCACATGCTTTGGCAGCAGACATGGCCCACAAGGAATTGTCCTGGGCATGATAGAGGTGAGAGGAGCAGAGAAGGTGAGATCAGAAAACAGAACACCCCCAAAGAAGAGAGAAAGGTGACAGAAACAAAGACCCCAGACGGTCGTCCGGGAACCACACAACAGGAAGACTACTCTCAAAAAAACAGAAGAAACACTGTAGGAGTGGTACCCCGCTGACACCTAACTCTAACACAATTAGAAAATTTTGCAAAAAAAAGCATTAACAATAATTGTGAAAAATCTAAGTCCGAACCGCGTGGCACACGAAATTCGCGCGCGACTTGAGAGAGAGCAAATAAATATACATTATGGACATATAATAGAAAAGAGAATATAAAACACTGTTCCTGAGAATACAAAGCATACACTGTGGTATAATGAATCAGGAATCATCAAACATCGAGCTGGTGGAACACTGATAAGCGTGCAAAAACATCTCGACACGAAGCGGATTATAAAAAGAATGAGTCTTTAGAGACGGTATATGCACACTGGCAACGGAAGTCGTGGAGTTGTACTTGGGAGAGAGCGTCCCGTACTTGGTCTGCGCCGGTTGCACTCGACCCAGTTTTGGCTTATTTTTATTGGTGCTTTTGCACCACTTTTCTTTCCCAACTTGCTTGGGAAAGACAAAAATAGAGAGTATTTTATCCGAGTTAGGGACTTCCACTGTAGTGCAAGCCTGTAGTAAACAATTGTGAGTAGGTTGATAAGAAACTTTTCGATAAATAAACCTAGAACCCTTAGATTAATTCCTAAGTGGAATTTAGCTTGGGTTCTTCTTAAGCTAAAAGAAGTGCCATTTGAGCCTCTTGACACGGTGGACTTCAAATTCTTATCTTATAAGACAGCATTTCTCTCAGCCTTCACTTCGGCTAGAAGAGTTAGTGAGCTTCATGCACTATCTGTTGATGATTCTCACTATCGTAGTATAGGTAATACTATTACCTTGACTACTAATGTCGGATTTTTGGCTAAGAATCAGGCTCCTAATAAGTATCCAGAACCTATTGTTATTAAGGCCCTTCCGTCTTCAGATAGGCGTAGGCCTTTACTCTGTCCTGTTAGAGCTATGCGCATTTACAAACGTAGATCTGAGTTTATCAGAAAGAGACGTAAACATTTCTTTCTGTCTCTGCTGCCTCATAAAAGGGACATTACGGTCCATTCTATTGCAAGGTGGATTCAATTAACCATCTGTATGAAAAATTATCTTCAACTAAGCAGTCTGTGCTTAAGATCTCAGCGCCTGATGTAAGAGCACTGTATACATCTTGGGCTTCTGCTAATAGTGTTGCTATTACCAATTTGATGAAGGCTGCATATTGGTCTCAGCCTTCAACATTCACCAGTTTTTATCTTAGAATTATTGAGTCCATTTCTGGAGACCTGTGTTGTTTAGGTCCGTTATCTGTTGCTCAGAATGTCGTACACTAAACAGTTGCAACTATAGTTATGCAGGCTTTCTGTTCCGACAGCAACTCTGTCCTGCTGCCCTCTTTGCTCTGGGGTATTTGACCCAGGGCAAGGGGAAGGGGCGTGGGGGGGGGAGATGGTGTTCCCTTAGGTCACCTGCTTTATAGTGAAAAGCAAGGGAATACCTCTTCTGGAGTCAGTAATTCAGAGTCGGTACCGGGATGGTTTTAAAGTGTAAAGCTAATGTTTAACTCATTCATGCAATATTTTTAAAGTGTAGCTCGGTGTGAAGCAATTGTATATGTCACGTGTCATACGGGCGTTAATATACAATCCTCGGACACTTTTAATGAGTATAAAGAGTCTCATTTCTCTGGACTTCCTTTATTTATTGGCTTTCCTTTTAACATATTAGTATAACGGGTTATACTGGATGTTAATAGAGATCATTGATGTTATTGTGCTCAATTAGAGTTGGGTATTGTGTCTTTCTTATTTGATGCAAATAAGAAAGATACATGTAAGACCTGTTCTCCTCTTCTCCTTGAGGGGATAATTCTGTTTACATGTAATTGAGCCTATTGGATTTTCCTTTATGTCCTGGGCCCTCCAGCCTTTTTTCTATTCAGCTAAGTCTGGGTCATTGGTACAGTATAAAAATGTTAAAAAATTTATAGAAATTTATATATTTTTTATACTTACCAATGACCCAGACGGGGATGGCCCTCCCATGAGTCGGGAACTCTTACCTCCCTGATGATTACATAACGCTTACCAGGCACTGGTTGTAAGAATGACAATTGGCGCCAATTTCGAGACCTCCTTGACACTGCGCATGCGCAGTGGACAAAAGGTATGGAGGACCACATAGGACATTGAAATTTCGGTTTTTGATGCAAATTTTGAGGATTGGGGGGCAAAATTTGTGTTGGGCCCTTGATTTTTAGGAGTTAGCACCAGGTAAGTCTGGGTCATTAGTAAGTACAAAAAATATATAAATTACTATAAATTTTTTAACTTTTTGGGGTATCACCCCAAAATAAGCCCACCCCATATTTATCTGAATTAAAGTTTTGACTACTGGTACCAGTCATCACGAAAATGTGCATGAAAATAGGCAGGCCTGCCTGATGAGCCCCCCCCCCAGGATAATAGGTTTCTTTGAGAAATAAACAAGTTTTTTAAATGGGAATTACTTCTTTTCACAGGATGTACGGCACTTGACTATGGACACCCATGTAAACCGTGTGTTCAAAATGAAACTGTTCATCTTGCACTTGGAGAAAGTGAACTCCACATGTTGGAGGGTGGGGGGGGGGGGGGGGGAGGGTGGGGGTGGCTGTCATTGTCCGAGAAGCAAAAATTGATAATTTTTTCGTGCGGTTATCCCACAACTTATTACCAATGAAATAAGTTTGGGGGGGTATATAGGAATCACCCTGTCCATCCGTCCGTCCGTCCGTCCATCCGTCTGTCCATCCTTATAAGCGCAACTCCTCCTGAACCGTTCGAAGAATTTTCATGAAACTTTACACAATGGAAGAACTCCATATGAAGATGTGCATGAAGCAATATAATTCTGTTCTGACATTTCCAAGGGGAGATAATCTAACTTATACATTTTAATGTACCAAAAAGGCTACAACTGAGGCGCGGGGGGTATCACTTTGTGAGCTTGCTCACAGTACCTCTAGTTTTGTTTGTTTTTTCACAATGGGAGTTATGAATACTGAGGGCACCTTCTCTTACGTGAGTAATACAAAACACAATTCAAATATTTTTTTAATAAACACAATTCAAAATGGAAACGTAACGAATGAACAAACATGTTTCCAGGTGAAAACAAATTGACCATGTGCATTTTTGACCTCATTTGTTATCATTGACATTTTGTTAATATTTTGTGCTGATTTTCTCGATTTTTTTTTATTGAAATGTATTTTTGAATGATTGATGATTCCGATGAAAGAAAAACGAATAAAACAAACACATAAAACTTTATGTACATTATTAATTTACTTAATATCAATGGGAACACAACATACACCGACAAGAACAACTGTCCTGTACGCAGATCATTCCTGGCTAGTCAACTTTTCATTTTACATTCGGTCTCATTCGTGGATAAGCCCACCCCCATTTTTTTCATGTGCCCCTGGTCTTGCTGACGGGTTGGTATGGTAATGATACTTGGTATTGTTGTTGCGCACTATCAGAGAGTGTGTCGAAGGGGGTATTCTTGGATCCCAAGTTGGGACAGGCCACATCTAGTTTGTTTAGGTTTAATGACACTGTCTATAGTCAGGCTAATATCATGTTAGCCAGAATACCGGGAGAGAACAACTGAACAATGGCAAGTAACTATCTGACTCCCCAAATTATTAACTTAGCAAGGTTAGCAGTGGTTTAAGGCGAGTGTGCACAGATCATACCCTGTGCCTTAGCATATACAGCCACCATGCACCCACTTAGGCAATTGGGATGAAGTGTCTTGCTCAAGGACATAACATTGATCAGGATTGAAATGTCAGCCGTTTGATCTTAAATCCAATGTGCTAACCAATGGGCCTCTGCACTGCCAAACCCAGTTTTAACAGTGAAACCTGGTTAGACCTAAAAAAAAGTTAAGAATCTGTTTCTCAGGCCCTCTTGCAGAGTCACTTTGGCTGCCGCATGCTCTCTTTTTATAACCAATGCGAACTCAAAAAAAAAAAATTAAATGGTTTATGTCTGATATTTTACCCAAGTTAATAAAATTGATAAATTTGTCCATTGAGTGAAACAAATGCTTTGCAAGGGACCAAATACACCACCACCCATACTGTTCTGTAGATTATGAGGCCTAAAATGTAAAACAAAATAAGAACATGAACTTTTGATGGCAAAGAAATAATTACAAAAGTAAAAAATAAAATAAAACTCCACCCGCCCACATGCAATTTTACAAAAAATGGCCAGAGAAGCAGAAGATATACTTTGTAGGGCCTTAATTATGTTATATTTTTCTTTTAAAGAAAATTTTGGAAGAGTCTGATTTGGAATCACAAGAGGAATTGCAAGCAGAGATAAGTAAGCTTACCATAAGCATACAGAGAGCGAAGGAGAAGTTGTTGGGTATAGAACCCATCCCAATAGAATCAGAGGTAAGTAACATTGGCATGGATAATGTTTTTATTTCTTTAATGAAAAGGAGCAAGTCGTCCTCCATTCCATCAAAAGTAACCTTTCATTTGACAACAATAGTGCTGTCAACACTTTTTCTAATGAATCAATCACATCCGCTCACATAATTTACAAATTGAGTTTGGAAAAAAAATAAAAATTCATAAAATTTCTACAAAATCTTCGAGCTCGTTCCAATGAGTGGGTCACATGATATCATTTTGTGGACAGTTTTTGAAAAATTTGAAAAAAATATTTAAAATATTTTTTTATATTATCTGCATTGGGAAAAGAGTTAAGTGAAGTAGAAGTTATAAACATGTAGGTCATAAACTTGGTTGAGCTATTTTTTGGATGGCTCAAATGTATCTTAAGCTGTCAGGTAGCTTGAGTCTAATTTTTTTTATCCCTGTAGGTCCTTGGTCTACATGGATCAGCACACATCAGTAAAGCTAATGAAGGAGACTTTTGAGTATCTAAATTATTATCATGTGGAGAAAACATTAACCCTTTTTTACCCAACGTAACGGCCCAAACCGGCCAGCACTATTCTCAAAAATCATCAGTTTTCATTTTTTGTCTCAAAAAGATAGGTTATAACCCCTTGTTGGAACGAACTCATCAGGCTCGTTCCAATGAGGGGTCATAACCTGTTTTTGAGACAAAAAATTTTAAAAATTAGTTATTCCAGGAAATTTTGTTTGCAAGGGTTGTCTGCTTTTTATGTTAGGTAAAAGGTTAAATAGCATGAGAGATGTCATCTTAAATTATAACTAACCCACCCTAACAAATTTTATACAAATTCTCCCCATCATAACATTAACTCCCCATACAGCCACAAACTGCCCCTTTTATATTGCTGTGCAACAGTTGTCACAAGTGTATTCTTCCTTGTGAACTCTACTGGTAGGAGCCATTTGTCTTGACAGTGTTTTTAGCTCAAATTGACAATATCAGGTATGAGCTGTTGGGATGGGTTATGATCTGTCGTCCATCCGTACATTCCTCTGTCGTCCTCAATTCCATTGGCACACCCTACAGGCCACATTTTTCATCCGATCATTTTCAAATTACATATGAAGCTTTGGTGTAATGTCTAGATGGGAGCTATCAAATGTTTCTGAATTTTATTGATAAACATGGCCGCTAGTGGCCATCTTGGTTTTGGCATATAAATTGTCAACAATGCCATCAGCACACTCGACAGGTCACATATGTCACCTGATTTTTTTGTAATTTTGTATGTTGTTTTTCGTATTTTTCTGGACAACGACGATAGGTACTCGTGATATTACATGTAGCGGGATACAGGAAAAGTAACACCTCCTACTCATATTAACTCCCCCTCCCCTGCCCTTCAACGCTTGTCAGTCTTGATGGCGGCTGTCCAGTTTAGCTTTGTAATTTTATCCCCAAAACGTGTTCAGAAAATATAATATTAAAAAAAAAAAAAATTACGTCCGATGTAGTCAATAAATACTCAATTATATTATTAGGAATATGACTTTTGAATTTGTTGGATTAACAAAACATGCTTTTGTTGAATTCATTCGTGCTCTGCAATATGTGGAATAAACTTTGTTTGAAAAAATCATGTTTCTGGGATTCAAGGGATGCAACTCATGTACACCTGTCATCATCGCTGGGATGCGAAAGGTCCATCAATGTGAGTTAATTTTTTGTGAAACCTTTCTACAGGACAGAAACTTATTGTAGTTTGATCTATTTTTAATATTGGAAATTTTGTGTTGTTTGTTCAGTGCGATGCAAGTGAGAATTACCCCATATGTTCTATTGGTGGTGCTTGGTTTATACTCCATTATATTGATATATATTGCCATTATTTAAGTTCAGTACAAAACTTTTGTGGGTTTTCAGACTTTTCTCTTCTCACGTCGTGATGGGGTTGAAAGCGTGCCATTCAAAAACAAATATTTGATTGGTCAGTTCATCATACATGTCAAATGTCATATCTGTTGTGTTAATCATAACATGGAAAACAATACTTACCTGCTAATAAATAAAGGACAAGTTTGTAGTTAATGTTGTTTTAATAATTCCATTTCGATTTACACAATACACTACACTACACATACAATACATTTGTTTTGAAAATACAGCAATGACAAAAATTATGGTGAAAAATTCATCTGAAAAAATCATTGTCTTTTGATTTACGTCAAATTGTGATGCACCAGTTCGGGTTGCTTTTCCAATGTTGGGTGTCCAAAAACTTCAAGGCTTAAAAAAAATATATTTTTATACTGTACCAATGACCCAGACTTAGCTGGTGCTAACTCCACAAAAAACCAGGGCCAAACACAAATTTTGCCCCCCAATCCCCAAAATTTGCATCCAAAACAAAAAGAAATCATGTCCTAAAGGACCTCCATAGTACGACTCTACTGCGCATGCGCAGTGACGCAGTCGTCCCGAAATTGGCGCCAAATATCATTCTCTGTTTGGCCCTTCATCAGTCAACATCTCACTGATCTTTGTGCTTGTAAATCTCAGTTTAAAGGATGCCAGACACGTAATTCTTGGAGAAAATGTGATTCTAAGGAGGATAGAAGGAGGAGAGGAAAAAAGAAGTGGCAAAAAATAATCAGGGCTGTACTTAAAATTTTTTGTTAAAATTATGTTAAGTTGCCTATTTTCGAGGCAAACGCCTCTTGTTGTCATTCTTGCTAATTGTTGCACTGCTTATTCAGTGTTTCCTCTCCCCTAACCTTCTAAAGTCCCCCCTTGCAATTCTCCCATGCTTTTGGCATATTTTTGAGAAGTTTCATTTCTAAAATTTCCCTGGGAGAGTTGCTTGGTTACAGAATGTTTTCTGTTATTTTCCCCATAGTTACGTTTTCACCCATGGGTGTATAACGTTTGTGTTCTGCATCTTCCATCTGATGTTCTGCAGATTCTCCCCTGGGAGTCTCTGTTTTGCATCAGATAGAGTGTAATTGAGGACTGATTCCGGGCCAGTTTTTTCAGTGCCTGGAGTCATGTTTTCTTCTGTGTTTACACTGTTTGTTTTCATTGGCAACAGCCTTTTTTGAGGGGGGCTGTTTGCCTTTGAGGTAGTTTATCTCATTATAAGATACATTTATATTATCCGAAAGTGTCTCATTAATTATTTTATATAATTTTAAAATTTTTGACCACACTTTGCCATCGGATCCATCGGGGCTCAACGTTACTTTTCAGCAACTTGGGCTTCTCTGAAAAAATATTTTTTCAAAATTATTTTGTTTTGCAATTGTTTTTTCATTTATTAATGGATCATGTTATTATGTATCTTTGTGTCAGGGGTTTTTGCGAGTAACTAGGACTTATTGTTGTTCCTTCACAATGAAAGGAACTTGTTCAAATTGTAATAGGAAGAAATCTTCCTCTGACTTTCATGATTATTGCATAAATTGTAGTCAGTGTTCTCGCATTAATCCCTGTCCTGTATGTGAACATTGGGATGAGAAACATTGGAAACGTGTGTCACGATATGTTGTTTCTGGAGAAAGAGCGATGCCGGCTCTTTCTCCACAAGGTCACTCTACTCTCTCAGTTTCTATTTCAGAGGAACCAGAACAGGGTGATGTTTCCATGTTATCTTCTTCAAGTGTGCGTCCGTCGTCACAATTAAATACAGAGCTAGCGGCAAAAGTGCTCATGGAGATTAGACAAATGTCGTCCGCTAGCTCGCCCGGTGTAGCGTCCATTCACCGAATGGTTCGGCAGCCGGGTTCGTCCGATGCGGTCCAAGAGGAAATTTTGGGTGATGCGAGCACTATAAAAATAATAGATGCACACCCAGTGACGGCGGATAGTGAACGAGAACGGAGGAAGCCTTTTAGTCCGGTTCCTAGCTCGTCCAGGTCCAGCCGGGCCGCGAGCGAGAGAGGCCCCTCTCTCGTACAACAACATCTGGGACCAGATGTTGTGGTACAAAATGTGTCTTTAGCGGAGCATACGTCCGTCGCTCGGGACGCTCCGTTGTATAAGCAGTCCGCAGAGACTGTTAAGGCTTCCTCTTCTCGCCGGCGCACACGACCGCACCTTGGCTGCGTGACCTCCGATATCTTGCCAGCTTCGCCGAGGAAGGATTATTCGGCGACCAGGTCACACCATCCGGCAGCCAGGGACTCGAGACCGATGGACTCCGGACGTTCACATAGGAAAAGTATGCGGGAGCCATCCGATGCGGAGCTGCCCTCGGCAAAGCAGCGAAAGACCGCTCCTCCGCAGGTCTCGACGTCGGACATTCTAGTGCAGATAGCACAGCTTATCGCAGCATCCCAGCAGCCGACAGAGACGGTGTCGGATCGAGAATTATCCGACGGCGCTGGGTCGGTACGCTCCGCCGAAGCATCGGGGGCGGACGACCGGGAACATCGGGAGGTCCGACCGGATGGTGAAAGGGATACGGATGAATTGGAGCTATCCCTTTCGGAACAACACAAAGCTGCCGTAGACTTCATCCGGCACTTTCTTCCTCAAGTTGTTCCGTCGGGCCAGACTGCTGCGCTTCCGGACAGGAGAATTATAGCGTCATTGGACTCTGATTTTTTCGAGCGGTTCAGGGACATCGCTCCCGAGTTTCCGTCGCAGTCCAATAATGTTGCAAGAACATTTGAATTATTGAACGACGCTATTTTTAAACTTGCTTCCAGGACAGGGAAAGCAGGCTTCTTGTCCGCAAATACTCTCAACCTGCCTTTCATTAATGCAAGGAATAAATTCGACACGGCAGGTCAGGGTATACCGAGAGTTCCTCTGCGTATGGACGACGAGGCGGAAGACTTAGAGCTATCATTACCGTCGTCAGCTTCTATTCCAACCGCAGTGTTGGAAACAGCTATTGCGTCTAACAGAGCCAATTTAGATGCCTTATCTTACGCAGATCACCTTACGAAGGCGTTATCACTGCGTCTTCAAGGGGAAGAGTTTCAGGATATACAATCCTCCTTAAGACTTCTTTCTAGGGCAGTAGCTTATTCCACGTGTAACTCCGCCCTTTCAGTGGCTAATCTGGAGTTGGTTAGACGTGACGCAGCCCTGTCTACATCCACACTAGTGGATTCTAAGGTGAAGAACTCTCTTAGAGTCGCTTCGGTCTCAGGAGATCTTCTCTTTGACGGCAAGCTTTCCGCTATTTATGATAATATTAAAAAGAAAGCTAGTGATTCTCTGTTGTTTAGATCCGCTCCTAAAAGGTCGGATTCAGCAGACACGAATAAGGCAGGCACTTCTGGGTCTTATCCGCCCAAGAGAGGTTCCTATAGAGGTTCCGGTGCGTCCTCTAGCTCTTATTCGAGAGACCGTCAGGATAGCGACTCTCGTTCGGGACGTCCTTCAGGCCGGGACAATCGGTCGGACGCCCCGAGGTCGACGAGGCGAGGTGCGGGTCGTGGAAGACGTGGTTTCTCCTACCGCAGGCCTCGCAGATCCAGGAGGTGATGGCTCAAACCTCTATCGCGTTCCGGTTGGCGGAAGGTTGTCGAGTTTTTCTCAAGAGTGGGCGTCGATTACGGACGACCCTTGGGTGAGAGGAGTGACTTCGGAAGGTCTAAAGATATCCTTCAAACGAAAGCCTCCATTAACTCGAAGTCCAAAGTGGACTCATCTTCCGTCAAACCCTCAGAAAAGAGACGCTCTGCTATCAGAGGTGCAGTCTCTTTTAATGAAGAACGCGGTAGAGGTCGTAGAAAACCAGGAATCGCTGGGATTCTACAGCCATCTGTTTCTGGTTCCGAAACCAGACGGCTCGTTCCGTCCAGTCATAGATTTGAGCTGGATAAACAAGCTGATCATCGCTCCGAAGTTTTATATGGAGACGATTCGATCGGTCAGAGCGAGTATTCGGGTGAACGATTATGCAACGAGCATAGATCTCAAAGATGCGTACTTTCACGTCATGGTACATCCGACATTCCGAAAGTATCTACGCTTCGCAGTCCTAGGAGTGGTGTATCAGTTCCGGGCCATGTGCTTCGGATTGAATCTAGCACCCTGGGCTTTCACTCGAGTAATGAACTCGGTAATGATTTACTTCCGAGCTCATTCGTCTGCGGTAACGTCGGCCTACCTGGACGACATTCTTCAGAGGTACGGCAACGAGTTAACGCTTCAGAACGATGTTCAGAATCTTCTTCTATTGCTCCGACGTCTCGGTTTCATAGTAAACGAGGAGAAGTCGGATCTGGTGCCGTCCAAGTCATTCACTCATCTGGGAATGAGCTTCGAGACGCACAACAATCTCGTTCGTCTGCCGTTAACCAGAGCGAAATTAGTCAGTTGTTACGCTCGCTATTGTCTAAATACAGACAAAGTCACAGCGAGAGAATTTATGAGACTGATAGGTCTGTGCGGAGCCGCTGCGGATCTCATTCCGATGGGACGGCTACGCACACGGCCTCTTCAAATTTTCTTGACTCAGAATTGGAGTGTGAAAATTCATTCGCTCGATGTAGACGTTCTCTTGTCAGATCAAGTGAAACAAGAGATTCAGACTTGGGCAAACATTCAGTGGTTAACTCAAGGAGTTCCGCTGCAGTTGCCGGATCCGAGTTTTACCATTATGACGGATGCCAGTCAAACAGGTTGGGGTGCATCATTAATCCCAACGGATTCGAGATGCCAGGGTCTTTGGGATCCGCAATTCCTGTGCAAGCACATAAACATCAAGGAAATGATGTCAATTTGGCTTGCGTTACGTCACTGGATGGACATTATTCACGATGCTCATGTCCAAATCCTATCCGACAATACGACAGTAGTGGCGTATATACGGAATCAGGGAGGCACTCATTCAGTTCCGTTGTTCAATCTAACGGAAAGAATCCTTCTGTTTGCGTTGGAACATCACGTTCTTCTTTCGGTCCGTCACATACCGGGTCGTCTGAATGTGCTAGCAGACTCCCTTTCTCGAAAGGGTCGCTTGTTGCCGTCGGAGTGGACTCTCAACAAACAAGTATTCAATCAGATTTGCTACCAATGGGAACGGCCAATGATAGACTTATTTGCGACACATCTCAACAATCAGTTGCAGACGTATGTGTCCCCGTGTCCGGATCCAAGAGCATTTGCTGTAGACGCTCTATCGATCCCTTGGGACGGAATGATAGGATATGCGTATCCTCCAGCGCCGTTAATTCAACAAGTATTGCTAAAGATAAAACAATCTCAATGCAAGATTCTGTTGGTAGCATCTCTGTCGCCACAGAGACCGTGGATAAATCTACTCAGGTGTCTGTTGTGGGACCTACCGCGGAAGCTCCCTCCACGAGAGGATCTTCTTTGGCAGGGGAAATCGCGCCAACTGCATCACAACCCGCAAGGTCTCAACCTTCACGTTTTTCCGTTGTGCGGTCCTTCTTGCATGGCAAGCACTTTACAGGACGAGCAGTGGACGCGATTTCTAACTGTAGGAGGACCTCCTCTTCGCTAAACTATGCGGCTAAGTGGAAGGTTTTCCGTCGTTGGTGTAGGGATCATTCTGTTGATATATTTGATCCCTCTATACCAGACATTGCTAACTTTCTAGTATACTTGTTTGACGAAATCAAACTGCAACCGGTTACTATAAAGGGTTATAGATCTATGTTATCTGATACCTATGCACATCATGATAGTTTACAAATTGGATCTAATGTCTCTTTATCGAAATTGGTTAGAAACTTTTCGATAAATAGACCAAGAACTCTTAGATTAATTCCTAAGTGGAATTTAGCTTGGGTTCTCCTTAAATTGAAGGAAAAGCCATTTGAACCTCTTGGGACAGTAGATTTCAAATTCTTATCTTATAAGACAGCTTTTCTCTTAGCTTTCTCTTCTGCCAGAAGAGTCAGTGAGCTTCATGCACTATCGGTGGATGATTCTCATTATCGTAGTGTTGGGAACACTATCACCTTCACTACTAACGTCGGTTTTTTAGCTAAGAATCAGGCTCCTAATAAATATCCGGAACCTATTGTTATTAAGGCTCTTCCGTCTTCAGACGGGCGTAGGCCTTTACTCTGTCCTGTTAGAGCACTACGTATCTATAAACAGAGATCTCAGTTCATCAGAAAGGGACGGAAACGTTTCTTTCTGTCTTTGATGCCTAATAGAAAGGACATTTCAGTCCATTCTATTGCTAGATGGATTCAGTTAACTATCCGTACTGCGTATGAAGATTTATCTTCTTCTCAGCAGTCTGTGCTTAAGATTTCTGCTCATGAAGTAAGAGCTCTTTCTACTTCCTGGGCTTATGCTAATAGTGTTGCTATTACAGATTTAATGAAGGCTGCTTATTGGTCTCAGCCATCCACATTTACTAATTTTTATCTCAGAAATATTGAGTCCATTTCTGGAGACCTGCATTGTTTAGGTCCGTTATCTGTTGCTCAGAATGTCGTCCACTAAACAGTTGCAACTATAGTTATGCAGGCTTTCTGTTCCGGCAGTGACTCCGTCCGGCTGCCCTCTTCGCTCTGGGCTATTTGACCCAGGGCAAGGGGAAGGGGGGGGGCGGGTGTTCCCTTAGGTCACCTGCTTTATAGTGAAAAGCAAGGGAATGCCTCCTCCAAGACAGTATTTCTGAGTCGCTTCCGGGATGGTTTTAAAGTGTAATATTAATGTTTAATTTCATTCATGTCTTATTTTTAAAGTGTAGCTCGGTGTGAAGCATTTGTATATGTCAAGTGTCAAACGGGCTTTAATATACAATACTCGGACACTTTTAAATGATTATAAAGAGTCTCAATTCTCTGGACTACTTTATTTATTGGCTTGTTTTAATAATAATTAGTATAAAGGTTATACTGGATATTAATAGAGAACATGAATGTTATTGTGCTCAATTATTAAGGGTAGTGTATCTTTCTAATTTAAATATTAAATAAGAAAGATACATGTAAAGCCTAATACTCCTTTTCTCCTTAAGGGGTTATCTCTTTATTTTATAATTGAGCTTATTGGATTTTCCTCTATGTCCCAGGCCCTCCAGCCTGTTTACTATTCAGCTAAGTCTGGGTCATTGGTACAGTATAAAAATGTTAAAAAATTTATAGTAATTTATATATTTTTTATACTTACCAATGACCCAGACGGGGATGGCCCTCCCTGAGTTGGGAACTCTTGCCTCCCCGCTGAGTACATAGCACTGACCAGGCACTGCCAGTAAGAATGATATTTGGCGCCAATTTCGGGACGACTGCGTCACTGCGCATGCGCAGTAGAGTCGTACTATGGAGGTCCTTTAGGACATGATTTCTTTTTGTTTTGGATGCAAATTTTGGGGATTGGGGGGCAAAATTTGTGTTTGGCCCTGGTTTTTTGTGGAGTTAGCACCAGCTAAGTCTGGGTCATTGGTAAGTATAAAAAATATATAAATTACTATAAATTTTTTAACTTTTTTGTGAAAAAAGTGGTGTCCGAAAACATTGAGTGTCTGAAAATTTAGAGGAAATACAGTTACAGAATATAAAATACTACCTCTATATGAGGACGTTGACAATGTAAACAACGTCAATGAAAAAACTGGAAACAAAACATCAGGCACACTACAAGGCCCAAAGTCAGAAACCAATTTAAATGCTACCAGATGCAAAGCTAGATGTTCATATGAAGAAAAAACGATACTTCGGATAGAAGATACAAGACTAAACAACCTAACACCCCTAGGGTGAGGATGTAACCATGGGAAAAAACAGAATAATATTCTGTAATACATGTTAAACTCCCAAGAAATTTAATAAAAACTTTCAATAGAGAATAGCCAAAAAAGCTTAAGAGTTTAACAGGAAGGGTTCATTGAAGGATAGGTAAGGAATACTTAAACAGTGGAATAATCATTATCAAAAATGATGACGTGAGGCGTATGTCTCGAAATTGGGAAACATGAAATAATTTTATAATTATTATAAAGTTACAGCCCTGAACGTCTAAAACCACCGTTGAACACTTCCATCATCCAATAACAGCCTTGGATCCACCAATTATTGCATTGATTTGTGTCTGGGATCCTCAAAAAAGGAGATTTTAAAGCACAGATGTCAGTTCGTTGTTGCTGACTTTAGGGCCAAACAAAGAATGATGTTGGCACCAATTCCGGTCACTTCCTGACAGCTGCGCATGTACGGAGAGTAAAAGTATGGAGGACCAGATAGGACTTTTATTTTTCGGTTTTGCAAGCAAATTTGGGGGATTGGGGGGGGGGGGGGGGGGTCAAAATTTGTGTTTGGCCCTTGATAACTTTGAGTTTGAACCAGCTAGTCTGGGCCATTGGTAAGTATAAAAAATATACAAATTACTTTAAATTTATAATTTTTTTTTCCCGCTCGGTTTCAAGATGGCCGACTGGTGGCCATATTGGATTTTTTTTATGTAAACTTGTGGAGCGAACTACTTCCACAGTTTTAGCCGCATTTTCATGAAACTTCACAAAAATGATCAACATGATTAGGGGAAGTGCGTGACATAATTTATTTCCCGCTCAGTTTCAAGATGGCCGACTGGTGGCCATATTGGAATTTTTTATGTAAACTTGTGGAGTGAACTACTTCTACAGTTTTAGCCTCATTTTCATGAAACTACACAAAAATGATCAACCTGATGAAGGGAAGTGCGTGACATAATTTCTTTCCTGCTTGGTTTCAAGTTTCAAAATGGCCGACTGGCGACCATATTGGATTTTTTTTTTACTTAGAAAAATTGAATGCCCCTTTTCAGTCAACCACACTAGGCGGTATGTCACGGTGGGGGTATAGTGGGTGACAGACAATCTCTAGTATTTCATCTAAATTTGGGAGAACCCATTTGGATTCACGTGAAAATGGTTGCGAGAATCCATACCTGCTCTGAGTGTCCCAGGATCCTATGAGACCACCATGGTTAATCCTCAGTTATGTACTGATAACAAATGTTAATCCTTTATGCAACACAGCTCTTTAATTTTTATACCCTCCGCAAACAAAGTTTGGGGGGGTATATAGGAATCACCCTGTCCATCCGTTCGTCTGTCCATCTGTCCGTCTGTCCATCCTTATAAGTGCAACTCCTCCTAAACCGTTTGAAGAATTTTCATGAAACTTTACACAAGAACTCCATATGAAGATGCGCATGAAGCAATATAATTCTGTTCCGACATTTCCAAGGGGAGATATTCTAACTTATACATTTCAATTGCTACATCATATGGTTGTAAGCGCAACTCCTCCTGAACTGTTCAGTGAATTTTCATGAAACTTTACACAATGGAAGAACTCCATATGAAGATGAGGATGAAGCAATATAATTCCGTTCCGACATTTCCAAGGGGAGATAATCTAACATATACATTTCAATTGCTATGGTTGTGTCCTCTTAAGCGCAACTGTGCGGGGGGTATCACTTTGTGAGCTTGCTCACAGTACCTCTAGTTAAAATATAAATTGAATTTGATATTTTTTTAACAAAATAAGCAATATTTTTATACTGTACCAATGACCCAGACTTAGCTGGTGCTAACTCTAACAAAACCAGGGCCAAACACAAATTTTGCCCCCCAATCCCCAAAATTTGCATCCAAAACAAAAAGAAATCATGTCCTAAAGGACCTCCATACTACGCCTCTACTGCGCATGTGCAGTGACGCAGACGTCCCGAAATTGGCGCCAATTATCATTCTCTGTTTGGCCCTTCATCAGTCAACATCTCACTGATCTTTGTGCTTGTAAATCTCAGTTTAAAGGATGCCAGACACGTAATTTTTGGAGAAAATGTGATTCTAAGGAGGATAGAAGGAGGAGAGGAAAAAGAAGTGACAAAAAATAATCAGGGCTGTACTTAAAATTTTTTGATGAAATTATGTTAAGTTGCCTATTTTCGAGGCATGGGCCTCTTGTTGTCATTCTTGCTAATTGTTGCACTGCTTATTCAGTGTTTCCTCTTCCCTAACCTTCTAAAGTCCCCCCTTGCAATTCTCCCATGCTTTTGGCATATTTTTGAGAAATTTCATTTCTAAAATTTCCTGGGAGAGTTGCTTGGTTACAGAATGTTTTCTGTTATTTTCCCCATAGTTACGTTTTCACCCATGGGTGTATAACGTTTGTGT
Organism: Pictodentalium vernedei; assembly: GCA_031216915.1. Lineage (NCBI taxonomy): Eukaryota > Metazoa > Mollusca > Scaphopoda > Dentaliida > Dentaliidae > Pictodentalium > Pictodentalium vernedei. Next base: position 123,209,265 of record CM062291.1, read on the forward strand.
TCTGCATCTTCTATCTGATGTTCTACAGATTCTCCCCTGGGAGTCTCTGTTTTGCATCAGATAGAGTGTAATTGATGACTGATTCCGGGCCAGTTTTTTCAGTGCCTGGAGTCATGTTTTCTGGTGTTTTTACACTGTTTGTTTTCATTGGCAACAGCCTTTTTTGAGGGGGCTGTTTGCCTTTGCTGTAGTTTATCTCACTATAAGATACATTTATATTATCCGAAAGTGTCTCATTAATTATTTAATATAAATTTAAAATTTTTGACCACACTTTGCCATCGGATCCATCGGGGCTCAACGTTACTTTTCAGCAACTTGGGCTTCGCTGAAAAAATATTTTTTCAAAATTATTTTGTTTTGCAATTGTTTTTTCATTTATTAATGGATCATGTTATTATGTATCTTTGTGTCAGGGGTTTTTGCGAGTAACTAGGACTTATTGTTGTTCTTTCACAATGAAGGGACATTGTTCAAATTGTAATAGGAAGAAATCTTTCTCTGACTTTCATGATCATTGTATTAATTGTAGTCAGTGTTCTCGCATTAATCCCTGTCCTATATGTGAATATTGGGATGAGAAACATTGGAAACGTGTGTCACGATATGTTGTTTCTGGAGAAAGAGCGATTCCGGCTCTTTCTCCGCAAGGTCACTCTACTCTCTCAGTTTCTATTTCAGAGGAACCAGAACAGGGTGATGTTTCCATGTTATCTTCTTCAAGTGTGCGTCCGTCGTCACAAATGAATTCAGAGCTAGCGGCAAAAGTGCTCATGGAGATTAGACAAATGTCGTCCGCTAGCTCGCCCGGTGTAGCGTCCATTCACCGAATGGTTCGGCAGCCGGGTTCGTCCGATGCGGTCCAAGAGGAAATTTTGGGTGATGCTAGCACTATAAACATAATAGATGCACAACCAGTGACGGCGGATAGTAAGCGAGAACGGAGGAAGCCTTTGAGTCCGGTTCCTAGCTCGTCCAGGTCCAGCCGGGCCGCGAGCGAGAGAGGCCCCTCTCTCATACAACAACATCTGGGACCAGATGTTGTGGTACAAAATGTGTCTTTAGCGGAGCATACGTCCGTCGCTCGGGACGCTCCGTTGTATAAGCAGTCCGCAGAGACTGTTAAGGCTTCCTCTTCTCGTCAGCGCACACGACCGCACCTTGGCTGCGTGACCGCCGATATATTACCAGCTTCGCCGATCAAGGATTCTTCGGCGACCAGGTCACACCATCCGGCAGCCAGGGATTCGAGACCGATGGAATCTGGACGTTTGCATAGGAAACGTATGCGGGAGCCATCTGATGCGGAGCTGCCCTCGGCGAAGCAGCGAAAGACTGCGCCTCCGCAGGTCTCGACGCCGGACATTCTTGTGCAGATAGCACAGCTTATCGCAGCATCCCAGCAGCCGACAGAAACGGTGTCGGATCGTGAATTATCCGACGGCGCTGGGTCGGTACGCTCCGCCGAAGCATCGGGGGCGGACGACCGGGAACATCATGAGGTCCGACCGGATGGTGAAAGGGATACGGATGACTTGGAGCTATCCCTTTCGGAACAACATAAAGCTGCCGTCGACTTCATCCGGCACTTTCTCCCTCAAGTTGTTCCGTCGGGCCAGACTGCTGCGCTTCCGGACAAGAGAATTATAGCGTCATTGGACTCTGAATTTTTTGAGCGGTTCAGGGACATCGCTCCCGAGTTTCCGTCGCAGTCCAATAATGTTGCAAGAACATTTGAATTATTGAACGACGCTATATTTAAACTTGCTTTCAGGACGGGGAAAGCAGGTTTCTTGTCCGCTAATACTCTCAACCTGCCTTTCATTAATGCAAGGAATAAATTCGATACGGCAGGACAGGGTATACCGAGAGTTCCTCTGCGTATGGACGACGAGGCGGAAGACTTAGAGCTATCATTACCGTCGTCAGCTTCTATTCCAACCGCTGTGTTGGAAACAGCTATTGCGTCTAACAGAGCCAATTTAGATGCCTTATCTTACGCAGATCACCTTACTAAGGCGTTATCACTGCGCCTTCAGGGGAAAGAGTTTCAGGATATACAATCCTCTTTAAGACTTCTTTCAAGGGCAGTAGCTTATTCCACATGTAACTCCGCCCTTTCAGTGGCAAATCTGGAGTTGGTTAGACGTGACGCAGCCCTAGCTACATCCACACTAGTGGATTCTAAGGTGAAGAACTCTCTTAGAGTCGCTTCGGTCTCAGGAGAACTTCTCTTTGACGGCAAGCTTTCCGCTATTTATGATAAAATTAAAAAGAAAGCTAATGATTCTCTGTTGTTCAGATCTGCTCCTAAGAAGTCGGATACGGCAGACACGAATAAGACAGGCACTTCTGGGTCTAATGCGCCCAAGAGAGGTTCCTATAGAGGTTCCGGTGCGTCCTCTTGGTCTTATTCGAGAGACCGTCAGGATAGCAACTCTCGTTCGGGACGTCCTTCAGGCCGGGACAATCGGTCGGACGCCCCGAGGTCGACGAGGCGAGGTGCGGGTCGTGGAAGACGTGGTTTCTCCTACCGCAGGCCTCGCAGGTCCAGGAGGTGATGGCTTAAACCTCTATCGCGTTCCGGTTGGCGGAAGGTTGTCGAGCTTTTCACAAGAATGGGCGTCGATTACGGACGACCCTTGGGTGACTTCGGAAGGTCTAAAGATATCCTTCAAACGAAAGCCTCCATTAACTCGAAGTCCAAAGTGGACTCATCTTCCGTCAAATCCACAGAAAAGAGACGCTCTGTTATCAGAGGTGCAGTCTCTTTTAATGAAGAACGCGGTAGAGGTCGTAGAAAACCAGGAATCTCCGGGATTCTACAGCCATCTGTTTCTGGTTCCGAAACCAGACGGCTCGTTCCGTCCAGTCATAGATTTGAGCTGGATAAACAAGCTGATCGTCGCTCCGAAGTTTTATATGGAGACGATTCGATCGGTCAGAGCGAGTATTCGGGTGAACGATTATGCAACGAGCATAGATCTCAAAGATGCGTACTTTCACGTCATGGTACATCCGACATTCCGAAAGTATCTACGCTTCGCAGTCCTAGGAGTGGTGTATCAATTCCGGGCGATGTGCTTCGGATTGAATCTAGCACCCTGGGCTTTCACTCGGGTAATGAACTCGGTAATGATCTACTTCCGAGCTCATTCGTCTGCGGTTACGTCGGCCTACCTGGACAACATTCTTCAGAGGTACGGCAACGAGTTAACGCTTCAGAACGATGTTCAGAATCTTCTTCTATTGCTCCGACGTCTCGGTTTTATAGTAAACGAGGAGAAGTCGGATCTGGTGCCGTCCAAGTCATTCACTCATCTGGGAATGAGCTTCGAGACGCACAACAATCTCGTTCGTCTGCCGTTAACCAGAGCGAAATTAGTCAGTTGTTACGCTCGCTATTGTCTGCACGCAGACAAAGTCACGACGAGAGAATTTATGAGACTGATAGGTCTGTGCGGAGCCGCCGCGGATCTCATTCCGATGGGGCGGTTACGCACACGTCCTCTTCAAATTTTCCTGACTCAGAATTGGAGTGTGAAAATTCATTCGCTCGATGTAGACGTTCTCTTGTCAGATCAAGTGAAACAAGAGATACAGACTTGGGCAAACATTCAGTGGTTAACTCAAGGAGTTCCGCTGCAGTTGCCGGATCCGAGTTTTACCGTTATGACGGATGCCAGTCAAACAGGTTGGGGTGCATCATTAATCCCAACGGATTCGAGATGCCAGGGTCTTTGGGATGCGCAATTCCTGTGCAAGCACATAAACATCAAGGAAATGATGTCAATTTGGCTTGCATTATGTCACTGGATGGACATTATTCACGATGCTCATGTCCAAATCCTATCCGACAATACGACAGTAGTGGCGTATATACGGAATCAGGGAGGCACTCATTCAGTTCCGTTGTTCAATCTAACGGAAAGAATCCTTCTGTTTGCGTTAGAACATCACGTTCTTCTTTCGGTCCGTCACATACCGGGTCGTCTGAATGTGCTAGCAGACTCCCTTTCACGAAAGGGTCGCTTGTTGCCGTCGGAGTGGACTCTCAACAAACAAGTATTCGATCAGATTTGCTACCAATGGGAACGGCCAATGATAGACTTATTTGCGACACATCTCAACAATCAGTTGCAGACGTATGTGTCTCCGTGTCCAGATCCAAGAGCTTTTGCAGTAGACGCTCTGTCGATCCCTTGGGACGGAATGATAGGATATGCGTATCCTCCAGCGCCGTTAATTCAACAAGTATTGCTAAAGATAAAACAATCTCAATGCAAGATTCTGTTGGTAGCATCTCTGTCGCCACAGAGACCGTGGATAAATCTACTCAGGTGTCTGTTGTGGGACCTACCGCGGAAGCTTCCTCCACGGGAGGATCTTCTTTCGCAGGGGAAATCGCGCCAACTCCATCACAACCCGCAAGGTCTCAACCTTCACGTTTTTCCGTTGTGCGGTCCTTCTTGCATGGCAAGCACTTTACAGGACGAGCAGTGGACGCGATTTCTAACTGTAGGAGGACCTCCTCTTCGCTAAACTATGCGGCTAAGTGGAAGGTTTTTCGTCGTTGGTGTAGGGATCATTCTGTAGATATATTCGATCCCTCTATACCAGACATTGCAAACTTTCTAGTATACTTGTTTGACGAAATCAAACTGCAGCCTGTTACTATAAAGGGTTATAGATCTATGTTATCTGATACCTATGCACATCATGATAGTTTACAAATTGGATCTAATGTCTCTTTATCGAAGTTGGTTAGAAACTTTTCGATAAATAGACCCAGAACTCTTAGATTAATTCCTAAGTGGAATTTAGCTTGGGTTCTCCTTAAATTGAAGGAAAAGCCATTTGAACCTCTTGGGACAGTAGATTTCAAATTCTTATCTTATAAGACAGCTTTTCTCTTAGCTTTCTCTTCTGCCAGAAGAGTCAGTGAGCTTCATGCACTATCGGTGGATGATTCTCATTATCGTAGTGTTGGGAACACTATCACCTTCACTACTAATGTGGGTTTTTTAGCTAAGAATCAGGCTCCTAATAAATATCCGGAACCTATTGTTATTAAGGCTCTTCCGTCTTCAGACGGGCGTAGGCCTTTACTCTGTCCTGTTAGAGCACTACGTATAAACAGAGATCTCAGTGTATCAGAAAGGGACGGAAACGTTTCTTTCTGTCTTTGATGCCTAATAGAAAGGACATTTCAGTCCATTCTATTGCTAGATGGATTCAGTTAACTATCCGTACTGCTTATGAAGATTTATCTTCTTCTCAGCAGTCTGTGCTTAAGATTTCTGCTCATGAAGTAAGAGCTCTTTCTACTTCCTGGGCTTATGCTAATAGTGTTGCTATTACAGATTTAATGAAGGCTGCTTATTGGTCTCAGCCATCCACATTTACGAATTTTTATCTCAGAAATATTGAGTCCATTTCTGGAGACCTGCATTGTTTAGGTCCGTTATCTGTTGCTCAGAATGTCGTCCACTAAACAGTTGCAACTATAGTTATGCAGGCTTTCTGTTCCGGCAGTGACTCCGTCCGGCTGCCCTCTTCGCTCTGGGCTATTTGACCCAGGGCAAGGGGAAGGGGGGGGGGGGGCGGGTGTTCCCTTAGGTCACCTGCTTTATAGTGAAAAGCAAGGGAATGCCTCCTCCAAGTCAGTATTTCTGAGTCGCTTCCGGGATGGTTTTAAAGTGTAATATTAATGTTTAAATTCATTCATGTCTTATTTTTAAAGTGTAGCTCGGTGTGAAGCATTTGTATATGTCAAGTGTCAAACGGGCTTTAATATTCAATACTCGGACACTTTTAAATGACTATAAAGAGTCTCAATTCTCTGGACTACTTTATTTATTGGCTTGCTTTAAAAATAATTAGTATAAGGGTTATACTGGATGTTAATAGAGAACATGAATGTTATTGTGCTCAATTATTAAGGGTAGTGTATCTTTCTAATTTAATATTAAATAAGAAAGATACATGTAAAGCCTAATACTCCTTTTCTCCTTAAGGGGTTACCTCTTTACTATATAGTTGAGCTTATTGGATTTTCCTCTATGTCCTAGGCCCTCCAGCCTGTTTACTATTCAGCTAAGTCTGGGTCATTGGTACAGTATAAAAATGTTAAAAAATTTATAGTAATTTATATATTTTTTATACTTACCAATGACCCAGACGGGGATGGCCCTCCCTGGAGTTGGGAACTCTTGCCTCCCCGCTGAGTACATAGCGCTAACCAGGCACTGCCAGTAAGAATGATAATTGGCGCCAATTTTGGGACGTCTGCGTCACTGCGCATGCGCAGTAGAGGCGTAGTATGGAGGTCCTTTAGGACATGATTTCTTTTTGTTTTGGATGCAAATTTTGGGGATTGGGGGGCAAAATTTGTGTTTGGCCCTGGTTTTGTTAGAGTTAGCACCAGCTAAGTCTGGGTCATTGGTAAGTATAAAAAATATATAAATTACTATAAATTTTTTAACATTTATCAATAAAACTTTACGAATATGGATGCCATTGGAACCGGCTCAGTGAGCCGGTTCCAATGTCAGCCATATTTGTACAATTTTATTTTCAAAGTTTCAGGATATTTCTTGTCATGTTAGCCTTGTATTGGATAATTTGCTACTGCTATGTTAGGTAAAGGGTTAAATTGACTCTATTTTCACGTGAATTCTAGCAGAGGTGCACCGAGAATCTTTGCATGAATGGATTCTTGAATTCTCGTCGAAATATTAGCCCTGCTTTGTTTTAATGAATAATATACGGATGGTAGATTCACTCTGCAAACCTTCAGGTATCCATAGAATTTATCCTCAGACTTTTCAAGATTCAGTATCATTGCAGTCTTCCTGCAAATTTATTTTGCCAGGTATCTTGTAGGAATCATTCTGAATTTGTGCCTATCCTTACACTGGACAGACATTTCATATCCATTATCAATACTCTATAGCATAATGAGATCCTCAGTTGAAACTCAATGTGGGCATTCAGTTTACCCATTGCTCAATATGCCAGCCTAATATGCACAGCATTTCACACAAAAATGGGAGGATGCTGACTCGTTGGTGAAATGGTGAGATCATTGGACTTCAAACTGAAAGGTCAGTGGTTCTTTCCTGACCAGCAGTAACTGTATTTTGTCCTAGGGTAAGGCACTTAATCCTGGTTGACACCTGGGGACACATTGACATTGTGTACTAAGATGTACAGCACGTTGATGATGCACTTGCCATGAACCAATCCTAACCCTGTTTGTGAGGAGTTAATATGTAGTGGAGTCTGACATTTACTTGCCACTGCTCAGTGGTTCTCTCCCTGCATGGTGAGCCTGGGTGTCAAAAGTGTCATTAAACCCCAATAAATAAATAAATAAATAAAAACTTAAGGTTTCATTGGGTGGCAATAAATATCGTTGTCTGGCCATAGTAAACAAAATTTACAAATATGATTTTCACTCTGAATCTCATCAGTGATATCTTAGATTGTGACCAAAACTGTAAATAAGCAGACTGTCATCTAAAGAATGAGGTCCACAGAGGGTGAGTTTGGAGATGCTACCCTGCACAGCAGGGTAGCATCACTAAATTACCTTCTGTGAACCTCAGTCTGAATCAAGGTCTCAAGCCTGAACAGAATGTGGTACCTGGAGGATAAATTGGCCCACTGTGTGGCGTAGCATCAGCAAATTCACCCTCTGGGGACCTCATTCTGCAAATGGCAGATTGCTTATTTCCAGGCTTGATTATGATCGATATATCCTATACATTGTGTTCTTAATATTTAACAGAAGAAACAGTTTGAGTATTTGAACATACCAGATGACCAGCTCACTCCTGAACAACTGGAGATAAAGAAGAGACAAAGGATTCTGGCACTAGCTAGAGAAGGTCGTATCCGAGCACAGGCTTTACAGAAAGAGAAAAGGCAAAAGGTACAGTTATCAGAAGGTTGCAAATTCATGTAACTCAGTTTGTCACTGATCTTAGCCTATTAATAGTAGAATATCTTTATTACTGTGACACATTCTATCAAAAAGCTGGCAGGTTGCAAGCCTGCAAACAAGCAGCCTGTCATGGTCATTGAGGGGCACAATTTGTATGTTTAACAGGCACCAATTCCTTTGTGCCTGAAACAATGACCAGTACAGTTTCTTGAAATTGAACATAAGTTTGTACAAGTTTGAACATACATTTCAAAAGAATACTTTTAGACACTTTTTTTTATCTGTCTGTAATTTATAAATCTTCAATTTTAGTATGCTTCACCGAATGCTTGACTTGTAATAATTTATTAAAAAGCCCCTTTAGAGAGAGCTCACCAATAAACAATAATAAGACAAGAAAAAGTGACGTGGTGAATTTGATTGGTAGATATAACAGGGCTTATATTTCGATGAGAATCTGAGAATCGATCCACGCAAAGATTCTCACAACAAAACCAGTGAAAATCCATGCAGATTCTTGCTACACATCCACTAGGATTTGTGTTAAAAGAATTGAGTCAGTTTAACCCTTTACCTAACATAGCAGCAGCAGCAGCAGCAAATTAATCAATACAAGGCTGACATGACCTGAAGAATCCTCACACTTTGTCAGTAAAATTGTTCAACTATGGCTGTCATTGGAACTGGCTCAATGAGCCAGTTCCAATGACATCCATATTAAATTTGTAAAGTTTTATTGATAAATTTTGTTTATTTATTTAAAAATTATCAAATTCAGTTTGTTTTAAAATTAAAAAGCTGTGTTGGGTAAAGGTTCAATGTGTTATCAGTATACAACAGGGGTTCATTCTTTGCATCTTGGGGTGAGAGACTTTACAAAAATACTTCTTGCCTGGAAATGGTACATAAATAATATTGAAAATAAAGACCGAGTGTAATTTTTGCTATATTTGATCAACAGCACCGGCTCCCATGCCACCAGCCATGCTAATTCAAGTCTCACTAGTTACTACCTCAGTTGAAAGCAAATTTAAAGTTTCCAGGCAATGTCAACAATGAGCTGCAGCTGGCAGTGCAGTGTCTAGTACCGATAATTCTCACACCCATTTCTGTTTTTGAACTATGATCCTTACTGGGTAATATTCCAGCTACATCACTAAGCAAGGGCAGATCCAGAGGGGGGACTAGTCCCCCCCTCCCCAAGCCCACTAAAAAAAGTCATGCTCTTATTCCACACAATCTTGTCCTATAACGCCCCTCATTAACTAATGACATCACATTGCCAAATAAGGGACATGATCCTCTTTTTAGAATTCGCAGAATATCGGTTATTTATAGAACTGACTACAGTCACTTCTGCAAGTATCCACTGTCTGCAAAATCGATAGTCGAAAGCGGGACGCAATGAAGCGAAGTATAAAAGAATATTTTGTTGCCACAAGGCCGAAGAAATGGTATGTGCCTGGTATCATTATTTTTACATTGCATACCCCAAACTTGAAGTTAATGTTAATGGGGAGCCAATATTTTCAGACACGTATGTTTCCTAGTTCTAATTGTACCACCCACTTGAAAAGTGGGAGGTATATAGTCATCACTTGGTCTGACCGTATGTCCATCCGTACGTCCATCCGTCTGTCCTTCCATCTGTCCGTCAGTCCGTTATGCTTTGGGGGGGGGGGGGGGGTACACATCTGCTCTCCACAACTCCTCCGAAACCAGTGAATGGATTTCATTGAAACTCTCAGACATTCTTTTACATACATTGCAGATGTGCACCTCCTATTTTCTTTTGAGGTATTTTCATTTCTACAGTTTCCCATATTGAAAAATGAACTTTGTTAAATTCAATTGACATTCTGTACAGATCTGCTATCTGCAACTCCTCTTAAACCATTGAACAGATTTCATTGAAACTTTCAGACATTCTTCTACATACATTGCAGATGTGCACCTCCTATTTTCTTTTCAGATATTTTCATATTTACACTTCCCCATATTCAAAAATGGTCTTCGTCAATTCAGGTTTTAGTAGGGAGGGGTATAGATCTGCTATCCGCTACTCCTCTTAAACCATTGAACAAACTCCATTGGAACTCGCAGACCTTCTTTTACATACATTGAAGATGTACACCTTCAGTTTTTCTTTCAGATGTTTTCATATTTTGATGTCTGTCCGTCCGTCCATCTGTTACGCTTTAGGGATGTACACATCTGCTATTCGCAACTCCTCTTAAACCAGTGAACGGATTCCATTGAAAATCTCAGACACTCTTTTACTTACATTGAAGATGTGCACCTCCTATTTTGTTTTCAGATTTTTTCATTTCTACAGTTTCCCATATTGAAAAATGAACTTTGTCAAATTCAATTGACCTTCTGTACAGATCTGCTATCCACAACTCCTCTTAAACCATTGAACAGATTTCATTGAAACTTTCAGACATTCTTTTACATACATTGAAGATGTGCACCTCCTATTTTCTCTTCAGATATTTTCATATTTACAGTTCCCCATATTCAAAAATGGTCTTTGTCAATTCAAGCTTCGTGGTGGAGGTGTGTGTGGGGGGATGTCAGTGTTTGTGCTCTCTACATTAAACACACTTTTACTGTTATAAAATGTTTCTTGGTGGGAGTGGGTGGTATCATTTAGTGAGCAGTGCTCACAGTTTTTCTAGTTTGTGATATGCCTTCTCCATTACTGTATAGAGAGACTAACATGTAATTCCTTTTAAATTTATTTTCCTTTCACCTTGGATTGCAGGCTTGGGAACTATGTTAGTCTGCTAATTCTGAAGTCCTTGGCCCTCCGCCTTTTTACGATTCAGCTAGTCTGGGCCATTGGTTTATAGTATAAAAATATTATAAATTTAAAGTAATTGGTATATTTTTTATACTTACCAATGGTCCTGACCGGTATGGCCCTTCCATGAGTGGGCACTCATACCTCCCCGCTGAGTTATAACAGTAGTAGGCACAACTAGGAAGAATGATGTTTGGCACTTATACCTCCCCTCTGAGTTATGTAGTACTCTATTCTACAAAGAATGATGTTGGCGTCAATTCCGGTCACTTCCTGATGGCTGCGCATGCGCAGAGATTAAAAGTATGCAGGATCAGATGGACTTTTAATTTCGGTTTTGCAAGCAAATTTTGGGGATTGAGGGGGTTCAGAATTTGTGTTTGGCCCTTTATAACTTTGAGTTTGCACCAGCGAGTCTGGGCCATTGGAAAGCATAAAAACTATACAAATTACTTTAAATTTATCATTTTTTTTTTACCAATGCAAACTTAAAGTAAAAATTAAATGGTTTATGTCAGATTTTTTACCTAAGTTAACAAAATTGATAAATTTGTCCTCTTCTTGCACAACCCACGCTATTCTGTAAATTATGAGGCCTAAAACATAAAACAAACCAAGACCATGAACTGGTAATTTTGCACATTAAATGGTATTTCTAATAGATTACCAAATGTAACTGGCATATCCACCCAGTGTTATTTACAAAAATTTCCATTCAATTTTCTTTTTTTCATTTTTTGCCACCAAATCATAGTTTATTTTACCTCACTGGAGTGAGCTCACAGCTCTTGTCCCAGTCAGGGGTCATAAGGTTTGTTTTGAAAGCAAACAATGATAATTTTCTGTTTTTCAACAATTTATTTCACAAATGTTGTCTTCTAGTCGTGTAAGTAAAGAAAGGGCACTGAGTGAAGCTGTGACCATCATTAACATTTGACCACAAACAAACAAATGGAAGGATGAACAAATGGAAAAACTAGGCTTAAACAAATGGAAGGATGAACAATGGAAAAACTAGCCTCAGATCACATGTACTTCATGATCAGTTGCTCTTTGATCACAGCTAAAAATTGTGTATTTCAGATAATCGTAAAAAATTAAATTTCGTCAGCACAAAATTTGAAATTCTTGTTCAGTCTATTAACTCCTTGCATGCTGCTGGCAGATATTCCTGCCCAGGATAAGGAATAGTTGCCAATGAAATAAGTAAAATTTGAGCACTTTTATCAATGTTCTTCCTTGCACATTGGATCATCTGGTTGACCAGTGCTTTCTTGAGTTAAATTTATATGAAATTTTCATAAATTCTAGTCATGTGTGCTTCACAGCGACCATGATTAGATTTTATTAAAAAAATGTTAAAAGAATACTATGCGGGTTAAGAGTTAAACTTGAGTTTCATTCAAACAATAGTCATTCATTGGTTAGTAATATAGCGTAATCTCCAATAAAAAAATGGTATATCTTCAAAAACCTTATGAAGTGAAAATGATAAATATTTTCATTATTTTTGTTAGGAACTAGAAGAAGAAAAAAAACTGGAACAACTCCGATTGAAAGACTTTTCAACATGGTTGAAAGAGGTTCGGCAAAGGAGACAGGTAAGACTGTGAAATATTAGCCTTTAAAGTTGCTTAATGCAGTTGTAACAACAGTGTGGGATATATGGGGGGTTAGATTCAAGTTTCTTCAAATCGAGTCCCTGGATTAATAATTGGGCTCCCTGCAGAAGCCCAAATTTTAACTTACTGAAATATGAGGAAATTTCTTCAAAAATCTTCTTCTTCAGATCCACCAGTCAGAATGCTTTCATATTTGGATATACAACATCTCTAGGGGGGTCAGATTCAAGTTCATTCAAATCGGGACCCTGGTTTAACATTTTTGCTCCCTATTTGAGCCTAAAGTTTAACTTAGTGCAATGTGAGGTGATTACTTTAAAAACCTTCTTCATGTCCACCAGTCAGAATTCTTTCCTATTTGGTATATGACATCACAAGGGGGATCAAATTCAAGTTTGTTCAATTTGAGTCTTTTGGTTAACATTTGGGCTCTATGGGCAGGGATGGGGTGGGGGGGGGGGGGGTGCATGTTAGGTTCAGGTTTGTTCAAATCCATTCCTTAGTGTTTTTCCCATAAAATCTGCCTCTCATGACTTCATTTCTTTGTAGTGTTGATGAACCATGTCTAACTGAATGTGACCCCAAATACTTATTTGAACCACTTTGGCCGGTGAGTGTTTAAGGCCCCTTGGGGCCTCTTGTTTTACTCTGGTTTTTGTTGAAACCTGAAATGGCTAATTTTGAATTTCTATAATATAATTACAAACTATCCTGTATTCTCGAGTTACAAAGTTTTACCAACTCATGAAAACAAATGGCAGCTGATAATCAGGAAAAAAATAATGGAGAGCCTTGAAGACCACTTGTGGCCGTTATTGTTCTGCCTTGTTTCTGAGATCATGATGTCACATGAACTTACTGTGTATTTTATAATCAGACCATAATTTTGAAAACTTTTGGACATGGTTACATACTAAGGTTTTAAACAGCATTAAATTCTTGAATAACTAAAGTTTTTAAATGTTTTACCCCAAAACATAGTTTATGAACACTCATTGGAATGGGCTCATAAAGCTCAACAAAGTGAGGGGTCATAATTTATGTTTTGGAGGTAAAAATTGAAAAAGTAATAAAATTTGAATGGCTATTTTTTGGAATAAAACCAGCAGGTTATAGCTATTGTGGAAGGTAAAAGGTTAAGTCAATTCATTTTTACAGTACCAGTACAGTACATGTTATACTGTTTTTATAGAATGTGTCATGGCACCGAAGCAGTTAAGTGGTTATTGTAGAATGTATGCCTTTATTCAGTACAGGATAAATTTTTTCTAAAGTTCCTGCCTCCAAATTAAAAGTACACAATAAATTTTGAGGTCCCATGTAGAAAGGGGCTATCTCTGTAGCCTCGTGCTGCATGGGACTCGAAAATTTCCATTTTCTTGTGAGTTCTAAGATTTTAAATTTTTATACCAAAATTTATTTTTTAAATACCAACGAAATACCAATTGCCTAATATTCCTCTTTCCTCTCAGATGAAAAAGAGTGCAGAATTTAGAGTTCTTAAGAAAATACCCCTAAGGAGACATTAAAATTGTCAAAAGACAAAAAAGAAAACTGAACTGGTTTTGCCAGGTGCCGATTTGTGTAGGTATACAAAAACCTGTACCCTATTTGACCTGTCACCTTTTGCCCAGTTCTGGCCAGTATTGCGCAATAATATCAATTTCTGATTTTGAAATAAATTCACTATACATGAAAACATGTGTGCGGGGAGGCAAGCAGTAAAAATAGTAGTTATTTTGTGGGGGGGGGGGGGGGGGGGCAATCATGCTGGATTACTTTGGTAAGTATCTCAAAAATAAAATTTGGTATAAAAATTAATTTTTTTCTCAATTTACCAAAGTAATACAAACTGCCACCTGGACAATAGGATGGAGGCAGTATAATGTATATTGAGTTATAATAATAGTACATGTATATTATAAGCCCATAAAAGCATTCTAAGGGAACATAAAGCCTCTATGACCAAAATAAAGATTTCATCATGTCCTGGGGAAAGAGTTGCTCGTAAGGGGATGATGAAAACAATACATACAAACAAGCTATAACTCAGAATATGTTCAATATGAGGTATAACAAAAATACCAAAAGATACACATAAATATATAAATATAAATATATAGAGGTTATCGTTGGCTCAGTTGGTATGGTAACAGAGCATTTATGGCCAGGCGATTGGGTGTCATAGACCCGGGATCAACTCCCACGAAGCCACCTTCCAAAAATTTCACAGTTTTCAATCCAGTGGGGCCGTGTTAGGGCTATGCCTGGTGGAATTCCTGCTTGACATAGGCGATATATAAATATATAGAAATACATGCGTTATACATGCCCTTAATACAAGGCATTACTCCCAGGCAATAAAGTATGGAGGGCTTCAAAATACCTGATAATCCAGCCAGATAGAAAAAGGGAACAGGCCAGAGAAAAGCTAAACTGTTCAGAACTATCCTAGAAATGTCAGGGCATTCAAAATGCAAACATTTGATTCCCTACTGTGAAACAAAATAAAAAATCGAATGAAGAAACATAAGTTCCAAAACAATATCTATGAGGAAAACTAGCCATAAAACCTGGGTTAGAATTTTGCCAAGCAAATAAATTCAAAAACATTCATCCCCTGATGTTGGTAGCAATAACAAACCTGAGCCTTCTGGACGTGAATATGAGTAAACACCCAGGCCAAAATTTTTTTATTGGGGTTTAAAGATACTTTTGACAGCCACGGAACACCATGTTAGGCATTAATACAGATGGACGAAGCCTGAATACACAGGGAACCACCAAGCCAAGACTAGCAACTGTAAGACTAAAAATAATAGAACCTAAAACTATATACTGACAAGGGTAACAAAAATATCATAAATAACTCAAGGCAAAACGACAATCAGACTGCAGATAATAAAACACCTGAGTTAATAACTGCTTGTGCTGCTACCATAGCATCCACTGAATAATATATTC
The DNA here is from genome assembly GCA_031216915.1 of Pictodentalium vernedei. Taxonomy (NCBI): domain Eukaryota; kingdom Metazoa; phylum Mollusca; class Scaphopoda; order Dentaliida; family Dentaliidae; genus Pictodentalium; species Pictodentalium vernedei. Next base: position 123,224,605 of record CM062291.1, read on the forward strand.
CCATGAGGAAGCCAGGGCCCTAGCTTCATGAGCTGAAAATCTGAGAAAAGCCATCATTAGTAGATACTGTTCATAAGATAATCGAAAAGCCATTCGGATCCAACTAAAAACATACCAGCTTTTCAGAATACCACTATATCTTTCAGCATATGTCTACTGTTCAAACGCTTACCAAAAATGGCCGCTGACTGATTACTGGTTATTTGAGCTCGCAATCGTCTGATGCCGATTCCAATTGTAATACCATGCACTACTAGACAAGTCGAAGCTCGCAAAGAACTACATTAAATTGAACATATTTTACAGTATTTACAGTCTGTTCATTACTAGATAAGTCGAGACTCAAAAGAACTACATTAAATTGAACATATTTCACTCTGTTAAACTCTGTTGACTCAGGTCCAGTAAAATTACCTGTCATGCACACTTGGGTGGTAAACGTGGCTCTCAGAGCCACGTTTACCACCCAATTGCGCGGAACTGGTAATTTTTACTGCGTCCTGAGTCAATGGAGTACAACCTTTACTTTTCCGGTATGAACTGGCGATTGCCGCAAGTACACTCAGTTGTAAGCTTTACAAGTCGTTTAACTTGTATATCCTGTAAAGGGGTGTCTAGAGAGATTAAGAATACACTTTGTTGTGGTTTTTCAACTTTATTGAATGGTATCATTAACATCAGTTTACATTAACAATTGAACAATTGCAGGAGATAATAAAATGCGTTTTATGAATCATCACAAAATGCTTGGCAACAATCGGTTGAACCAATGCTCTAGGAGCCGTGGCAGTTGTCAGCCGATTGTGGTGGCCGGTTCCGATCATCAGTTGAGCACTACATATGTCCTGATAGCTCTAATTGAGCATTAGACAGATCTATAGTATGACAGATCAGAGAGAGGTAAACAAGAAATAATGAAAGTCATATATAAGCATGCAAGGGAATTAATGCAAAAATGACATGATTAATAAATAATTCAGCACTTCCCAAGACAGGGATAACATGGGAAAATGATGAAAAGTAGTATGAACATATATACCGAATACAATATAATATGATCAAAAGGATGCTAATAACAATAACTCATGGAGGGCCTAATAGAAACTGTACCCACAGACAAAAGTTTTGAATCTGTAACTCCTCTGCAAGACATGAATAAAATAGGGCTTGTGCAATCTAAACTAATTAGCATATAAATATTAATTGTTCAGTCCACACTGAAAGAGAAAAACCACTGCAGAAACCCCTGGAAGTGAAGCACTGTTTGTTTACTGTGTTGAACAAGCTCTGTTTCACTAAAATAGGACCCAGTCGCTAATGCTTGGGGTGCGAGTCCTCTAAAATAGGCAACATGGGTTATAAACGATTGACAGACCTTGACTTTATCTCCATGTTGTTGTCATGATTACCAATAAATAATAAATAAATGAAAGAGAAAGAACTAACAAAATAAAAGGCATATAAGCTACTGCTAATACATGATGGCAGGGTTTTCACAATCCAAATCAGTAAAATTGATAGAACTCCTGTCCAATTAGTGAGCTTTCATTAGGAAATTCTTGGAAAAGGAGAATGACAGAGTAGAACTCCTAAAGCTTCCGGAAGGGTGATGTGAATGAAAAAAGGTATCTAAATTCATACATGTCGTGTTCATACACCCATCACCCCCCCCTTACCCCCTCCTATCTTCCAAAAATTGAAAATAACAACAGTAAAACTAAGATAGATAAAGGTATAAACCAGTCTAAATAACATCTAAATAACTGTTTATAGTTTCTAATGATTCAGAGGGGTAAATAGGTGGAGGGGGGGGGGGGGGGCAAAACCTTACTGTATATATATATGTACCAATGCAACATATAACTGAGGTTCATGAAAGTAATGACACCTGAGCTACCTGAAGAGCTTTCAGAATATACTGAATCTCAGTGTGAGACCAAGAAAGACATTGACGACTAGAAAAGTGGCAATGTTAGTAGAAGTCAACCCTTTTTGTTGTGCACATATTAGGTGCAATGTTAACACTCACCCCCAAGACATAGGACTCAAAAAAGTAGCTGGTTGTCCCTGACACAGACATTCCAGATATGGACCCAGCTACAATGACGCTGGCATGTTTTTTCCGTTGATATCTGTTGCAAGAAACTGTACACAATATTCTGGAAGAAAAAACCTGAAAAATACAAATAATAAGGTTAGCAATGTGAAGCAATGAATAGCATTGAAAGTGACCTTTAAAGGGTACAAATGAAAATACACACTGGAAAACCAAACTTTCCACCAATGGACCAACAATAGAAACAAACGAGCATGATCCGATAACTGAAAGAAAAATCCAACAAAATAAAAAAATAGCATGTTGTTGGAATAATCTAGTGGTAATAAACATGATACATAATAATGACTTAATGAAGACGTATCCCAGTATTAAAAAAATCAACCTGTAACCCCAACATCGCAAGGCTGAGGATCACATTTTCAGGGGTGGGGGGGGGAGGGGTGGGGGGGATTTTTCAAAGTGGCTAGAAAGGCATAAAATCTCCAAAATAAGGGAAAAAAATTAAGCCTTCACCTCAGACCCAAGACGAAGAAATAAAATACGTCAAAGTGAAGAAGAAAAAGGAGGTTTAGCCATCAGGAAAGTGGTTAACACCAATATAGATGCATATTACTTAGTGATAAATAGCACTAAACTAATTCCAAATATTTTTGTAATGAAATAATTTGCTCGAAAACAGGTGATACCATGATACATCGTTAATCCAAATTAGACTAAGATTTAAACAGTGTATTTTCCCGAGAGAATTCTTCATAATAACAGCCTGGAACCCATAGAAAACATTGCTGCACTGATGAAACTAGTCCAAACCTCCAAGGAACCTTTGAAACCTGCACATAACTTGATAATTTTTTGCAGAGCTGAGAATTTCACATCCTCTTCAAGGACATCAAAAAGATGTAATTAATATTATTGTGCAATTCTGGCAGGAACTGGACAATAGGTGACAGGTCAAATAGGGTACAGTTCGCAGGGGTTTTGTGCACCTACACAAATTGGCACCTGGCAAAACCGGTTCGGTTTTCTTTTTTGTCTTTTAATTTATAGTCACCTATGGGGTCTTTTCTTAGGAACTTTTAATTCTGCACTCTGACAGGAAAGAGCAATATAAGGCAATTTGTATCACTTTGGAAAGTTGAGAAAAAAAAGGTTTTATTATAACTGTATTTTATTAAATTGCATCACATTTATTCACAGCAACTCATGGAGAAAAGAAATTCAAGAAAGCAAAGGAAAGCCGACATGGCAAAGCGTAAAACTTATGCTGCTCAGCAAAGAATGAGAATTATCACACAGTTGGCACAAGGTGAATTTACGATGCATTTTAGTGAACATTAGCCAGGGTTCATACAGTCTTGAAAAGCCCTTGAATTGTCAACACTGGCCCTAAAATGCTCTAGAGCCTGTAATTGTCTTGAAAAACACTTGAAAAGTTGGCAACCTACCTTGAAAAGTCATTAATTTTATTATATCTGCAATATGGACACCTGTTATGTGGGCAATGTAACTGTTTTATTTGTTGAGCCTGTCAATAAAGTGAATATTAAACATTGGTTTATCAGGGTTCGCACGCGGGTCCTGGAACCTTGAAAGTCCTGGAATTTGGCAATTTTAAATTCCAGGCCTGGAAAGTCATGGAAAACAAACGTTTTATTAGGCCGGTCCTTGAAAGTCCTGGAAAACCCGGTCAAAATTTTAGGGGCACCGTCGAATGTGCTCCAATTCACCTCTTGCTTTTTTGTTTTCGGTCGCGTGTTGTATTTTTCTGTGCATTTTGGAAAAGAATTATCTTGTGTTTGCTTGTGAAGTCATTCATTTTGATATTAAAATACCGGGAAAGTGTGTGTTTCAAGAAAAATGGACCGATAAGAAGGAATGTAAAGAGTGGATTACGAGTGATTCGAAAGACAAACATAGGGCAAAATGTCTGGCGTGTGTAAAGTCGTCCGAAGTAGAAATTTTGGCGAGTCAGCACCGATTAGCCACGTGTGGTAAATATATCGCATATTTTTTGTTATTACAGATACAAATGTTGGTCATGGAAATTCACATTTTTGGTGCTTGAAAGTCTTGGAAAAGTCCTTGAATTTCATTCTTGATTCGGGGTACGAACCCTGGTTTATGTATGTTTTGAAGTAATTTTCCACTGATTCCACAAATTAAATTCGTTCAAATCGACGCATACATTGCTGTTCTCAAAGTCTCTACCCCTGCTAACAACACATTACCGCTAATAGACTTGCCATGTAATCAGTCAAACAATGAAACTAGAAATAATTGTCATAATTGTTTTTATATGTTTCCCCAAATAATTCGTCCCTTGAGTGCAGCATGGTGTCATCTGCAATGCTAAAGAATGGCAGATGGCATCTTGTTCCACTCGAGGGTTGGATTAAAACAAATATAATATAACAAGTCACGTTGTAAGTTTTACAAACAATGTTTTTTGTGAAGAATTATTTAGGAAATTCAGATGGATTCAAATAGTTAATTAATGGCCCTAAATTTTATACATCTGGCCCTAATGTGCCTTAAGAAGGCCTTGAATTTAAAAATGATAATTCTGTATGAACCCTGTTAGCAGATATCAGCTATGTTATTCTCAGGCCTGGCATTCTGAAAAATGCAGGAGGGCAAAAAATCGCTCTCCTCAATCAGCTCAGGGGAGCAATTAGCTTTACACAGCATTTTAAGTATCCAGTTGAAGGAACTCATTGAAACTGAAACCAACAGACTGCATCAGTGATTGTATTAACTTTACTGAGGTAAAGCGAAATCTCTTAGACAACTAGATGTCTCACTCAACAACCGAACACACACTTGACAAGACCTGTGTGTGTATCCAGACCTGTTGTCCAAGAAAGTCATACGCCTACCACTACCACCTTCAACCCCCTAAGGGGGGTTGAAGGTGCTAGTGGTAGGCGTATGACTTTCTTGGACAACAGGTCTGCTTGAATCTACAGTCACATCCTGGTGCAAGTGCTTCAAGTGACAGGATAGTAGTAATGGTAGTATATTATAGTGTCAATATTCCTTGAATAATTTCCACTCAAACTGTGATGTCAGTTGTTGAACTTAAAACTGACAGAAAAAAAAATATTGCTGTGAACCATTTTGCTACAAATGATTGCAACTGTGTTTGGGTATGGTTGCAGCCATTACCTTTTACCACTAAACCAGTTTCAAAATGAAATTACGTGATGTTATGTGACTTCGAAGTTAAATTACATTTTTGTTTTACAACAAAAATTTAATGTGAGCATAATACATGTAATCTCAATCATCCCAGACCAAAATATTTAGGAGGGCAATTTTTCGCTCTCCTTAATTCTTTCAGGAGGGCAGTAAGGAGAGCTAAAAAATCGCTCTCCTGAAATTGCCAAGCCTGTATTCTGATGTATTGGTGCTGTTATACTCTGGATCAGGGGTTTGCCCCCCCCCCCCACCCTCCTCCCTCGCATTATAAATAAAAACTGCTGTTCATATTTTCCTGTTTTTAGCTCTGTCTGACAAAAGGTCAGTGGAGCTTTTCTAATGCTCAAGGAGAGGCAAGGGATTACTTGTGCACACCTCTCCTGAAAATTTTAGTACAATGTTTCATCTTCTCAGGAAGTTGAACAGCTTTCAAACACTTATTTCTGTACTTTAAAAACCCATTTCCAACCATTTTTAGCTCAACTTGACAAAGTCAAGCTGAGCTATTGCCATCACTTCTCGTCCGCCGGCGTACGTACGTACGTACGTACGTACGTACGTTAGTACGTACGTCCACAATTTCCTTTGGCACACCTCACAGGTCACATTTATGATCAGATTACTTTGAAACTTCTTATGCTTGTTTGGGGTGACCTCTAGATGGGAGCTATCGATTTTCTTCAATTTCCATCAGAAAATGTTGCCGCGGCCAACGTTCTTAGAACTTAGTTTAGTCAAACCACAATATTTCCCTTTGGCACACCCTACAGGGCACATTTATGATTTGATTGCTTTGAAACCTGATACGCTTATTTAGGGTGACCTCTAGATGGGAGCTATCGATTTTCTTCAATATCCGGCAAAAAATGTTGCCACGGCCAACGTTCGTAGAACTTAGTTTAGTCAGACCTCAATATTTCCCTTTGGCACACCCTACAGGGTACATTTACGATCAGATTGCTTTGAAACCTGGTATGCTTGTTTGGGGAGACCTCTCGATGGGAGCTATCGATTTTCTTCAATTTCTGTCAAAAAATGTTGCCGCGGCCAACGTTCTTAGAACTTAGTTTAGTCAGAAGACTCAATATTTCCATTTGGCACACCCTACAGGGTACATTTATGATCGGATTGCTTTGAAACCTGGCATGCTTGTTTGGGGTGACGTCTAGATAGGAGCTATCAATTTTCTTCAATTTCTGTCAAAAAATGTTGCCGCGGCCAACGTTCTTAGAACTTAGTTTAGTCAAACCACAATATTTCCCTTTGGCACACCCTACAGGGCACATTTATGATTTGATTGCTTTGAAACCTGGTATGCTTATTTAGGGTGACCTCTAGATGGGAGCTATCGATTTTCTTCAATTTCCGGCAAAAAATGTTGCCACGGCCAACGTTCGTAGAACTTAGTTCCGTCAGACCTCAATATTTCCCTTTGGCACACCCTACAGGGCCCATTTATGATCAGATTGCTTTGAAACCTGGTATGCTTGTTTGGGGAGACCTCTAGATGGGAGCTATCGATTTTCTTCAATTTCTGTCAAAAACTGTTGCCGCGGCCAACGTTCTTAGAACTTAGTTTAGTCAGAAGACTCAATATTTCCCTTTGGCACACCCTACAGGGTACATTTATGATCGGATTGCTTTGAAACCTGGCATGCTTGTTTGGGGTGACATCTAGATGGGAGCTATCAATTTTCTTCAATTTCCGTCAAAAAATGTTGCCGCGGCCAACGTTTTTAGAACTCAGTTTAGTCAGACCACAATATTTCCCTTTGGCACACCCTACAGGGCACATTTATGATTTGATTGCTTTGAAACCTGGTATGCTTGTTTGGGGAGACCTCTAGATGGGAGCTATCGATTTTCTTCAATTTCCATCAAAAAGTGTTGCCGCGGCCAACGTTCTTGGAACTTGGTTTAGTCAGAAGACTCAATATTTCCCTTTGGCACACCCTACAGGGCACATTTATGATCGGATTGCTTTGAAACCTTTCATGCTTGTTTGGGGTGATCTCTAGATGGGAGCTATCGATTTTCTTCAATTTCCATCAAAAAATGTTGCCGCAGCCAACATTCTTAGGACTTAGTTTAGTCAGACCACAATATTTCCCTTTGGCTCACCCTACAGGGCTCATTTATGATTAGATTGCTTTGAAACCTGGTATGCTTATTTACGGTGACCTCTAGATGGGAGCTATCGATTTTCTTCCATTTCCATCAAAAAATGTTGCCGCAGCCAACATTCTTAGGACTTAGTTTAGTCAGACCACAATATTTCCCTTTTGTACACCCTACAGGGCACATTTATGATTGGATTGCTTTGAAACCTGGCATTCTTGTTTGGGGAGGCCTCTAGATGGGAGCTATCGATTTTCTTCGGTTTCTGTCAAAAAATGTTGCCACTGGCAAAAAAACTGACATTGGTCCCAATGATCTTCAATTTTGCCATTTCATTTATAACTTACCAAGTTCAAGTTTGTCAAGTTGAGCTACAGTGTCATTGACACTTTCATTCCTTTCCATGTCAGTTGACCCAACCCACAGCTGTTGTGTCAACTTCCCAGTTAAATTCAAAGTTTACTGGCCATGGGTTTTAGTCAAGTCTTGGCTGCCTACTAGACTAGAAACCATAACAAAGCCACAGGAGAGAGCTTGTCATTTGTGTAGAAAATTGTCCAGCCTTTGTGAAATAATGCATGCTTTGTAAATGACAGTTTGATAGCAGTGAATTTATATGTACTAGCTCAGTGATACAGTGGAACGCTGTTAACCGAATACTCACTCTGCCAGTGGAAATTATTTAAATAGGTCTAAAAAAAGTTTTAAAATCTTGTTTCTCAGACCCTCCCACATGGTCATTTTGGCTGCAAAATGACTGCCACATGCTCTCTTTTTATTACCAGTGCAAACTTAAAAATATTAAGTTAATAAAATTGATCAATTTGTCCCTTGAGTGCAAGAAGGCTTTGAAGTGCTCTAGCATTGCAGAGCCTTCTTGCACTCAAGGGACAAAATACACTACCACCCATGCTATTCTGTAGATTATGAGGCCTAAAACATAAAACAAACCAAGAGCATGAATTTTTGATGGCAAAGAAGTAATTATCAAAAAATTACAAAAATAAATAAAATAAAAAAACGTCTGCCCACTCGCAGGCAATTTTACAAAAATGGCCTGAGAAACAGAAGATCTACTTTGTGGGGCCTCAACAAGAGTATTTAATTAACAGGGATATGGTCACTTTACTGTTTTTAGCATTAACCATTTATTCAAGTATATCTTGTTTGACAGAACTCTTTGAGCTCTGTCAAACAAGATGTAATTGATGAAATGCCTGTATTGGATGCATTGAGGCTAACTAAACAGGACTAAAAACAAGGGGAATACAGTGATTATTAGGGTAATTTCTCAATATATTACACAATTTTTTATTCAATAAAGAGCTGTGTACTCTATAACCTGTATGCAATTAATCGTTAAAATTTGTACTGAAAGTATTGGTAGATAGTTTTGTGTTTAAAAGTTATATTCAGTTGACAGGTTTATTCAGTCAAGAGCAACCGAATTTATTGACCCCTGTATTACCTTTTACTTTTACTATCCTTTTGGGCATCCCGGAAAGTGGAGCTGAAATAGGACTTTTAATCATTGCCTGAGATGGAAGGCTTCTAAAGTTGGCAACATTAGTATAAATGATTGGCAAAGCATGACTTTATACTTGCATTGTAGGGGAGCACAGTGGCTCAATGGTTACAACATTGGATGTAAAACTGAAAGGTTCTTGGTTTGATCCCCACCTGTGGTAACTGCATTGTGTCCTTAGGAAAGGCACTTAATCCTGATTGCCCACATTGGGGCATGGTTGCAATATGTACTGAGGCATACTGCACATCAATATGGTGCACTCATCTTCAACGAATGCTAATCCTGCGTGTGTAAAGTTAGTATGTTTGGAGTCTGGCATTTGTTCACCACTGCCTGGTGGTTATCTCCAGGTACTCGGGCTTCCTCCACCTGTAAAACTGTCCAACACATGATTACCCTAGCTGTCAAAAGTGTCTTTAAACCCCATTGAATAAATAATAAAATAAATAAACAAATAAGTTAATTAATATAAAAATAAATAAATAAATACTTCTATTGCAATCATGATACAGCTATAGGTGTTGAAAATGATCATTAAAAAATAATATAATAATAATAATTATACTGTTACTAGTGAGTCATAGGTTTTGTGAAAAATTGTTATACCCCCCGCAACAAGTTGTGATGGGGGGGGGTGGGGGGGGAGACTGGAATCACCTTGTCCGTCTGTCCGTCTGTCCATCCGGCCATCTGTCCGTCCATCCATAGACAAAAATTTTGTCCAGAGATTTTCTCAGACGTTCATGATTACTACCATGGGAACCTGCATACCTGTGATTATAGTTCCGGTTGGATTATTTTTTCCAGAATTATGCTCCTTTTCAACTTGAAATAGCTGGCCTAAAATTTTTTCCGGAGATTTTCTCAGATGTTTATGGGTCGATTCCTTTGAAACTTGGTATAGATGTTTACTATTATGGGAACCTGTGCATCTGTTATTATAGTTTTGATCGGACCTTTTTGGCCAGAGTTATGCCCCTTGTCATCTTAGAATGTGCGAATATTGTCCAGAGAGTTTCTGAGATGTTTATGGGTCGATTCCTTTAAAACTTGGTATGGATATTTACTACCATAGGATTCTGTGCACCTGCGACTATAGTTTCGATTGGACCTTTTTGGTCAGAGTTATGTCCCTTTTCATCTTAGAATGTGCAAATTTTGTCTAGAGATTTTCCCAGATGTTTATGGGTTGATTCCTTTGAAACTTGGTATGGATGTTTACTATCATGGGACCCTGTGCACCTGCGATTATAGTTTTTATCCAACCTTTTTTTGCCTGCATTATGCCTCTTTTCATCTTAGAATGCCGAAATTTTGTCGGGAGATTTTCTCAGAAATTCATGGGTCGATTCCTTTGAAACTTGGTATAGATGTTTACTACCATGGGAACCTGTGCACCTGTGATTATAGATTCGATCAGACCTTTTTGCCAGAGTTATGCCCCTTTTCATCACAGAATGCGTGAATTTTGTCCGGAGATTTTCTCAGATGTTTGCGGGTTGATTCCTTTGAAACTTGGTGTGGATCTTCACTACCATGGGAACCTGTGCACCTGCTATTACAGATTTTTTTGGCTAGAGTTATACCCCTTTTCATCTTAGAATAATGGCAGCGGGGAGTATGGACAGGCCCATCTGGGACAGTCACACCTCTAACTTAACCTTTTTTGTTGTTTCACAGTTAGCAGTTCAAAGAAGGGAGATACATTTGGCATGAATGATTCAGACTGGGAAGTTTACAAGGAGATTGTGAGTAAACTGTATACTTGTAAGACTTTATGAACAGTATCTTTGTGTAATAAACTGTTTAACTCTTTACCAAAGATAGATGCCACTATCAGAGAACACTATTCTCAAAACTTGCAATTCAAATTGAATTATTTTTTTCAATTTTTGCCTCAAATACACATTTTATCACCCCTTATTGGGACCAGCTTGTTCTAATGAGTGGGGTCACAAGCAGCTCACTTTCCCCAGAAGATGGGTATTTTGCTCTCTTCTCAAAGAAAAGCATTGTACACCATACAGTGGAATCTTATTAATTGAATATCCACTTTGTCAGAGAATATTATTCAATTGACAGGAATTTTGTCACTTTCTTGTATTCTAGAGATAAACTGAGCATTTATTCTATCATATCTTGCTTGACAGGACTCTTGGAGTTCTGTCAAATAAGATATAATAGATTTAATGTCTGTATTGGATGTACTGAGATTAAGTAGGTCCATAAAAAGGGAATTCAGTAATTGTCAGGGTAATTTCTTGACATATTGCAAGATTTTTTATTCACTTAATCCTTTACCTAACGAATTGGGCCACGTCCGCTCACGTAATATTCAAATTCATCAGAAGAAAAAAAGATTTATTTTTCAAAGAATTTAAACAAAACCATATCATGTTATGGTTTTGTTTAAATTTGTTCAAAAATTAAAAAAAATAATACTTTAAGTGCTAACTTTAACCTATATGTAATTAACAGGTGAAATTTGTACTTTAGGCCTAAAAAAGTTTAAAATCTGTTTCTCAGGCCCTAAACGCATGGTCCTTTTGGTTGCCGCATGCTCTTTTTTTTATAACCAATGCAAACTTAAAAAAAAACTAGACTTTATGATTCTGGAGAATCATGGCTTTTCCCGATGAGATTCCATGATTCTTCATGACTCCACAGTGTCTGATGAATTGTTTTTAACTGTCTCACCAAAGTTCCTTCATTGATGTTATGAGAAAGGTGAGTATAGTAGTCTCAAATGACTCAGTTTGATAAGAAAATTGTTTAGGTAAAAAACATCATTAACGGTGGAGTGGGTTAATATCAATATCGTCGTCCGACAAGTTAATGACCCACAAAAGGAGTTATGTTTGTTTCACACATACCCACTGAGTGATGTGTCTATTTGAAAATGGTCCATTTTATCTCAAATGTATCCAAAATATTGATGTCTGGCAGCTTGTAGAGGATTAACAAGTGCTAACAGGAATATTTTTCCATGCAACTTGTAATGTCACACTAAGAACTGCAAATGGCCATTTTTCTTTGAAAACTTCCAAGATGTTTTCAGAGAAATCCCTGCGCATACGCTCTTTTCCAATTCGACGTGACGAAATGCGAAATTCATGTCGCTCTTCATGGAAAGTGATGCCACAACTATTCCTGAACAAGGAGTGGAAATTTCATGAAAATCTGCCTAGAATTGGCTGAGATATGGTGTTTTGGAGAGAGGAGGTAATTGTTTGAATTTGGTCCTCCCTTTTCAAGCCAGTTCGAAAAAAGACGTCGGAAATGGGCGCAGAATCCTTCAGTGCCTCCTCGCTGGAGTAAGTCCACTTAAATGTTACAATTGTGTGTGACTGGTGGAGAGTTGACTGTAAATGGAAGTTGCTTCTTTAAGACAGCCACCAGGGATCCCAACACAACCTTTAAACCTACGAGAATCTCAGAAGTTTAAAGTCAAGAGAAATTGGCGGTGATTGGGTTTCTGGCAGGCAGGAAAAGATTGACGAAGATTTGCATATTGGACATTAAAATAGCACTTCTGACATACACGAACAGTGTTCAGACCGCTGGAGGCAGCGACTTGAAATTTTCAGAACTTGTTCTACGAACCCTGGCCGACATTTTGGGATTTGTTTGGAGTGTCCGGACCGCGTGAAAAACACCACGCATCGCTTGGAATGTGAGAGTACTATTCGTCCCGACTCTATCAGTTTAGAATGGACACGGGCAGTGTTGTAGATGACTGTAGAGCTGCGATTGAGCATAACGTCCCAGGTTTCGGTGCCACATTGCCTAACCAGCTCCAAAAGAGCGGCGGGGGAGGGGTATCCTGACACTATCTTTAAAACTTAGATAATCGTCAGATGTTGAAGTGAAAAGAAATCGGCGGTGAGTAGGTTTTTTGGCGGGAAACGATTATTGAAAATTTGCCAATTAGACATTAAAATTCCACTTCTCACAAACATGAACCGTGTCTAGACCGCTGAAGGCAGCGACTTCTAATTTTCATAACTTGTTCTACGCACCCTAGCTGACAGTTTGGCATCTGTTGCGAGTGTCGAGGCCGCGTGAAGAACACCACGCATCGCGTGGAAAGTGAGAGTACTATTCGTCCCGACTCTATCAGTTTGGAATGGACTTGGGGACTGTTGTAGACTACTGTAGAGCAGCGATTGAGCATAAAGTCGGAGTTTTTTGTGCCAAATTGCCAAACCGGCTCCAAGGTATTATTTTTCGTCTGTACATCGCCCAGATCGCCTGTAGTTTATACCGTCACCATACGTTGACGTAGCCTTTTGTCATTTTCGCCACTTTCGACCCAGATTTGAGGGTACCTTCCTTCAACCCCATTTTATAGCAAAATCTAGCCATGCTCCCAACAACGCCCTCTCCCCGTCAGCCTGGGTGCTTCTAAAAATAGAAAGGTCAATGGGGAGGGGCCCGTTAGCAAACAAACGAGGGCAGGGCAGGTGTACTTGGTGAACAAACAGTTGTGTGAACATCCCCAGAAGTGAAAACCTTTGCTCAGTGGCTGTAATCAAGATGTTAATTTAGACTCCCATTACGGCCAAGACACTACAGAATGCAAATGGGTGGGTGGCGGGCATCATCACTGGATCTAATGTTGTATTTCATGTTTTCTTTTTTTCTTTATATTCTATTTATTTTTTTTATCTCTCTCTCTCTCTCTCTCTCTCTCTCTCTCTCTCTCTCTCTCTCTCTCTCTCTCTCTCTCTCTCTCTCTCTCTTTCTCTCAGTTTAATTTGTGTTTGTCTATAATGTTTATAATATTTAGATTTTGCTAGATTCTGTTATTTATGGAATACGTTCTGCCATATTGTAAATTATTAGTCACTGTACAGGAACGGAGGGGCTTCTAAGTGGTAAGCACTTGTCCTCCAATCCTGATTTGCATTGTCAAATGGCAAATAAAATATGTTTAATCTAATCTAACAGTAGGGGGGGGGGGGGGGGGGCATGTGTCCTAGGTAAAAAAACAGCAGGGGGGGGGGGGGGGGGGGGGGCAGGTGTCCTAGGTAAAATAAACAGCATATGGGGGGGGGGGGGGGTGATGTCCCTGCTAATTAATTTTAATGGGAGGCAGTTGTTCATGGGGCAGGTGTTCTATCCCACTGCCCAGTATTCAAATTTTCTATGGTACTTGGCCTTGACGGAGATAACATTTCAACAAGAAACAACGGGAAACCTATTTGCAATAAAGCTGCAAATATAAACTTGATTTTAGGACCATTCCATGGACATTTTAAAGCCTACTGCGATATCAGCGTTTCTTACTCTCGTCCTGTCACTACACCGCAGTATTTAACCCGAGTCGAGTTCTGACGTCATGCAAGTTTGACCGACATGCTTTCAATTCTGTTATTGACAACAACATATTTATAATTTCGTGCTTACTGATCCGAATTTTGAAAACGACACACGCAATCGCGAAAGCGTTTTCTGAAAAACACGATTCTGTAAAAGGTTTTAGTGAAATTTGATTATTTTTTTTATTTTCAATTTCGATGGCTCTTGTCGAAAAGGTGCTAATCACTGATCGTCCCAAACGAGATCAAAGACACGCCATAGTTTAATAACAGACAGAGATTCTTCTAAGAATATACATGCGCAATCCTAAAATGCAATAAATCAAGTGTTTTTTCACGTTTTATGAGAGAAATATGTCCAATTGTATCATTGAATCATTTTTAGGTATATTTGGGTGAGAAATTTTCTATACGGACAAAATACAGGCTAAATAAAATATTTGCCATTATTTTCCGCAGACGTATTTTTGTCTTTGCTTCTTGGGGAAATCCATGCTGCTAAATACAACGAAGGTGTGTTATTTGATGTGGTCAGAACCGTCAGGTGGTCGGGTCCGAAACCGCGCCTCGCAAAAGATTTACTGGGGGGTGTCGATTTTACAAGTAATGTAGGCAGCGTACACGGCATGGGCTGTCTGTCTTTAATCCTATAAACAGGGTTAAGGCTTGGTTTTTGAATACCCTTATTTATTTATTTATTTATTTATTTATTTATTTGTTTATTGGTGTTTAAGGTCACATACTTATGCACAATGGCTAATCGTGGCCGTGACAGTTTTATAAGTGGAGGAAGCCGGAGTACACGGAGAGAACCACCAAGCACCGATGAGCAACTGTCAGCTCCTCAACATTCTAACTCTGTTCAAGCTCCGCTCAAGCAGGGTTACAGAGGGTGAAGACATATGTACCATCGACGTGCAGTATGCCTTAGTACACGGCGTCATCGTGCCCCCATGTCGGCAACCGGGCTAAAGTACCTTGCCCAAGGACACAACGTGAGTCGTCCCGGACGGGGATCGGACCCTGGACCTCTAGCATAGAAGTACAACAGTCTACCACTGAGCCACCACGCTCCCTTGAATACCCTTAATACTATCATACATTATCCCTCATGAATTCTGAATCTGATAAAAGAGGTTATGTTTACCTATTACATACCCATTTGCTGCCCGAAAACAGCCGATTTTATCAAAATATTGACGTTTAGCAGCCTGTAGCGGGATTAACAAACGACTAGCGGAATATTCTATCTATGCAATTTGTAAGACCTGCCAATGTCCAATTGTTCTTGAAAATCGCCAACAAGCAGTTAGCGAAATCCACAGAAAATGTAAATTTTAAGCTTTTAAGGGGTATCTCTCCTTATCCAGTCTAAAATAGGTTAGGTTTCATTCTTTTAAATACCCTTACTACTTACAAAACTGATCCTCTGTGAATTCTACGCGCAGTAAAAGAAGTTATATTTCTCTGTTACATATCCATTGGGTGCTCTTGGTGTCTGAAAACAATCCATTTTATCAACATTTTGATGTTTAGCAGCTCGTGGAGAGTTAACGAATGATCAATGGAATATTTTGTCCATGTAACTTGTAATGTCACATGAAGACCCGTGAATGGCCATTTTTTCTTGAAATCTACAAGATGTTTTTTAAGAAATCCAGGGAAAGCATGAACTTTTAAGTCTTTGATGGGTACCGCTGTTTAACCAGCCCAAAACGGGTTAAGACCAGCCCTAAATGGGTTAATGCTTGGTCTGATGAATTCCACTTCCAAAGAAGGAGGTTATGTTTATCTCGCAGGTACACATTGCGTGCAATGGATGCCCAAGGACAGTCCATTTTCTCAAAATTTCTATGCTTTGCAGCCTCTGGAGAGTTAACTAACGCTTACCGGAATATTTTGTCTATGTAACTTGTAATGTCACTCCAAGACCTGCAAATGGTCAATTTTTCTTGAATACTTACTAGATTTTTTGGAGAAATCCACAGAAAACTGGAATTTTAAGCTTTTAAGGGGTACATCCTAACCAGGCGAAAATGGGTTAAGACCTCGATTTTTTGAATACCCTTACTACTTACTAAATTTTTCTCTGTCAGTTTTGCATCCGGTAAAAGAAGTTATGTATCTCTGTGGCATTCCCATTTGTTGTTGTTGGTGTCCAAAAACAGACTATTTTTTCAAAATGTTGACATTTAGCAGCCGATGGAGGGTTAACAAGTGCTTACTGGAATATTTTATCCATGCAACCGGTAATGTGACTCCAAGACCTATCAATGGCCATTTTCTGTTGAAAACTTACAAGATGTTTGTAACGAAATCCACGGAAAACATGATTTTTTTTAGCTTTTGATGGTCTCGCTAATAACCACCCCAAAAGTGGTTAACGCTTGGGTTTTTGAATACCCTTATTACTTACAAAAATGGTCCTCAGTGAATTCCACTTCCAACAAAGGAGATTATGTGTAACTCTCGGACATACATTGCGTGCTGTGTGCGTCCGAAAACAGCCCATTTCAACAAAATTATGATGCTTGGCATTCTGTAGAGGGTTAATAAACGCTCAGCGGAATATTTTGTCCATGCCACTTGTAATGTCACACAAAGACCTGCAAGTAGTCAATTTTTCTTGAAAACCTATGGAATGTATTTAGAGAAATCCACAGAAAATGGGAATTTTTAGATTTTAAGGGGTCTCTCTCTTTAGCCTACCCAAAATGGGTTAAGACTTCGTTTTTTGAATACCCTTACTACTTACAAAAATGTTTCCCTATAGATTGTGCGCTCGATAAAAGAAATCACTTTTCTTTGTGGCGTACCCGTTGGGTGCCGTTGGCGTCCAAAAACAGCCCATTTTATCACAATTTTTACTTTTAGCAGCCCGTGGAGGGTTAACAAATGCTCACCGAAGTATTTTGTCCATGCAACTTCTATTGTCACATCAAGGCCTGGGAGTGACAATTTTCATGAAAATCTACAAGACTCGTTTAGAGAAATCCACGGAAAACCTGAAATTTTTATACTGTACCAATGACCCAGACATAGCTGGTGCTAACTCTTAAAATATAGGGCCAAACACAAATTTTGCCCCCCAATCCCCAAAATTTGCATCTAAAACTAAAGAAAACATGTCCTGAGAGGCCCTCCACACTTCGCCCCTACTGCGCATGCGCAGTGTCAAGGACGTTCCGAAATTGGCGCCATTTATTATTCTAAGTTTGGCCCTTCATCAGTTAACATCTGACTGATCTTTGTGCTTTTAAATCTCAGTTTAAATGATGCCAGACACATAAATATTAGTGAAATGGTGATTCTAAGGAGGATAGAAAAGGAGGAGAGGAAAAGAATGTGTGACAGAATATTATCAGGGCTGTAACTTAAAATTTTTTAATGAAATTATGTTAAGTTACCTATTTTCAAGGCAGCAGCCATTTTGTTGTCATTCTGATTATTTAGTTACACTGTTTTTTCAAGTGTTTTTCCTCTCTCCCTGTCCTTTAAGTTCCCCCTTGCTATTCTCCCATGCTTTTGGCATAATTTCTGTAATTATTATTACTAAAATTTCTTGGGAGTTTAGCTGAATAACAGAATGAATTCTGTTCTTTCCCCATGTTTACGTCTTCACCTACGGGTGGTTAGGCGTTGTGTTCTGCATCTACCATCTGATGTTCTGCAGTTTCTTCCCTGGAAGTCTCTGTTTTGCATCAGATGGTGTATTTTTGGTAACCGATTTCGGGCCTGGGTGCCTGGAGTCTTATTTTAGTGTTTTTACACTCATTGTTTACATTTACAACAGCCCTCTGTGTGAGGGGGGGATTTCTAAATAATAATATCTTTATGTTATTTTAATCATAACTAGATACATTATTATTGTTCGTAAGTGTTGAATAAATTGTTTAAAATATTTTTAAAATTTTTGTCCACACTTAGGCTTGGGATCCATTGGGGCTCAACGTTACTTTTCAGAAACTTGGGCTGTTCTGAAAAAATATTTTTTCAAAATATTTTGATTTCAATTATTTTTTCTATATTAATGGATCATATTATTATTATGTATTTTGATTGCCAGGGGTTAGTGCGAGTACCAGGACTTGTTTTCTTTTCACATTGAAAGGATATTGATCAATTGTTTTAAGAGGAAGTCTTCCTCTGACCTTATTATCATTCTATATGTGGTCGGTGTACTCGCATTAACTCCGGTTCTGTATCGTATGATTTCGATGACAATATGGGAAGCGTATGTCACGGTATGTTGTTGGGGATTTGGACACTCCGGTCCTTTCCCCGCAGGGTCACTCTACTTTATCAATTTCTATTTCAGACGATCAAGATTAGGGTGATGTATCTGTGATGTCTTCCAACAGTGTGCCTCCGTCGTCACAATTAATGAAGGGCTAGCGGAAAAGTGCTCATGTAATACGCCAATTGCCTAAGAGGACCCTAGTAGGTTCGACGGCCTTTGACGTCCGCTAGCTCGCCCGGTGTAGCGTCCATTCACCGAATGGTTCGGCAGCCGGGTTCGTCCGTTGCGGTCTAGAAGGAATTTTGGGGTGATGCGAGCACTATAAAATTAACTTAATGCACACCCAGTGACGGCGGATCGGAGGGAGAACGGAGGAAGCCTTTTAGTCCGGTTCATAGCTCGTTCCGGTCCATCCGGACGGCAAGCGAGAGAGGCCCCTCTCTCGTTCAACAACATCTGGCCCCAGATGTTGTGGTACAATGTGTCGTTAGCGGAGCATACGTCCGTCGCTCGGGACGCTCCGTTGTATAGGCAGTCTGCTGAGACTGCTAAGGCTTCCTCTTCTCGTCAGCGCACACGACCGCACCTTGGCTGCGTGACCGCCGATATATTACCAGCTTCGCCGATCAAGGATTCTTCGGCGACCAGGTCACACCATCCGGCAGCCAGGGATTCGAGACCGATGGACTCCGGACGTTCGCATAGGAAAAGTATGCGGGAGCCATCTGATGCGGAGCTGCCCTCGGCGAAGCAGCGATAGACTGCACCTCCGCAGGTCTCGACGCCGGACATTCTTGTGCACATAGCACAGCTTATCGCAGCATCCCAGCAGCCGACAGGAACGGTGTCGGATCGAGAATTATCCGACAGTGCTGGGTCGGTAGCCGGGGGCTCGAGGCCTGCAGACTCCGGACGTTCGCATAGGAAGTATGCGGGAGTCAACGTACACGGAGCTTCCAGCGGCAATGCATCGTAAGTCCGCTACTGCACAGGCCTCGGGAACGGACGTGCTTTCCTTATTAGCACAGTTTATCGCAGCATCCCAGCATCAACTGTATCTGTCGCATATATTTTATCCGACGATGCTGGGTCGGGACGCTCCGCGGAAGCGGGTACGAACGTCCGAAAGTTTCATCTGGTCCGACGGGATACCGAAAGGGATTCGGTGGATTTCAAGCTTTCCCTTTCGGAACAACATATGCTGCGATGCCGGATAAGAAACTGATAGCGTCGGTGGACTTAGAAATTTTTGGTTCGGTTCAGGGACATCGTCCCTCAGTTCCGACATAGTCCAATAATGTCACACAAACTTTCGAATTATTGAACGACGCTATATATATTATTATTTTATGCTTGCTATCCAAGCATTTCTGGTTTCTTGTTCGAAGAGTTATGGAGATGTCTTTCAAAAGTGTGCCTCTGTCGTCATAGTTAATGAAGAGTTAGCGGCAATAAGTGCTCATGGAATATGTCTATCGCTTACGGAGTGACATTCGCTAGCTCACCCGGTGTAGCGTACATTCATCGAATGGTTCGGCTGCCGGGTTCGTCCGTTGCGGTCTAGGAAGGAGATTTGGGTGATGCGAGCACTTTAATTACTTTAGTACTCACCCAGTGACGGCAGATTGAGGACAGATCGGAGGAAGCCAACAACATAGGGGACCGCATGTCGTGGTTCAGATATTTTACATTCGGAGCATATGTCCGTTGCTCGGGACGCTCCGTTATATTGACAGTCCGAGAGACTGTCTTTAATGCTTCCTCATCCTCACAGCAGGGCACACGACCGCACATTGGCTACGTGACCTCGAGTATCCGATCAGTTTCGGCATTCAGTGATTCCACAGCGAATAGGTCGCGCCATCCGGTAGCCAAGGGACACGAGGCCTATACACTCCGTTCGCTCGCATATTGGAAGTATGCACGGGGTAACGATCTCGGAGCTTCCTGCGGCAATGCATCGTAAGACCGCTGCTCCTCAGGCCTCAGTGACGGACGTGCTATCCGAGTTAGCACAGTTGTTTCGCAGCATCCCAGCAATTGACGGTTTCTCGGTCGAATCAGGAATTATCCGACGGCGCTGGGTCGGTGCGGTCCGCGGTTGCATCAAGCTACGGACGACCGAACGCTTTATAGGGTCCGACAGGATGGCGAAAGGGATTCGAAAGATTTCGAGTTTTCCCTTTAGTAGTATCGGAAGATGCCTTTCATATCTTCTGGCATTTCTTTCAGTGATTATTTTTCGGACTTCATTGCTGCGATCTTGGATAAGAGACTTATAGCGTCATTGGACTCGGAATTTTCGATCGGTACAGGGACTTTGTCCCTGACTTACCGACGCAGTCCAATATTGTCATTACAACATGTGTTTTATTTTTCGACGCTATATATTTATATATATATACAAGCTTGCTACTAAGCATGATAGTTTAGTTTCTTGTCCGCGTGGCTCATTTCTGCCATTTTATCTTTTTTACATATAGTTTATTTTGGCAGAGCAGGGCATACCGAGAGTTCATATGCGTCTAGACGGTGTGATTAAAGACTGCATATATTCTTTTTCGCCGTTTATGTCTTTTCCAATTTCAATGTTGGGATCGACATTATGTATAGTAGACTTAACTTAGACGCTTTATTATACGTAATCCGCCTTACTGAGGCGTTATCATTACGTCTTCAAGAAAAGATTTACGGGATATTATTCTCAATGTAATTTCTTTTGAGGGCAGTAGTTTGTTCACGTATAACTCCGCCCTTCAGTGGCTGATTGGAGTTGGTTAGACGTGATGCAGCCCTAGCTACATCCACGCGTGGATAGTAGGTTAAGAACTCTCTCAGAGTCGCTTCGTTCTCGGAGGAGCTTCTCTTCGACGGCAACTTTCCGGCAATCCATGAATTGCTTGATTTATACATTCTCTTGTCTATCTAGTGTTACAAGAGATTCAGACTGGGGCAAACATTCGGTGGTTGACTCAGAGAGTGCCGCCGCAGTTGCCGGACCCGAGTGTGGCTGTTATGACGGTTGCCAGTCAAACAGATTGGGATATATACTGATCCCTACGGATTCGAAGTGCCAGGGTCTTTGGGTTCCGCAGTCTTTTAGCTATCAGTTTAACTTCCGCGGAATAATGTTTTTTAGGCTTGCCTTATGTCATTGCATGAACATTATTCAGAAACGCATGCCCAAATTCCTGTCCTTTAATTCGACAGTAGTGGCGTATCTCCGGAACCAGGGAGGCACTCTTTCGTTTCCGTTATTCAATTTAATGGAAAGAATCCGTCTGTTGGTTATAGTACACCAAGTTCAGTTTTGGTCCGTCATATTCTGGGTCGTCTGATTGTTTTATCGCACTCCCGTTCTCTTACGGGTCGCTTGTTGCTGTCAGAATGGACTCTCAACAAACAAGTATTCAATCTGATTTGCTATCTATGGGAGCGCCCAATGATGTTTTATTTATGACACAGCTTGCTAATCAATTGCAGACGTATGTGTTGGCTTGTCCAGATCTCTGAACTAATACTCTTAACGCTCTATTGATCTATAGGACGGAATGATAGGATACGCGTATCCTCCGGCGCTGTTGTTTTAGCAGGTATTGCTAAGATAAACAACCACAATACATTTCTGTTGATAGCATCTCTATCTTCACAGAGATCATGAGTAATTTACTCTCTTGTCTACTGTGGATCTTAACGTGAAATCTTCCTCTATGTGAGGATCTTTTTTCACTGGGTAAATCGTGTCATCTTTATCACAACCAGCAAGGTCGCAACCTTCATGTATTCCGTTGTGTGGTCCGTATTGCATTGTAAGCACTGTACTGGACGAGCTTTGGACGCGATTTCTTACTATAGGAGATCCTCTTCTTCGCTATTCTATGCGACTAAAGTGGAGGCTCTTCCGTCGTGGTGTAGGGATCATTATGTTCATATGGTTGATCCCTCCATACTACTCATTGCTATTTTTTAGTATACTTGTTTCACAAGATCTACTGCAGCCTGTTGTTATTTAGGTTATAGGTTTATGTTACCTCATACCTATGCACTCTACGATAGTTTACAATTGAGTCTTTTGTCTCTTTATCTAAGTCAGTTAGTAACTTTTTGATAAATAGACTTAGAATCTTTAGATTAAATTCCTATACGGATTTTAACTTCAGGTTCTTATTTAGCTAAGTAATCATTTGAGCCTCTGGAAACAGTAGTTTTCAAATTCTGACCTTTTAGACAGTAATTCTGTTGGTTTCTCTTTTACTGTAGAGTCAGTGAGTTTCATGCACTATCGATGGATGATTTTCACTTTCATAGTTTCGGAATCAATACTTCCGTTACTATTTAGGTTGGATTGTTGCATAAGAGTTAGGCTCCTATTATCCGGAACCTATTATTTTAAGGTCCTTCCGTCTTCGTATGGGCATAGGCCTTACTCTTTCCGGGTACAGTTTATGTATTTATAAACAGATATCTGTTTATTACAAGGGCGTAAGCTTCTTCTGTCTTTGATGTCTAGTAGAAGGACGTTACGCTCCATTTTATTGTTAATGGATTCTATTAACTAGCGTACTGCTTATGGTATATCATTGGCTTAGCAGTTGTGCTTAAGATTTCGGCTCATGAAGTAAGAGTTCTTCTACTTCTTGGGCTTACATTAATAGTGTTGCTATTATAGATTTTTGAAGGCTGCTCATTGCGCTCAGCCATCCATTCATGAATTTTATCTCAGAAATATCGAGTCCATTTCTGGAGGCCTCTATTGTTAGGTCTATTATCTACTGCTCAGAATGTCATTCACTTAACAGTTGCTACTATAGCTAGGTAGGCTGTCTGTTTCAGCAGTGTCTCCGTTCGGCTGCCCTCTTTGCTCTGGGCTATTTGACCCAGGGCAAGAAAAAGGGGGGGGGGGAGGGTGTTCCCTTGGGTCACCTGTTTTTACTATGAAAACAAGGGGATACCTCCTCCGGAGTTAGTAATTCTGAGCTGTTATTGGGATGGTTGTTTAGTGAGAAGTTTAAGTTTATAAAATTCATTCAAGTCTTAGTTTTTAAAGTATAGCTTTTGAATATTGCATATGTCAACGGACATGATTATGCAATTCTCACACACTTTTAGGAGTATAAGAGTCTCTATTCTCTAGACTTACTTTATTATTGGCTTACTTTAAAAATTATTAGTATAAGGATTATTGGATATTAATAGAGTACATGGATGTATGAAGCTCAATTTTTGGAAGGTGTTGTATCTTTCTAATTTATCATAAATAAGAAAGATACATGTAAGGCCTATTACTTCTTTTCCCTACAGGGGATGACTCTATTTTATTTTATTGAGCGTATTCCATTTTGCTCTATGTCCTTGGCCCTCCAGCCTTTTTACTATTCAGCTATGTCTGGGTCATTGGTACAGTATAAAAATGTTAAAAAATTTATAGTAATTTATATATTTTTTATACTTACCAATGACCCAGACGGGGATGGCCCTCCCAGGAGTTGGGAACTCTTGCCTCCCCGCTGAGTACATAGCGCTTACCAGGCACTGGTTATTAGAATGATGAATGGCGCCAATTTCGGAACGTCCTTGACACTGCGCATGCGCAGTAGGGGCGAAGTGTGGAGGGCCTCTCAGGACATGTTTTCTTTAGTTTTAGATGCAAATTTTGGGGATTGGGGGGCAAAATTTGTGTTTGGCCCTATATTTTAAGAGTTAGCACCAGCTATGTCTGGGTCATTGGTAAGTATAAAAAATATATAAATTACTATAAATTTTTTAACTTTTTTAGCTTTTTGGGGGTACTGCTGTTTAACCAGCCCAAAACGGGTTAATGCTTGGTTTTTTGAACACCATTATTACTTACAAAAATGATTTCCGGTGAATTCCACTTCAAATAAAGGAAGTTATGTTTATCT
Source organism: Pictodentalium vernedei (assembly GCA_031216915.1). NCBI lineage: Eukaryota > Metazoa > Mollusca > Scaphopoda > Dentaliida > Dentaliidae > Pictodentalium > Pictodentalium vernedei. Next base: position 123,248,972 of record CM062291.1, read on the forward strand.
CTCGTGTATCGTTTGGGTGCTCTGGGGGCCTGAAAACGGCCCATTTCATCAAAATTTCGATGTTTGGCAGCCTGTGGAGGGTTACCATATGCATCGCCTGATATGTCATGTGTATCAAAGGTCGTGGCACAGACAGGTCTATCAATGATGAAAGTTTAAAAAAAATCTACAAGACGTGTTTCGAGAAAGTGCCGATAAACCCCAATTTTGACAGTTTTTTGCCAATTGTGACGAAATAAGGGTTAAATCGAAAATTCCGCTTCGGTACATTTTTTGATTTTGTGCCCCTCTATGCGTGTGCAAAATTTTGTGAAAATCGGTCCGAAAATGGCTTCAGAATCGTGCGGACAAAATGTGTGGAAAAAAAAAAAACCCCAAAAAAAAAAAAAAAAAAAAATAATAATCCATAGAAAAACAATAGTCTTTTCCAGAGGGAAAAGCCTAATAATAAATGGTTTATGTCTGCTATTTTACCCAGGTTAATAAAATTGATAAATTTGTCCCTTGAGTGCAATGAGGCTTTGCAGTGCTTTAGCACTGCAAAGTCTCCTTGCACTCAAGGGACGAAATACACCACCACCCTATGGTGGTGTATTTATTTTGTAGATTATGAGGCCTAAAACATAAGCAAACCAAGAACATAAACTTTTGATGGCAAAGAAATAATTACAAAAATAAAAAATAAAATAAGAAAACTGCCCGCCAACATGCAATTTTACAAAAAATGGCATGAGAGACAGAAAATCTACTTTGTAGGCCTAAGGTATGGTAAACGGCTTTGTGTTTCGAAATTATATTCAGTTAACAGGGTTATTTAATTGTCATATATCCAGCTAAGTGGACTCTGCTGTACTCAGAAATACTAGGGAGCTATCTTGGTATATCAGGATATTTTGGAACTTTACATAGTGTTTCATGGATCTCTTTTATAAGGGCTGTCTAGTGTACTTGATAAAATGTTTCTTATTGTAGAATCCAGAATGTGGAGACAGTGATTCAGATGTGGAAGAAGAAAAACTAGAAGAACTGGAAACCATGTTGAAAGAACATGATCCTGAATTTCAAAAGTATCCAAGTGACTCAGTCTGTTTTGTTCTATGGAATTTTGTTCAGTCTTTTGTTGCATACAATTTTGATATGATAATGTTGTTTTCCCTGAACTATGTTTTTCAAATCTGGAGACTTGCTAAAAAGTGTCTAGTCTGAACTACAAATAATCCAAATAAATTTCGAACCTCATTGTAGAAACATAGAAACATGTTAGCATTTTACATGAAGTATCAAAATTGCCCAGATGTTATTGGATGGAAAACTATTTTAAACAGGAAAGTTTTAAATGAATCTGAAAAAAATTCGGAAAACATGCTCCTAAATACATGGAAAAATGTTCCATTTTAACCCTTTATCTATGGACTCTGCCATATTTACAAATTGAGCAGATGAAAAAAAAAATTTTTCGAAAAATTTCAGCAAAAACCCATAAGTGAGTCCCACCTCACGCCTCGCATCCCCCTCCATTGGAACGAGCTTGTCAAACTCATTCCAATCAGAGGCCACATCATATGGTTTTGTAGATATTTTGTGAAAAATTTGAACAAAATACTAATGTAAATAAGAAATTCTGATATTGTGTGTGTCAGGTAAAAGCTTAATAACGTTCACATAGAATTTTATTCTGCAAAATGAAAAGCACTATCTCTCTAGAGAGTAGTCATCAAATATATAAACCTTGTGGAATAATCTACTTTGGGTATGTATTATGAAAATTAAATGTGATGAGCCAACACACAGACGGATGGGCAGACAGAAAGTCAGAAAGACAAATTCAGACACGCATACAAAGCAGGTAAAAAAATCACAAATCATGGGAATCGATTTTAATTCTTGCAAAGTCCTGTTGCGAGAATCAATGTTCACATCTTAAATTTGAAAGTACAGTGGAGCCCACTTAATTGTATATCTCTTAGTTGAATAACCCTGTTAATTGAATATAATTTCCAAACACAAAACCATTTACCATACTTTCAGTATAAAGTTGACCTGTCAATTGCATATAGGTTATAGAGTAAACTCCTGTTAATTAAATAAAATTTTTTGTAAATGTTGAGAAATTACCCAGAAAGTCACCAAATTATCCATGTTTATTGATGTATTAGGCCTCAGTACATCCTTGTGAGGCATTTAATCTATTATATCTTGTCTGACAGAGCTGCAGTGGAGCTCTGTCAAACAAGATATAATAGAATAACTGTACTTTATCTCCAGAATACTAGAGAGTGGCTGAATCCCTGCTAATTGAATACTTGTGTTAATTGAATAATTTTCACAGGCATGGTGTCTTTTCATTTAACAGGATTCCCCTGTACCATTATGCCCTGGTGAGTACATATTCCACAGCAAAAAATAAACATATTTACTTATTTATTTTTTAAATACTGAGCCGCAGGCGAGGCGTTTAAATAAGACATCCAGGTATTAAATCTCCATATACCATGCATATTGACGGAGATAACGTTTTTGTCAAGTTTGAAACACATTAGAAACATAGTGGAAACAAATTTGTGGACGTGTTACTCATGCTCCGCAATCAGGTGGACCCAACTCGTGAATAATTGTTTTGTTTTTACAAACGCTGAAGACAACAGATAAAGTTACATCCCTTGGGTTATTGGAAACTCGTAAACATATCGGAAGCAAAATATTTGTTCACAAATTTGCTCTCTTTTTCTTCTCAGGTTGTTTGATTTAATTGTTCGACAATTTAATTTATAACAGCAAAATATGATCAAATTGTTGGAAATCTGATGATATTTGTGACTATTTTCAGATCTTTTGGTCTGATTTTTAGCTTAACTTGACAAAGTCAAGATAAGTTATTGCCATCACGCGTGCGGAAGTCTGTGAGTCTGTTAGTCTGTGAGTCTGTTCACATTTTCCTTTAACACAGGCTACACCCCGTAGTTCTTGTCCGATCGCCATGAAATTTCATATGCAGGTTTGAGTTCATGTCTAGATTAGAATGTCCCCTTTTCGTCGTGATAGATCAACTGTGATGGCTGCCTGAGCCCAAAACCTGAAAACCTTTAGCACAGTCTACAGGTCGTATTTGTGAAGGGATTTCATGGTAACTTAGTAGGATGACTCCATATATCTAGATGAGAACGTCCCCTTTTGGTCATGATCTGTCAACCGTGATGGCTGCCCAAGTCCGAAACTCAAAAACTTTTAGCACAGTCTACAGATCATATTTAATATGGAGGGATTTCATTGTAATTTGGTAGGATGACTCCGTATAATGTCTAGATGAGAACTTCCCCATTTGGTTGTGATCTGTCAACCATGATGACTGCCCGACCCCAAAACCCCAAAACCTTTAGCACAGTCTGCAGGTCATATTTATTGAAGGATTTCATTGTAACTTGGTAGAATGACTCCATATAATGTCTAGATGAGAACGCCCCCTTTGGATCACGATTGGTCAACAACGGCTACAGGGGCCTGATGCCCGAAAGCCTTTAGCACAGTCTACAGGTCATATTTATGAAGGGATTTCATTGTAACTTGGTAGGATGACTCAGTATAATGTCTAGATGAGGATGTCCCCCTTTTGGTCACGATCGGTCAACCATGATGGCTGCACGAGTCCAAAACCAAAAAAACGTTAGTACAGTCTACAGGCCATATTTATGAAGGGATTTCATGAGAACTCGGTATGATGACTCTGTATAATATCTAGATGAGAATGTCCCCTTTTGGTCATGATCTGTCAACCGCGACGGCTGCCCAAGCCTGAAATCCAAAAACTTTTAACACAGTCTAGGGGGTCATATTTAATATGGAGGGATTTCATTGTAACTTGGTAGGATGACTCTGTATGATGTCTAGATGATAATTTCCCCATTTGGTTGTGATCTGTCAACCGTGATGACCGCCAAGCCCAAAACCCGAGAAACTTTAGCACAGTAAACAGATCATATTTATGGAGTGATTTCATTGTACCTTGGTAGGATGACTCCATATAATGTCTAGATGAGAACGTCCCCTTTTGGTTGTGATCATTCAACCGTGATGGCTGCCCGAGCCCAAAACCCGAAAACCTTTAGCACAGACGACTGGCCATATTTATGAAGGGATTTCATTGTAACTTGATAGGATGACTCATTTTGGAATAATTTCACTGTAACTTGGTAACTTTGGTTGACATACATTAACTGTGAGGGGCACATACATTAACTGTGAGGGCTACATTAACCCCATCCCGCAATTCTTTAGTATAGTCTACACCTCAAATTATTTTTATTGAAAACATAGCATACAGAAACAGAAATTAACATATTCCCAATTATCACAATTCTTGTCTTTTTTCATAATCCTTTCATAAACATTGGACATTATCATTATCATCAAACACAACACACAGTCAGGTTAAGCTACAGTGTCATTGACACTTTCATTATATTGAGGCAAGCAGAGTTTAGAGTTTAACCCTTGGGGGCCAAGTTCCAGTTGTGGTGAGTTTCTTGTCATGCATATACATGCAGAACACCTGTTCTACACCAGGCTTTTGGTGGTCTTGCAGCTTTTGCTAATGGAAATTACAGTACTTTGGCAGTGGTGTTTAGTGATGTCTTGACTGCCTATTTAGGCAGCCAAGACTTCACTGGACACCACTGCTAAGCCAAGTTTTTTTGCCCTCTTATGAGGAAGTAAAATATTACAATTCTCCAGGCTTTTTAACTGGTAGAGTGCTAAATTGTTTTTTGGTCGTCAAAATTTGTTCACTTGTCTTTCCCATGTTACAATTTATGGGAGAATAAGGGCGTGCTCCCATAAATTCTAACAAGGCAAATCCTTAGAGATTAAATATACTCTCCCAAAAAAGAAAGTGTGCATGCTAAAAAATAACACTAAAAAAAGATATATATCATTTTCATTCATGGAAATTTTATTCAATCACAGATGAATCAATCAATTTGTGATCAACATGAAAAATTTCATTACGCTACGACGAATACTCTTGGTGCCATGGAGAGTCAAAGACACTAAGGGTCAAACACAAAAGTCACACACTCAATATCTGGTATGACCTCCGTCTGCATCGACTACTGCTATGCATCTACGCCTCATGGAAGCGAACAAGTTAGCATGGAAGTGTTGTGGGATGTTGTTCCATATTCTGATAAGCTGTCTTTGGAGCTCCACAAGCATTGACGGTGCATGGAGAAGCCGGCGTAGCTGACGTTTCATTTCGTCCCATACGTGCTCAATGGGTGAGATATCGGGTGAATTTGCGGGCCAGGGAAGAACATCCACTTGTTGTTGCTGCAGATACTGTTGAACAAGACGAGCTGCGTGGGGTCGGGCGTTGTTCTGCTGTAGAATGACCAGCTCAGTTCTGTTACGGGCAGTGATGCCATTCCACACCATGAGAGACCCTCCCCCATAACGGTTATGCTCCATGACACATGGATCTGCGTAGCGTTCGTTTCGACGTCTGTACACTCTCTGGCGGCCATCTGATGATGAAAGATGGAAACGACATTCATCTGTGAATAAAACACGTCGCCACCAGTGTAAGGGATGCCTGAGATGTTGTCTACACCACTGCAGTCGAGCACGGCGATGACGTAACGTCAAAATCGGATGAATTGCAGGTCTTCGAGGACGTAAGCCGTATTCTCTCAGCCGGTTGATTACTGTTTGAGGATGTATCCGTCTCAGGTTAGGGATGTTCCTGGCTGTCGTCGTTGCCGTTTGTTGCCGGTTCCGGAGATGGACGACACAGATATACCGATCTTGTGCAGGGGTGGTAACTCGAGGTCTCCCGGAGCGGGGTCGCTCTCGAACGTCATCATGTTGTGCATGTCGATGGACTAGCCTGTCTACAGTGTTATGGTGGCAGTTCAAATGCTGGGCAACCTCTCTGTATGTTCTGCCTGCTCTAATCTTACCCAGGGGAAGGAGACGTTGATTCATTGTCAATCTTGGCATGCTAATGTGGAGTCGTTTTAACAGCAGCGCAAGTTTGAATGTGAACGATAGGAAGGCCTTACTTTAGTGTTTAAATACCCAAGGATTCACACTGCTGCATGAATTTTCAGACTCTCCATGTGCAAAACATGCCTTTTCACAAACATGCAGCACGTCATTTAACGTTAATGCAATTTTAACAGGGAAAGCTGTTTTGTGTTCAATATAACTTATTCATGAACAGGTTAACACTCTTTACACCTACGAAATTATTTTCTTGGAGTTTGATCAATTTCTGCAATGCACACTTTCTTTTTGGGTCGAGTATAGTTTCACTTTGAAGATAATATGAGGTACTTCCACTGAATACAAAGTCATTAAGATGCAGTACCTGCACTTCAGAATGAGCCCAAATATGGTTATCCAGTACTCTTCCAGTTAAGGACACTTTCAGTGGCAAACTGTTTGACTTCTATGTCAGAGGTCCCAAGTGCGATCCCGCATTGTATCCTTGGACAAGGCACTTTATCCTGGTTGCCTACATGGGGGCACGATGACGTCGTGTACTAAGGTGTGCTGGACGTCGAAGTTACACATGTCTTCAACTGCTGTAACCCTGCTTGAGCGGAGCTTGAACAGAGTTAGAATGTCCAGGAGCTGACAGTTGCTCGTCGATGCTTGGTAATTCTCTCCGGGTACTCAGGCTTCCTCCACCCGTAAAACTGTCATGGTCACGATTAGCCATTGTGCATAAGTATGTGTCCGTAAACACTAATAAATAAATAAATCGGGACACTACCAGAATCCATGACAAGAATCAAATAAACATTTTGCGAGAATCAAAGTTGATTCTCATTGTTTTCCTTTGAGAATCGTTAGTCCAAATCAATTCTGATTCTTGTTTTAATTTTAAGCCCTGCAAAGTCCAGCAGTCCAGTCGACAGGCAAACTGACCGACGGATATGAAGACAACATGACAGATCTGTTCTTCAACATGTACTTGAGATAATAAAAATAGATTGTAGTGAACAGATAATAATAGATTGTAATGAACAGATAATAATAAGTAACTCTTGTTTCTCTTTTACGATTTCAAGGGAGCTGGATGATGCTGCAGGGCCAATGACAGAATTTGATATTGCTGAGTACTACCGGATACATCTAGCAGTTGAAAGAATAAGGTATTTTGACAAGTTTATTTTTGAAATTTCATTCTCTAGACATTGATGTCAAAATATCAAAATTTCAAACAGGAAATTATTTTCCTGTATTGATTATTAGTTGCATTACGAGGAAAATTTGCAAGTTCACATTTTGATATATAGCGTTTTGATCTCTGTAGAAAAATTTGAATTTAATATTGTTTTCATCTTTAACTGTTTTTCTAACGTAACAGCTAGGGCTGCACAGTATACCGTTAATTACCGGTATTGAGAACAATACCGGATGAATACCGGTATTGTTTTAAAAGCACCGGTATATCGTAAGAAATGGTATCGGATCAAATTATTGAAGTCGATATATTATTAGGGAAAAAACAGTCAATGTATTCTATCATGTCTGTCAACTTCTGTGATAAAGTACACGTCAATCAATCTTCATTCGACCAATGAAAACACAGTTTGTAGTGTACTTGAGCTGCGTATGTTACAAGTAAGTATACAATTACCAGCAATTTGAAACTGAAAGTTGTATATTTCGGGAGTGCGTTGAATCCAGGGAATGAATACTTTGACACATTTGTGTATGTAATCTAACGTTTTCCCATGTGGATAATAAAATTACTCACAAAATCAATATAGGGATTGTTTGTTTTATTTATTCTATTCCTCTCGAAAACAGATAAAACCTGAAGCCACGTTGATCAACATTTCCATCAACACTGTGAACTTTGAACTTATGAATATTAATAAGCTGTTCAATGGCAACGAAGGCGTGGGTTGGACGTCACTGTCACTTTTCGTCCCAGTTTTAAAACGACAACCAGCAATCTAAAACTCAACTATTTTTTGTAACTTCAAATATTTTTTGTACAGATGTTATCCCAGAAATTAATAATGAATTCAGATAAATATATATCTTGACCCTTTAAGAATTGTGCTAACCACGCATCACATCAGGTGAAATTTTGGGGGCATGAACATTTGCGGTACAGAAACAGAAACAAAGGGAAGGGGAGGCCTGCACAAAAATAATCCATTCAGACATTAATAATTGCCGCTGACATGAACATTAATTACTAACTCAAACACGCCACTGACCTTATCTGTCAACACTTAAAATACAATAGGTCATAAGAAGAACAAAACAGTGCAGAGGAAAATGCAGGGTGCAAAATGCACACACTCCGTAAAGCAGCTGTATTAATTAATATTCATGAACAAAGGAAAAATAAACACCACAGTCAGCTACAGTGACGAACTGTGGGATATTCTTTTCGAACAGAAAAGTAATGGCACTTTATTGTTTTCCCTCCTGTCTGAGCTGTCTCAGTGATGTGATATTAAATCAAAATAAAATAACGCTGTGCACGTATGTAAAAAAAAATGCTTTCTTAAAGATATTGGTTTCAGCTGAACATAAGGTACCGAGTACAGTCAATTTTATTCAATTGTTAACCACCCAAAATATAACTGTGTTGTCAATTGTTTACGAACTCAGTATCCCAGAACATCGCCCGCATTTTTCACCCTCTGAACTAGGCTATGATATACCGGTATATCGTATTTTTTTCAACAACGATACCGGTATTGAATTTGATTACCGTGCAGCCCTAGTAACAGCCATGACCATCCAACACTATTCACAAAAATTGGCCTTGAAATTTTATCATATTTTTATACTGTACCAATGACCCAGACATAGCTGGTGCTAACTCTTAAAATATAGGGCCAAACACAATTTTTGCCCCCCAATCCCCAAAATTTGCATCTAAAACAAAAGAAAACATGTCCTGAAAGGCCCTCCACACTTCGCCCCTACTGCGCATGCGCAGTGTCAAGGACGTTCCGAAATTGGCGCCATTAATCATTCTAAGTTTGGCCCTTCCTCAGTTAACATCTGACTGATCTTTGTGCTTATAAATCTCAGTTTAAATGATGCCAGACACATAAATATTAGTGAAATGGTGATTCTAAGGAGGATAGAGAAGGAGGAGAGGAAAAAAATGTGTGACAGAATATTATCAGGGCTGTAACTTAAAATTTTTTAATGAAATTATGTTAAGTTACCTATTTTCGAGGCAGCAGCCATTTTGTTGTCATTCTGATTATTTAGTTACACTGTTTTTTAAGTGTTTTCCTCTCTCCCTGTCCTTTAAGTCCCCCCTTGCTATTCTCCCATGCTTTTGGCATAGTTTTTGTAAGTATTATTACTAAATTTTCTTGGGAGTTTTAGCTGAATAACAGAATGAATTCTGTTCTTTTCCCCATGTTTACGTCTTCACCTACGGGTGGTTAGGCGTTGTGTTCTGCATCTACCATCTGATGTTCTGCAGTTTCTTCCCTGGAAGTCTCTGTTTTGCATCAGATAGTGTATTTTTGGTAACTGATTTCGGGCCTGGGTGCCTGGAGTCTTATTTTAGTGTTTTTACACTCATTGTTTACATTTACAACAGCCCTCTGTGTGAGGGGGGGATTTCTAAAAAATAATATCTTGATGTTATTTTAATCATAACTAGATACATTATTATTGTTCGTAAGTGTTGAATAAATTGTTTAAAATATTTTTAAAATTTTTGTCCACACTTAGGCTTGGGATCCATTGGGGCTGAACGTTACTTTTCAGAAACTTGGGCTGTTCTGAAAAAATATTTTTTCAAAATATTTTGATTTCAATTATTTTTTCTATATTAATGGATCATATTATTATTATGTATTTTGATTGCCAGGGGTTAGTGCGAGTACCAGGACTTGTTTTCTTTTCACATTGAAAGGATATTGATCAATTGTTTTAAGAGGAAGTCTTCCTCTGACTTTATTATCATTCTATATGTGGTCAGTGTACTCGCATTAACTCCTGTTCTGTATCGTATGATTTCGATGACAATATGGGAAGCGTATGTCACGGTATGTTATTGGGGATTTGGACACTCCGGTCCTTTCCCCGCAGGGTCACTCTACTTTATCAATTTCTTTTTCAGACGATCAAGATTAGGGTGATGTATCTGTGATGTCTTCCAACAGTGTGCCTCCGTCGTCACAATTAATGAAGGGCTAGCGGAAAAGTGCTCATGTAAATACGCCAATTGCCTAAGAGGACCCTAGTAGGATCGACGGCCTTTGACGTCCGCTAGCTCGCCCGGTGTAGCGTCCATTCACCGAATGGTTCGGCAGCCGGGTTCGTCCGTTGCGGTCTAGAAGGAATTTTGGGGTGATGCGAGCACTATAAATTAACCTAATGCACATCCAGTGACGGCGGATCGGAGGGAGAACGGAGGAAGCCTTTTAGTCCGGTTCATAGCTCGTTCCGGTCCATCCGGACGGCAAGCGAGAGAGGCCCCTCTCTCGTTCAACAACATCTGGCCCCAGATGTTGTGGTACAAAATGTGTCGCAAGCGGAGCATACGTCCGTCGCTCGGGACGCTCCGTTGTATAGGCAGTCCGCGGAGACTGCTAAGGCTTCCTCTTCTCGTCAGCGCACACGACCGCACCTTGGCTGCGTGACCGCCGATATATTACCAGCTTCGCCGATCAAGGATTCTTCGGCGACCAGGTCACACCATCCGGTAGCCAGGGACACGAGGCCTGCAGACTCCGGACGTTCGCATAGGAAGTGTGCGGGAGTCAACGTACACGGAGCTTCCGGCGGCAATGCATCGTAAGACCGCTACTGCACAGGCCTCGGGAACGGACGTGCTTTCCTTAATAGCACAGTTTATCGCAGCATCCCAGCATCAACTGAATCTGTCGCATATATTTTATCCGACGATGCTGGGTCGGGACGCTCCGCGGAAGCGGGTACGGACGTCCGAAAGTTTCATCCGGTCCGACGGGATACCGAAAGGGATTCGGAGGATTTCGAGCTTTCCCTTTCGGAACAACATATGCTGTTGTGTATGTCATCTGACTTGGTCTTCTACAGCTTCTTTCGTCGGACCAGAATGCTGCGATGCTGGATAAGAAACTGATAGCGTCGGTGGACTTAGAAATTTTTGGTTCGGTTCAGGGACATCGTCCCTCAGTTCCGACATAGTCCAATAATGTCACACAAACTTTCGAATTATTGAACGACGCTATATATATTATTATTTTATGCTTGCTAACCAAGCATTTCTGGTTTCTTGTTCGAAGAGTTATGGAGATGTCTTTCAAAAGTGTGCCTCTGTCGTCATAGTTAATGAAGAGCTAGCGGCAATAAGTGCTCATGGAATATGTCTATCGCCTACGGAGTGACATTCGCTAGCTCACCCGGTGTAGCGTACATTCATCGAATGGTTCGGCTGCCGGGTTCGTCCGTTGCGGTCTAGGAAGGAGATTTGGGTGATGCGAGCACTTTAATTACTTTAGTACTCACCCAGTGACGGCAGATTGAGGACAGATCGGAGGAAGCCTGTTAGTCCGGTTCCTGGCTTGTCCAGGTCCCTCTCTCGTCCAACAACATAGGGGACCGCATGTTGTGGTTCAGATATTTTACATTCGGAGCATATGTCCGTCGGTCGGGACGCTCCGTTATATTGACAGTCCGAGAGACTGTCCTTAATGCTTCCTCATCCTCACAGCAGGACACACGACCGCACATTGGCTACGTGACCTCGAGTATCCGATCAGTTTCGGCATTCAGTGATTCCACGGCGAATAGGTCGCGCCATCCGGTAGCCAAGGGACACGAGGCCTATACACTCCGTTCGCTCGCATATTGGTAGTATGCACGGGGTAACGATCACGGAGCTTCCAGCGGCAATGCATCGTAAGACCGCTTCTCCTCAGGCCTCAGTGACGGACGTGCTATCCGAGTTAGCACAGTTGTTTCGCAGCATCCCAGCAATTGACAGTTTCTCGGTCGAATCAGGAATTATCCGACGGCGCTGGGTCGGTGCGGTCCGCGGTTGCATCAGGTACGGACGACCGAACGCTTTATAGGGTCCGACAGGATGGCGAAAGGGATTCGAAAGATTTCGAGTTTTCCCTTTAGTAGTATCGGAAGATGCCTTTCATATCTTCTGGCATTATCTTCCAGTGATTGTTATTTCGGACTTCATTGCTGCGATCTTGGATAAGAGACTTATAGCGTCATTGGACTCGGATTTTTCGATCGGTTCAGGGACATTGTCCCTGACTTACCGATGCAGTCCAATATTGTCATTACAACATGTGTTTTATTTTTCGACGCTATATATATATATATACAAGCCTGCTACCAAGCATGATAGTTTAGTTTCTTGTCCGCGTTGCTCATTTCTGCCATTTTATCATTTATACGAATAGTTTATTTTGGCAGAGCAGGGCATACCGAGAGTTCATATGCGTCTAGACGGTGTGATTAAAGACTGCATATAAGCTTTTTCGCCGTTTATGTCTTTTCCAATTTCAATGTTGGGAACGACATGATGTATAGTAGACTTAACTTAGACGCTTTATCATACGTAATCTGCCTTACTGAGGCGTTATCATTACGTCTTCAAGAAAAGATTTACGGGATATTATTCTCAATGTAATTTCTTTTGAGGGCAGTAGTTTGTTCACGTATAACTCCGCCCTTCAGTGGCTGATTGGAGTTGGTTAGACGTGACGCAGCCCTAGCTACATCCACACGCGTGGATAGTAAGGTTAAGAACTCTCTCAGAGTCGCTTCGTTCTCGGAGGAGCTTCTCTTCGACGGCAACTTTTCGGCAATCCATGAATTGCTCGATTTACACGTTCTCTTGTCTATCTAGTGTTACAAGAGATTCAGACTGGGGCAAACATTCGGTGGTTGACTCAGAGAGTGCCACCGCAGTTGCCGGACCCGAGTGTGGCTGTTATGACGGTTGCCAGTCAAACAGATTGGGATATAATACTGATCCCTACGGATTCGAAGTGCCAGGGTCTTTGTGTTCCGCAGTCTCTTAGCAATCAGTTTTCTTCCGCGGAATAATGTTTTTTAGGCTTGCTTTATGTCATTGCATGAACATTATTCAGAAACGCATGCCCAAATTCCTGTCCTTTAATTCGACAGTAGTGGCGTATCTCCAGAACCAGGGAGGCACTCTTTCGTTTCCGTTATTCAATTTAATGGAAAGAATCCGTCTGTTGGTTATAGTACACCAAGTTCAGTTTTGGTCCGTCATATTCCGGGTCGTCTGATTGTTTTATCGGACTCCCGTTCTCTTACGGGTCGCTTGTTGCTGTCAGAATGGACTCTCAACAAACAAGTATTCAATCAGATTTGCTATCTATGGGAGCACCCAATGATGATTTATTTATGACACAGCTTGCTAATCAATTGTAGACGTATGTGTTGGCTTGTCCAGATCTCTGAGCTAATGTTGTTAACGCTCTATTGATCTATAGGACGGAATGATAGGATACGCGTATCCTCCGGCGCTGTTGTTTCAGCAGGTATTGCTAAGATAAACAACCACAATACATTTCTGTTGATAGCATCTCTATCTTCACAGAGATCATGGGTAATTTACTCTCTTGTCTACTGTGGGTCTTAACGTGAAATCTTCCTCTATGTGAGGATCTTTTTTCACTGGGTAAATCGTGTCATCTTTATCACAACCCGCAAGGTCGCAACCTTCATGTATTCCATTGTGTGGTCCGTATTGCATTGTAAGCACTGTACTGGACGAGCTTTGGACGCGATTTCTTACTATAGGAGATCCTCTTCTTCGCTATTCTATGCGGCTAAAGTGGAGGCTCTTCCGTCGTGGTGTAGGGATCATTATGTTCATATTGTTGATCCCTCCATACTACTCATTGCTATTTTTTAGTATACTTGTTTCACAAGATCTACTGAAGCCTGTTATTATTTAGGTTATAGGTTTATGTTACCTCATACCTATGCACTCTACGATAGTTTACAATTGAGTCTTTGGTCTCTTTATCTAAGTCAGTTAGTAACTTTTTGATAAATAGACTTAGAATCTTTAGATTAAATTCCTATATGGATTTTAACTTCGGTTCTTATTTAGCTAAGTAATCATTTGAGCCTCTGGAAACAGTAGTTTTCAAATTCTGACCTTTTAGACAGTAATTCTGTTGGTTTCTCTTTTACTGTAGAGTCAGTGAGTTTCATGCACTATCGATGGATGATTTTCACTTTCGTAGTTTCGGAATCACTACTTCCGTTACTATTTAGGTTGGATTGTTGCATAAGAGTTAGGCTCCTATTATCCGGAACCTATTATTTTAAGGTCCTTCTGTCTTCGTATGGGCATAGGCCTTTACTCTTTCCGGGTACAGTTTATGTATTTATAAACAGATATCTGTTTATTACTATGGGCGTAAGCTTCTGTCTTTGATGTCTAGTAGAAGGACGTTACGCTCCATTTTTTTGTTAATGGATTCTATTAACTATCGGTACTGCTTATGGTATATCATTGACTTAGCAGTTGTGCTTAAGATTTCGGCTCATGAAGTAAGAGTTCTTCTACTTCTTGGCTTACATTAATAGTGTCGCTATTATAGATTTTTGAAGGCCGCTCATTGCGCTCAGCCATCCACATTCATGAATTTTATCTCAGAAATATCGAGTCTATTTCTGGAGGCCTCTATTGTTAGGTCTATTATCTACTGCTCAGAATGTCATTCACTTAACAGTTGCTACTATAGCTAGGTAGGCTGTCTGTTTCGGCAGTGTCTCCGTTCAGCTGCCCTCTTCGCTCTGGGCTATTTGACCCAGGGCAAGAAAAAAAAGGGGGGGGGGGGGGGTGGAGGGTGTTCCCTTGGGTCACCTGTTTTACTATGAAAACAAGGGGATACCTCCTCCGGAGTTAGTAATTCTGAGCTGTTATTGGGATGGTTGTTTAGTGAGAAGTTTAGGTTTTTAAAATTCATTCAAGTCTTAGTTTTTAAAGTATAGCTTTTGAATATTGCATATGTCAACGGACATGATTATGCAATCCTCAGACACTTTTAGGAGTATAAGAGTCTCTATTCTCTAGACTTACTTTATTTATTGGCTTACTTTAAAAATTATTAGTATAAGGATTATATTGGATATTAATAGAGTACATGGATTAGAGCTGTGCGGTATACCGAAACCGAAACCGTATACCGCGGTTTTAGCCAATACCGGCAAACCGAACCGACCTCGGACGAAATACCGTAATACCGGACGCGAACGGTATGAGAACAGACTGCACTTTATACTCACCCAGAATCATGGGTGTTTTAGTATTTTTACGAAATTACGAACGTACCGTATATGTCCATGTATAAGTCGCATCTTTTTGCTTGGAAAAACGGGACCAAAATTGGGGTGCGACTTATACAAAGGTAATTATTTTTCAGCAAGTTTTCAACAGTGATATGAGGACTGAATGGACACCAGATCGGCCCATGTCGACGGTTTGTATCACAGCGATTCACCTGCTTTGAAAATTTGTTTATTTTATTTCACCTCTTTATTTCTTATTTCTGTGTTGTGCATTAACTTGATCACAAAATAAAATTTAAACAAAAATAAATATAAAAAAAAATAAAATAAAAATAGGAGATTATACTCAATGTGTTCTTGTTGATTTTTTTTTTCTCGGTGACCCGGTGAGTGGAGGGGTGGTGAACAATCGAAAATTCAAAACCGCATGCAATTAATTTCCTTCAAAATAATTACGGTACCTGTTCATGTCTTCAACATCTCCAGTAATAATTCACAATAGAATATTCCATGGTTGTATATCTCAACATATTTTGGATATTGGTATGAGTTATTTACGAAATTCGCAAGGCAATCAAATTGTTTACACAGCACACCACATGCGTTTTTTAAGGGGAATTCCCTTTGAAGAAGATTAACAAGAATCATGCAGTTACTTCCCTTTTACTTTACATTCACACTTTCGGGAATTACCGTCGCATCCCGACTTCATGACCTATTTGTTCGCACGTGCAATTCGTTTAAATGGCATGGGAATAAAGCATTTTTCTTTGTAGTTTTACATTTGGATTTACCATTTGAATTCAACTTACCTCGTTCTTACCTGAACACATGCACCGGAGCATTCCTTCTTTTACTGGCGTGAGTAATAACAAACACAGTTGACATATATCTTTTAATAAATACGATACACGAGTAATAACAAACACAGTTGACATATATCTTTTAATAAATACGACACATTATTGAATGTATCAATGAAGAATACAAACAAATATAATTTATAAATATACTGTAATCGGTCATCAAACATCCCTGTTCAGTCCACAAGACTTCCAGACTGACAAAGCCAATATCTTGTAACAAATCCTCGTTTGAACTTTGAATGCTACAGTGTTGTATGTCCCAGTGGGACATAGAACATTGTAGGTCTGAGGCGACAAAATGTCTACTATAAGCTTATGACTGAAATTATCTGACTTTATTTCACTACGTTTTGAATCTCTCACTGAATACCGATACCGAAACCGTAACCGAGGTATTGCAGTAGAAAATACCGAAACCGATACCGAACTCAAAATACCGATACCGCACAGCTCTAACATGGATGTATGAAGCTCAATCTTGGAAGGTGTTGTATCTTTCTAATTTATCATAAATAAGAAAGATACATGTAAGGCCTATTACTTCCTTTTCCCTACAGGGGATGACTCTATTTTATTTTATTGAGCGTATTCCATTTTGCTCTATGTCCTTGGCCCTCCAGCCTTTTTACTATTCAGCTATGTCTGGGTCATTGGTACAGTATAAAAATGTTAAAAAATTTATAGTAATTTATATATGTTTTATACTTACCAATGACCCAGACGGGGATGGCCCTCCCAGGAGTTGGGAACTCTTGCCTCCCCGCTGAGTACATAGCGCTTACCAGGCACTGGTTATTAGAATGATTAATGGCGCCAATTTCGGAACGTCCTTGACACTGCGCATGCGCAGTAGGGGCGAAGTGTGGAGGGCCTTTCAGGACATGTTTTCTTTTGTTTTAGATGCAAATTTTGGGGATTGGGGGGCAAAATTTGTGTTTGGCCCTATATTTTAAGAGTTAGCACCAGCTGTGTCTGGGTCATTGGTAAGTATAAAAAATATATAAATTACTATAAATTTTTTAACTTTTTCAATATTTACCTCAAAACAGCTTTTTTTTTAAAGTTAAACTTTTCTCCAAATTGCTGAATTTTTTTTTATAAATTGATATTCAGAAATTAATTTCCTTCATGACCAATATGCATGTTATAAATTCCTGTTAAATGTATGATAAATGGATTTATTCTGAAAAAACCCTCAATTAACAGGGATAGTCTAGTATTCATTGTTTAGTAAAAGAAGAGTATCCCTTACACTTAACCCTTTCCATTAACCCTTAAAGGCCTAATTCTGACCTTGATTGGTTTTTAATATAACAGAACAGGTGCCCCAACACGTATACTCTGCATAAACGCAAAACATACATTCTAAATACTTAGGCAGTTGTTTCTAGACAAGTCTTGACTGCCTTTATAGGCAGCCAGGACTTTCCAAGAAAGAACTGCAGAGTTACAAGATGTATTCTGTCAAAGAGAAGCAAAAATCTCTAGCACTTGAAAGGTCAATGATACAGAGACCAATCAGGGATATATGTTCACCCATTGTTGTCTAAGTATCAATATTTATTTATTTATTTATTGGTGTTTAAGGTCACCTACTTATTCACAATGGCTAATCATGACCGTGACAGTTTACGGGTGGAGGAGGAAGCTGGAGTACCCGGAGAGAACCATTGAGCATCGATGAGCAACTGTCATCTCCTGAACATTCTAACTCTGTTCAAGCTCTGCTCAAGCAGGATTACAGCGGTTGAAGACGTGCACCATCGATGTGCAGTATGCCTTGGTACACGGTGTCATCGTGCCCCCATGTAGGCAACTGAGATAAAGTGCCTTGCCCAAGGACACAACGCACTTAAAAGGTCAATGATACAGAGACCAATCAGCATGTCAATCAAATGTTGTTACAGTTTGCAATTTTTGCTTTCCAATCATAGCATATGATCCCTCATTGGAACAAGCTCATCAGGTTCGTTCCACTGATGGGTCATAAGCTCGGTATTGGAGGCAAACAGTAAAATTATTTGGTTGTTTTGGAAAACATATCGTAAGTGTCCTCCCGCGTTGTGTCCTTGGGCAAGGCACTTAACCCCGATTGTCCACATGGGGGCACGATGATGCCATGTATTAAGGCGTACTGCACGTCGATGGTGCTCATGTCTTCAACCAATCTAACCATGCATGTGCTGCAGTGCGGAGTTACGATGGTGGAGAGCTGGCAGCTGCTTGTCGTTGCTCGGTGGTTCTCTCCGGATACTCCGGCTTCCTCCACCCGTAAAACTGTCACAGTCATGATTAACCATTGTGCATAAGTATGTGACCTCTTAAACACCAATAAATAGATAAATATTGTAAGTGTCACCTTCTAGTTTACACTTAACCTAAGGTTTCAGCTATATCAGGCCAGCACTATTTTTATACAACAACCAATGGCCCGGACTAGCTGGTGCTAACTCAAAAATTAATCCAGGGCCAAACACAAATTTTGCCCCCCACTCCCCCAAATTTGCATGCAAAACCAAAAAATTGATGTCCTATCTGGTCCTCCATACTTTTCGGATCTGTACATGCGCAGTATCCAGGAAGACACTGAACTTGGCACAAACCATCATTCTTTGTTTGGCCCTAAAGTCAGCAACAATGAACTGACATCTGTGTTTTTAAATCTCATTTTTGAGGAAGCCAGACAAATCAGTGGTAAAATTGATGGATCCAAGGACATACTTGGATGATGAAAGTGAACAACGGGGGTTAGAAACGTTCAGGGCTGTAACTTTATAATTTTTATCAAAATTATTTCATGTTTCCCAATTTCGGGACATGTGCCTGACATCATCATTCTTGCTAATGATTTATCCACTGTTTGTTAAGTGTTCCTTCCCTATCCTTCCTTGAAGCCCTCCTGTTAAACTCCCAAGCTTTTTGGCTTATTTTTATTGAAATTTTTTATTAAATGTCTTGGGAGTTTAACGTGTATTACAGAATGTTTATTCTTTATATCCCCATAGTTACGTCCTCACCCTAGGGGTGTTGGGTCGTTTGGGTCATGCATCTTCTATCTGATGTATCATTTTTAGCTCAACTTTGGCAAAGCCAAATTTGAGGTATTGTCATTGCCCGTCGTCCGTCTGTCTATCCATCGTGCCGCACACACGGCTCGTGCCAGAGGCCGTATTTATGAACCAATCTTTACGAAACTTCTTGGGTACCTTTGTTATCACCGTGAGACAAGAACAAGTGTTTTTGGGTCCGGTCCGAAATTCAAGACGGCCGCTGGCAGCCATTTTGAACAAAATTAGGTGCAATCAGATTTTTGCACAGAACTTCCATATGAAAGCTCTGATTTGAATAATTTTTTGTATGAATGTTTAGTACCATGGGATACATCACATATAATACAGGGTTTTTTCTCATGCTTAAATTATGCAAATTAGACTAACTTTGATTTTTTTAGTGTTACTTTCAGCACTGTAAGTGCAAATGCCAATACGGCTCGGGCTAGAGGCCGTATTTATGAACCGATCTTTACGAAACTTCTTGGGTACCTTTGTTATCACCGTGGAACGAGAACGAGTGTTTTTTATCCAGGCTGAAATTCAAGATGGCCGCTGGCAGCTATTTTGTACAAAATTAGGGGCAATCAGATTTTTGCGCAGAACTTCCATATGAAAGCACTGATTTGAATAATTTTTTGTGTGAATGTTCAGTACCATGGGATACATCACATATAATACGGGGTATTTTTCTCGTGCATAAATTATGCCAATTAGACTAACTTTGATCTATTTAATGTTACTTTCAGCACTGTAACTGCAAATGCCAATACGGCTCGGGCTAGAGGCCGTATTTATGAACCAATCTTTACGAAACTTCTTGGGTACCTTTGTTATCACCGTGGGACGAGAACGAGTGGTTTTGGGTGTGGTCCGAAATTCAAGATGGCCACCAGCAGCTATTTTGTACTTTAGTTAGTACAATCAGTTTTTTGTACAGAACATCTGTATGAAAGTTCTGATTTGAATAAATTTTTGTATGAATGTTTAGTAATATGGAATACATCACATATAATACGGGTTTTTTTCTCGTGCAAAAATTATGCAAATTAGATGAATTTTGATTTATTCAGTGCTACTTATACACAGTAAGTGCACATGTCAATACGGCTCGGGCTAGAGTCTGTATTTATGAACCGATCTTCACGAAACTTCTTGGGTACCTTTGTTATCACCTTGGGACGGGAACAAGTGTTTCTGGGTGCCGTTCAAAATTCGAGATGACTGCCAGTGGCCATTTTGTACAGAAATTAGGTCCAATCAGTTTTTTGTACACAACTCCTATACAGCTCAGGCTAGAGACTGTATTGATGAAACGATCTTTACAAAACTTCTTGGGTACCTTTGTTATCACCATGGGACGAGAATGAGTGTTTATGGGTGCAGTCCAAAATTCAAGATGGGCGTCAGCAGCCATTTTGTACCAGAATTAGTGCAATCAGTTTTTTGTACAGAACTTCTGTATGAAAGCTCTGATTTGAATAAATTTTTGTATGAATGTTTAGTAACATGGAATACATCACATATAATACGGGTTTTTTTCTTGTGCAGAAATTATGCAAATTAGATGAACTTTGATTTATTCGGTACTACTTATACACTGTAAGTGCACATGTCAATACGGCTAGGGCTGGAGGCTGTATTTATGAACCGATCTTCATGAAACTTCTTGGGTACCTTTGTTATCACCTTGGGACGAGAACGAGTGTTTTTGGGTGCGGTCCAAAATTCAAGATGGCTGCCGGCAGCCATTTTGTACCAAAATTAGTGCAATCAGTTTTTTGTACAGAACTTCTGTATGAAAGTTCTGATTTGAATAAATTTCTGTATGAATGTTTAGTAACATGGAATACATCACATATAATACAGGTTTTTTTCTCGAGCAGAAATTATGCAAATTAGAAGAACTTTGATTTATTCAGTACAACTTATACACAGTAAGTGCATGTGTCAATACAGCTCGGGCTAGAGGCTGTATTTATGAACCGATCTTCACAAAACTTCTTGGGTACCTTTGTTATCCCCTTGGGATGAGAACGAGTGTTTCTGGGTGCAGTTGGGGGCACGGTGGCTCAGTTGGTAGAGGTGCAGGCTGCAAGCCGAGAGGTCCTCGGTTCGAATCCCACCTGCGGCAAACGCGTTGTGTCCTTGGGCAAGACACTTCACCCCGATTGCCTACATGGGGGCACGATGACGCTGTGTACGGAGGCGTACTGTACGTCGATGGTGCGCATGTCTTCAACCAATCTAACCCTGCCTGTGCTGCGGTGCAGAGTTCAGAGTTATGATGTTGGAGAGCTGACAGCTGCTCGTCGTTGCTCGGTGGTTCTCTCCGGGTACTCTGGCTTCCTCCACCCGTAAAACTGTCACGGTCACGATTAGCCATTGTGCATAAGTATGTGACCTTAAACACCAATAAATAAATAAATAATTCTGGGTGCGGTCCAAAATTCAAGATGGCTGCCAGTGGCCATTTTGTAGCGAAATTAGCTCCAATCAGTTTTTTGTTCACAACTTCCATACGGTTCGGGCTAGAGTCTGTATTTATGAACTGATCTTCATGAAACTTCTTGGGGTACCTTTGTTATCACCTTGTGATAGGAACGAGTGTTTATCACTGTGTTATGAGAACAAATATTTTTGGGTTCAGTCAGACCCACTCTGGGACTCAAAGATTTCTTTTCTAGTTTAGCATCTAACTTTCACCCCACTTTTACAATACTTTACGTATATATTTGTTACAGGCTACGGTCAGCATTTATGTACAGACCGTTACAATACTTCACATGTACCTTTGTAATCAGGTCATTACCTAGATGTTTGTCATTGCTGTGTCACATACTAGACATGTACATGTCTTAAACAAGTTGAGCTACAGTGGCATTGACACTTTTATTTCTTCATCTGAAGATCTTGCTTTACATCTGGTAGCTTTAAAATCTGTTTGGGCATTTTTTATTCAGTGCCCGAGGTCTTGTTTCCGTTTTTTTCATTGACATTGTTTACATTGGCAACGTCCTTTAAATATATGTAGTTTCTACTTATTATTACTGTAGGATTGTTGTAAGATACATGTTTTAATATTCCTGTAGTGTAGCAATAATTTTTTGATTTTGTCCACACTTAGGCTTTATCAGGATACCTTTGGGCTCTTCATGTTCCCTTTGGGAACTTGAGCTTTTGTCAAAAAATTTTCGAAGGATTTTTTTAAATTAATTTTTCGATTTGTGTTTTGATTATTGATTATTATGTATCTTTATCATATATTTATTATGGAGTTGGTGGGAGTTCAATCAACTCTGTTTGATTAATTATGAAAGCTTATTGCTCAAAATGCAAGGCGAGGAAGTCTTCCTCAGATTTACATGCTTGTTGCCTTGCTTGTAGTCGATGTACTCCCGCAAATTCTTGTCCTACATGTGTTGATTGGGATGACAAACGTTGGACACAGGTGTCACGATATGTTGTTAGCGGTGAGAGGCCAATGCCGGTCCTCTCGCTGCAGAGTCATTCAAGTTTCTCAGTTTCTTTTTCAGAGGAACAAGAACATGGTGATGGTTATGTGACACCTACCAAAAGTGTGCCACCGTCATCGCACTCGGATGAGCAAACAGAGCTAGCTGCTAAGGTGCTCCTGAATATTAGGCAGGGGATAAAGCCACTGGCCGGTGGTTTTAATCCTTTGCCATCAGCTAGCTTGACCGGTGAAGCGGTTACTCCATCCGTGGGAACCGTGACGCCGGGTATGTCCGTTGCGGTCGAAGGAAGTGTAGTGGGTAGAGCGAGCACCTTAAAATCTAAACACAGGGTAGCCGCAGGTCCTTGAAAACCTGGAATGTCCTTGAATTTGAAACGCTATTTTCAAGGCCTGGAAAGTCCTTGAAAACGAGGTATATCAGTAAAAGGTCCTTGAATGTCCTTGAATTTGATAGCCTATTTATCACAAGCATAATAGCGGTCCGAAAGGGAACGAATAACTTCGTTGACAAGTCCAAACAAATAGATGTTATTATTAAAATAGAGGCCGAACCGTCCCAAACTCGAATGCCTGGGACCAAACTGTTAAACAGAAGGGCCGAACCATTCCCAGTTCTAACTTCTAAAATGTACCTACCACAGTAAATTAAATTTAGTCCTTATCAGTTATACTTTGGGGCCCTGAACTACCTACGTTCAGATCTTGGTCGAAATGATCCGGGGAAAGTGATCCCGTCAGCCAGAGTGAAGGTGGTTGGGGCGTAATGACTAGGGACTTTAGTTGCAAATAGACATTTCGCTGTTGTCCTAAACTTCGAAAAATCGAGTATGTGATTTTTGTTGCATTTCATCGTGTTTGTAGTGAACTGTATTTGTGTGACGAAATGATTTAGTACGAATTGACCTGGTGATGAAACGTCCGTAATGTATAGCAATATTCCGAATTTTTACGCAGTTGGCATTCTCCCACAAAGCATTCTATTTAAGCCGCATTCTGATTGGAAGTTTGTTGCAGTAGTCTCTCTTTTAGGTAAATTAATGTGGCCAATCACGCACATGTTTATTGAAGTGTTTTGTGGACTTGGTTTTCGTTTATTAATAAAATTGGAGTGTCTGTGCAAACACAAACACATTACAAGTAACAATTATGCCTGGGAAGTGTACATTTCAGGACCATTGGATCGACCACAGCGAATATAAGCTGTGGGTTATGCCTGTAAAAAAGGACAATCACAGCGCACATTGTCGCTTGTTCCCAAAAAAACTTTAGCGTTCAGAATATGGGTGAGGCAGCTTTACGGTCCCTGATTGAGATTAGTGCAGACATTAAGCCTGTGGAGGAGCAGATCAAACAGTTATCACAGTGATATTATGAAAATGACCATGTTTTATTGTTACGTATATACTAACAGTTAAAAAGAAACTTTGTTGATGTTTTGTAATTTGAATTCATTTGAAGCTAAATAAAAGCAGCACTTCTAGACTAGTGACAGTTACACTATTACAACAGGTGAGTTGAAGTATATTAACAAATATTGGTAAAGTGTGTGTGCACATGTGTGCTTGACAAACAATAAGTAGTCAATTTTACTGTGGTTAACAAGTTGTGAACCGAGGCAAAATTGACTACTTATTGTAAAAGGTCCTTGAATATCCTTGAATTTTCTTCAAAAAGGTCCTTGAAAGTCCTTGAATTTTTTTTTCAATATTCTGGGGGAACCCTGTAAACATGCTCACCCAGCGACCACGGAACTAGGGAAGAAGCCAGCAAGTGTTTTGGGCAGCTCAGCGAAGTCTGAAAGGGCCGCGAACGGGAGAGGTCCCTCTCTATCCCAACAACAGCTGGGGCCTGATGTTGTGATGAAGAACTTGCACGGGCCGGAGCATACGTCCACACCTGCCGTTCGGGACGCTCCGTATAGATTGCAGCCGGCCTCGACTACAGTCACAGCTTCTTCCGCTTCGAATATAAAGCACACACGACTGCATCCTAGCTACCCGACTTCGGATATCCAGCCTGCTGCGCAAAGAAGGGACCACTCTTTGCCCTTGAAGTCGGACCATCCGGTAGCTAGGGAGACGAGGCCTCGATCATCGGGACGTTCGGAGAAGAGATCCATCTCCGACACACGGTCCCAGGAGCAGCAAGCGGCTAAGAAACAGAAGACCACTGCTCCTCAGGCCTTAATGAAGGACTTGCTGTCGCAGATTGCGCAGCTGATCGCAGCATCCCACCAAGGGCAGGTGTAGCCTCCCTCAGACTCAGAACCTGAGCTGTCGGGCGGTGCTGGGTCGGTCCAGTCGTCTGTTCACGCAAATGCAATGGACCAAGATTTGCAACTGATTCTCTCGGATGGTTAAAGGGGTAAGGAAGAGGATTACCCTTCCCTTTCAGAACAGCACATGGCTGCGATGGATTTCATTCATCAATACTACCCTGAATTTGTTCCCGACAAATCAGAATGCTGCGACAATAAGAGAGAAACCGCTGGCGTCATTGGACGCAGACTTTATACGGACAAAGGAAGAAGTTCTTTCTTTTCTGGTTCAGTCTAGGCAGGTGTCGCAGGCCTTCGACATGTAGATGATGCCGTATTCAACCTCGCGAGTGCGAGGAAAAAAGGCGGTTTCTTAACTACATCTTCCATAAACATACCGTTTCTTGGACCACGTTCATTTAAAACGGTCGGAGAAGATGTTCAGAGAGATCCTCTGTGTTTGGATGAGCAGGCCAGGGATCTAGATGTATCCTTACCTGCATCATTCACTATTTGCTCAGACCCAATTGAAACAGCAATTTCATCAAGTAGAGCAAATTTGGACCCAATGCCTTACGCAGATCACCTTACCAGAGCTATGGCGCAACGTCTTAATGGGAAGGAATTTGAGGATGTTCGTACCTCTCTTAGAGTTCTTTCCAGGGCAATTATGTATACCATATATAACTCCGCCCTAACTGTGGCTAATCTGGAGTTAAGCAGACGTGATGCAGCCCTTGTGTCGTCATCACTTATAGATGACAAGGTGAAAAGCTCTCTCCGGGTCGTTCCAGTCTCCGGACATACTATTTTTGATGACAATCTTTCATTAGTCTATGAACAGGCTACTAAGAAAGCACCAAGTGCTCTGCTATTGAAGTCGGTGTCTCATCAACCCACTTCAGCAGACAAGAGTAAAGGATCACGTTCCAGATCTAAAACGTCTAAAGGAAACTCCTCATGAGGGTACAAGAAACCCTTTTACAATACTCTGGAGGTCGTCAATATAGCGACTCTGGAAAGGGGCGTAGGTCTGATAGGGACTATCGGTCAGACGCCCATAGGCCGACGAAATGAGGTTCTTCACGAAGAGGATGTAGTTTCTCCTCCCGTAAGCCTTGTAGGTCATACAGGTTATGTTCAAGACCTCTATTGCTTGCCAGTTGGCGGAAGGTTATCAAACTTCGCGAGAAACTGGATAGCAGTCACGGAAGATCAGTGGGTGAGAAGTGTAGTCTCGGATTGCCTACGGCTATCATTCCGAGCGAAACCCCCACTAACAAGATGTCCGCGTTGGACAAATCTTCTGTCGGATCCTTTCAGAAGAGAGTCTCTACTAGCGGAGGTACAGGCTCTCTTATTAAAGGAAAATCAAGATTCTCAGGGTTTTTACAGTCACCTGTTTCTCGTACCGAAGCCAGATGGCTTGTTCCGCCCGGTAATAGACTTGAGCTGGATAAACGAGCTTATCGTGGCTCCAAAATTCTATATGGAGACCATTCGGTCGGTAAGAGCGAGCATTCGAGTGAATGACCATGCATCAAGCATAGATCTAAAGGATGCATACTTTTATGTCCTGGTACATCCAGCATTCAGAAAGTACCTACGGTTCCCCGTACAAGGGAACTTTTATCAGTTCAGAACTTCAGAGTGATGTGCTTTGGTCTGAACCTGGCTCTCTGGGCATTCACTTGAATAATGAGCTTGGTAATGTCATACTTCCGAGCTTCTTCGTCTGCGGTAACATCGACTAACTTGGACGACATTCTGCAGAGATACGGCAACAGAATTATTCTTCAGAACGATGTTCAGAGTCTGCTTCTATTACTCCAACGTCTCGGTTTCAACGTAAACGAGAAAAAGCCGTTCACTCACTTGGGGATGAGCTTCAAGACTCACAACAATCTGGTTCGTCTGCCGTTACTCAGAGCGAAATTAGTCAATTGTTATTCTCGCTTTTGTCTACACTCAGACGCATTAACAGCGAGGGAATTCATGCGACTGATGGGGTTGTGCAGAGCACTGCGGATCTTATTCCGATGGACCGTCTACGCACGCGTCCCCTCCAGATATTCTTTACTCAGAACTGGAGTGTGAAGACGCATTTGCTCGAAACCAGTATTGTTTTAACAGACCTAATAAAACAAGGGGTTCAGATCTGGGCAGATCTTTGGTGGTTATCCGGCTTTCACGATTATGACAGATGCGAGTCAGACTTGAAGTGTCAGGATCTTTGGGACCCTCGGTTCCTGGAGATGTACATAAACATCAAAGAAATGATGTCAATATGGCTAGCTCTTCAACATTGGATTCACATTATAGCGAACGTCCATGTTCAGATTTTGTCGGACAATTCGACAGTAGTATCTTAAATCAGGAACCAAGGTGGCACTCATTCAATTCCATTATGCGAATTAACGGAGAGGATTCTCCTATGTGTCATGAATCATCAAGTTCATCTTTTTGTCCGTCATATACCAGGTTGTCTGAATGTACTAGCAGACTCGCTCTCTCGGAAAGGTCGCCTGTTGCCATCGGAGTGGACTCTCAACAAGCGAATATTCAGGCAGATTTGCTACCAGTGGGGTCGCCCCATGATAGATCTGTTTGCGACACACCTGAACAATCAGTTACCGACGTTCGTGTCGCCATGCCCAGATCATCGAGCATATGGAGTAGACGCTCTGTCGATCTCATGGGATGGAATGATAGGATATGCGTATCCTCCAACTCCGTTGATTCAGCAGATTCTGTTAAAAATCAAACAGTCTCGTTGCAAAATTCTACTAGTAGCACCTCTGTCGTCATAGAAACCTTGGATCAATCTTCTCAGGTGTTTGTTATGGGACGTTCCGCAGAAGGACCTTTTTCATCAGGGGAAGTCGCACACCGCATCACAACCCAGAAGGCCTCAACCTTCACGTATTTCCATTGTGCAGTCCTTCTTGCGCGGAAAAACAGTTTACAGGACGCGCAGTGGACGCAATTTCTAACTGCAGGAGGTCCTCCTCTACATTGAACTATGCAGCGAAGTGGAGGGTTTTCTTTTGTTGGTGTCGGGATCAGTCGATAGACGTTTATGATCTGTCCATACCAAATATTGCCAATTTCTTTGTCTACTTGTTTGATGTTCTCAAACTGCAGCCCGTCACTATTAAGGGGTATAGATCTATGTTATCAGACACTTATCATGATAACATGGCTATTGGATCAAATAGTTCATTGTCCAAGCTGGTTAGAAATTTCTCTATTAATAGACCTAGAACCCTCAGATTAATTCCTAAGTGGAATTTGGCTTACGTTCTGTTGAAGCTCAAAGAAGCTTCGTTTGAGCCATTGGACGTTGTAGAGTTCAAATTCTTGGCCTATAAAATGGCATTTCTCTTAGCCTTTGCATCTGCTAGAAGAGTCAGTGAACTTCATCTGTTGATGAATCTGACTACTGTAGTGTGGGTAATACCATTACCCTCACAACGGAAGTGGGGTTTCTGGCTAAGAATCAGACTCCAGATAAACGGCCTGAGCCTTTTACCATTAAGGCTCTGCCATCCTTGGACAACCGAAGACCTCTGCTGTGTCCAGTCAGGGCTATGCGCATTTATAAACATCGATCAGATTTTAGTAGAAAAGAAAGAAAACGCTTCTTTCTTTCATTGATTCCTAACAGAAAGGGTATTTCTCTTCATTCAGTCGCTAGATGGATTCAGTTGGCAATACGCATTGCCTATGAAAATCGATCTACGTTCGGTTAATAAGATATCAGTGCATGAGGTTAGAGCACTGTCCACTGCTAGGGCTTATTCTAACAGTATAGCCATTACTGATCTAATGAAGGCTGTGGCTTGTCTTCCCTCTTCATTTACCAAGTTTTACCTGAGAAATTTAGAGTCCATCTCCGGTGACCGTAGATCTTTAGGTCCTCTTTCTGTTGTTCAGAATGTAATGGTTACATCTATAGTTATTTAGGCAGTCCGTTCCAGCATTGACACTGTTCCGCTGCCCTCTTCGTTCTGAGGACATGTACCTCAGAACAAGAGGAAGGGGATGAGGAAGGTTTTTTCCCTTATGATCATCTGGCTTTATAGTGAAAAGCAAGGGAAGACCTCCTCCGGTGTCAGTAGTCCTGAGTCGGTGCTGGGATGGTTTTAATATGCAGCTCGGTGTGAAGCAATAACTATAACATAGGTTATGACCCCTCGTTGGAACGAGCTCGTCGAGCTCGTTCCAACGAGGGGTCATAACCTATGTTTTTGAGACAAAAAATGAAAAAAATTAGTTATTCAAGAATTTTTTTTGCAAGTGTCGTGTGCTTTTCACGTTAGGTAAAGGGTTAAAGTGTAGCTCTCTGAGAAGCGTTTGTATATGTTGTGTGTCAAACGGGCATTAATGTACAATCTTCGGGCACTTTTAAATGAGTCTCATTCTCTGGACTATCTTCATATATTGGTTTTCCTTCACCAAATTAGCATAACGGGTTATGCTGGCATTAAATGGAGAATTATATGTTATGTAATACTCAATTACATTGTTGGTGTTATGCCTTTCTCTTTTCTCGTAAAGGAGAAAGACATATATAATGCCTATCTTCTCCATTCTTCTGTAGGAGATATCCTGTACTGAAGTAATTGAGAGATTGGATTTTCCTTTATGTCCTAGGCCCTCCAGCCTTTTTACGATTCAGCTAGTCTGGGCCATTGGTTGTTGTATAAAAATATTATAAATTTTAAGTAATTTGTATTTTTTTTTATACTTCCAATGACCCAGATGGGTATGGCCCTCCCATGAGTGGGCACTCATACCTTCCTGCTGTTTATAACATTTAACAGGCAATCTGTAGAAAGAATGATGGTTGGTGCCAATTTCGGTACCTTCCTGGATACTGTGCATGCACAGATCTACAATGTATGGAGGGCTATCTAGGACTTGATTTTTTCGGTGGGTATGGCCCTTCCATGAGTGGGCACTCATACCTCCCCGCTGTTTACAACATTTAGCAGGCAATTTTAGAAAGAATGATGGTTGGCGCCAATTACAGTGTCTTCCTGGATACTGCTCATGCGCAGATCTCAAAAAGTATGGAGGACCAGATAGGACATCAATTTTTCGGTTTTGCATGCAAATTTGGGAGATTGGGGGGCAAAATTTATGTTTGGCCCTGGATTAATTTTTGAGTTAGCACCAACTAGTCTGGGCCATTGGTAAGTATAAAAAATATACAAATTACTTAAAATTTATAATATTCCCAAAATTTTCCATTCAAATTATTTCTTTTTTTTTCAATATTTTTCACCAAAACACAGCATATAACCTACCATTATAACAAGTGCATTGGTTTTGTTCTAAAGAGGCACTACAGCATGTTTTTGAGGCAAAAAATAAAAATGTTGAGTTCTTTCAGACGTTTTTTACTATCGTCTGCAGGTCATGATGGATAAAGAGTTATGGTAGGTAAAGGGTTAACACTGTGATAGTTGACAGTTTCTCAGTGTTTTTTTCAATTTTGGCAACTTTTTTATTTCCAGGGTGCCTGAGTTATTCTTTCAGCCTTCTATGATGGGTGTTGAG
Source organism: Pictodentalium vernedei (assembly GCA_031216915.1). NCBI lineage: Eukaryota > Metazoa > Mollusca > Scaphopoda > Dentaliida > Dentaliidae > Pictodentalium > Pictodentalium vernedei. Next base: position 123,279,461 of record CM062291.1, read on the forward strand.
CAAGCTGGTATTGCGGAGACTATAGATTTTGTTTTAAAAAAGTATCCAATGGAGCAGCAAAATAAGCTGTCAAAGGTATGAAGATCTCACACATATGTTTATGTGTGATACAGTTATACTACTACTTGCAGAAACTGATTGGGTTCGCACAGACTGTGGAAACTTCTGGAAAGTTAGTAAAAGCAGCCATTTTATTTTGCAGAGCCTGGATCTTAATACCTGGTATCTTAATGAAATTTGTGATTTGTTTTAACCCTAAACTGTCCTTAACCCTTTACCTAACATGAAAAGCAGACGACACTTCCAAACAAAATTTTTGAATGACTCATTTTTTGTCTCAAAAACAAGGTGTGTCTTATGACCACATATTGGATCAAGGTCATCAAGCTCTTTCTTACACAGGGTTAAATAGCTATGTTTTGGGGTGGGGGGGGGGGGGGGGAGGGAGGGGGTGGGCAAAAAATTAAAATTTTTATTCAAGATTTTTTTTCTTCTCCAAGTTTGGTGATATGAACTCACTTGGAAAATTATGGAAATTTGGGATGTGTGTTGGGTTTCTGTCCCAAAGAATTCATTGAATGCAACCACTGTCATGTCCAGCCAGCTCTGGGGAATAGGCTTATTGAGAATTGGTGGAAAGAGTTTGTATTGTTATTGAAGAGATTGAGAATGTTTGTGCAGTCATCCCTCCATGAAGAATGAAAGATGGTGTACAATACATATACATACTCAGGCTGAATTGATACTTAGACAGCAATGGGTGGACATATATCCCTTAATTATTAAGACTAGTGGATGGCCCATGCTGCGCATTGTTTTTTGATAGTTGGCATTTCAGGGGTAAATATTATTTAAATCGTATAATGGGACAATTCAGTTTTGAGTTACCTCCCTTAAACCATAGAATGCTCTGAATTCATAAACTGTTTTGCCTACGGTAAATACCCCTATCTTGTGACACAATTGCTGATATTTTTGTCTCCCGCTTTTTGAAAAAAACAGGAGATATAAAATTTGTGGTGTCCTTCCGTGTTTTTCGTTTCCAGACTCTAACTTTCCTTACAGTGACTGGATTTCGATGAAATTTGGGTAGTAGATCACTTTCATCAATTGTGGGTCCACATTCGAATATGGGCATTTTCCGTGCATATTTAATTAGGTTGCTTAACTTTGATTGGCTGACGGTTCTTAGAGTCAACCAATTTCGATGAAATTTCATATATGAATTACTTTTATCAATACGTAGGTCAAGTTCGAATGTGCGAAATTTTCTACCGAACATCTGTCCATCTGCCTGTCCATCTGCCCCATGCGTCAACTCACCTCGGACTAAAAGCCGTATTTATGAACCGATCTTCACAAAACTTCTTGTGTATCTTTGTTATCATTGTGAGACCTGAATATGTCTTCATCATTACTTCTTTTGCAACTCTACAAAGTCAGACTCTACCAGTACCATATACAGACCACCATATTATCTGGACATTACTTCCAAGGTTTCATTAACTTCCGATCACAAGCTTTACAGGTTGGTTAACACTTTTCACATCAGTTTAATGTAATATGTCTTATCATACAGTCTTAATTTTTAGTGATTCTCACAGTTATACTCCACATCACTTTACTTGCTTTGACAGTGACCTCCGTGAAAATAAATCTGATAACCACTGTCTGAAGCACTGTCTGTTCTGTCTCTTCTAAATAACTTGCACTTGCAACTCAACTATATTCCACTGGATGCATTAATTCCCCTTGAAACTGCTGCCCAGTGGGAGACATGAATTCACTGAATTTGCTTGTTATACTAGAACCAATGGCCCAGACTTAGATGGTGCAAACTCAATAATATCCAGGGCCAAACACAAATTTTGAACCCCCAACCCCCAAAATTTGCATACAATACCAAAAATTAAAAGTTCTATCTGGTCCTCCATACTTTTCTGTACTGCATACGCGCGGTAATCAGGAAGGTACCGAAATTGGTGCAGAGCATCATTCTTTTGTTTGACCGAAGTCAGTAAACATCTGAACTGAAATCTGCTTTAAACCTCTTTTTTAGCTTAACTTGACATAGTCAAGATAAGCTATTGCCATCACGCGTGCAGAAGTCTGTTAGTCTGTGAGTCTGTGACGTCTGTTCACATTTTCCCTTAGCATGGGCTACACCCCGCAGTTTTTGTCTGATCATCACAAAATTTCATATGCAGGTTTGGGGTCATGTCTAGATGAGAACGTCCCCTTTTGGTCTCGATCGGGCAACCGGTATGGCTGCCCGAGCCCAAAACCCCAAAACCATTAGCACAGTCAACAGGTCGTAATTATGAAGGGATTTCATTGTAACTTGGTAGGATGCCTCTGTATAATGCCTAGATGAGAACGCCCCCTTTTGGGCATGATCTATCAACCGTGATGGCTGCCCAAGCCCGATACCCAAAAACTTTTAGCACAGTCTGCAGGTCATGTTTAATGTGGAAGGATTTCATTGTAACTTGGTAGGATGATTTCTTATGATGTCTTGATGAGAAGTTCCCCATTTGGGCATGATCTGCCAACCATGACGACTGCCCGAGCCCAAAACCCGAAAACCTTTAGCACAGTCTACAGGTCATATTTATTGAGGAATTTCATTGTAACTTGGTGGGTTGACTTCATACAATGTCTAGATGAGAAAGTCCCCTTTTGGACATGATTGGGGAACTGTGACAGCTGCAGGGGCCCAAAGCCTGAAAACCTTTAGCACAGTCTAGAGGTCATATTTATGAAGAAATTTCATTGTAACTTGGTAGGATGACTCCAAATAATGTCTAGATGAGAACGTCCCATTTTGATCGCGATCATGCAGCCTTGATGGTTGCCCGAGCCCAAAAACCTTTAGCATAGGCAAAAGGTCATATTTATGGAAGGATTTCATTGTAACCTGTTAGGTTGACTCCATATAATGCCTAGATGATGACATCCCCTTTTGGTTGTGATTGGTCAGTTGTGATGGCTACAAGTGCCCGAAGCCCGAAAATCTTGAGCACAGTCTACAGGTCATATTTATGAAGGGATTTCATTGTAACTTCTTAGGATCACTCCAGATGATGCCCAGATGAGATTGTCCCCTATGGTTGCGATCAGGCAGCCATGATGGCTGCCCGAGCCCGAAGCCCGAAAAACCTTTAGCACAGTCTACAGGTCATATTTATGAAGGGATTTCATTGTAACTTGGTAGGATGACTCCAAATAATGTCTAGATGAGAATGTCCCATTTTGATCGCGATCATTCAGCCTTGATGGGTGCCCGAGCCCAAAAACCTTTAGCATAGGTAAAAGGTCATATTTATGGAAGGATTTCATTGTAACCTATTAGGTTGACTCCATATAATGCATAGATGATGATATCCCCTTTTGGTCGTGATTGGTCAGCTGTGATGGCTACAAGTGCCCGAAGCCCGAAAACCGTGAGCACAGTCTACAGGTCATATTTATGAAGGGATTTCATTGTAACTTCGTAGGATCACTCCAGATGATGCACAGATGAGATTGTCCCCTTTGGTTGCGATCATTCAACCATGATGGCTGCCCGAGCCCAAAGCCCGAAAACCTTAAGCACAGTCTACAGGTCATATTTATGAAGGGATTTCATTGTAACTTGGTAGGTTGACTTCATATAATGTCTAGATGAGAACGTCCCCTTTTGGAGATGATTGGGTAACTTTGACGGCTAAAGGTGCCCGATGCCCGAAAACCTTTAGCACAGTCTACAGGTCATATTTATGAAGGGATTTCATTGTAACTTGGTAGGATGACTCCAAATAATGTCTAGATGAGAATGTCCCATTTTGGTCATGATCATTCAGCCTTGATGGGTGCCTGAGCCTAAAAACCTTTAGCATAGGCAAAAGGTTATATTTATAGAAGGATTTCATTGTAACCTGTTAGGTTGACTCCATATAATGCCTAAATGATGACATCCCCTTTTGGTCGTGATTTGTCAACTGTGATGGCTACAGGTGCCCGAAGCGCGAAAAACCTTGAGCACAGTCGACAGGTCATATTTATGTAGGGATTTCATTGTAACTTCGCAGGATCACTCCAGACGATGTCCAGATGATTTTGTCCCCTTTGTTTGCGATCATTCAGCCATGATGGCTGCCCGAGCCCGAAGCCCGAAAACCTTTAGCACAGTCTGCAGGTCATATTTATGAAGGGATTTCATTGTAACTTGGTAGGTTGACTTCATATAATGTCTAGATGAGAACGTCCCCTTTTGGAGATGATTGGGCAACTTTGACAGCTAAAGGTGCCCGAAGCCCGAAAACCTTTAGCACAGTCTACAGGTCATATTTATGAAGGGATTTCTTTGTAACTTGGTAGGATGACTCCAAATAATGTCTAGATGAGAACGTCCCATTTTGGTCATGATCATTCAGCCTTGATGGCTGCCCGAGCCCAAAAACCTTTAGCAAAGGCAAAAGGTTATATTTATAGAAGGATTTCATTGTAACCTGTTAGGTTGATTCCATATAATGCCTAGATGATGACATCCCCTTTTGGTCGTGATTGGTCAAGTGTGATGGCTACAGGTGCCTGAAGCCCGAAAACCTTGAGCACAGTCTACAGGTCATATTTATGAAGGGATTTCATTGTAACTTCGAAGGATCACTCCAAATGATGCCCAGATGAGATTGTCCCCTTTGGTTGCGATCATTCAACCATGATGGCTGCCTGAGCCTGAAGCCCGAAGCCCGAAAACCTTTAGCACAGTCTACAGGTCATATTTATGAAGGGATTTCATTGTAACTTGGTAGGTTGACTTCATATAATATCTAGATGAGAACGTCCCCTTTTGGACACGATTGGGCAACTGTGACGGCTTCAGGGGCCCAAAGCCTGAAAACCTTTAGAACAGTCTACAGGTCATAATTATGAAGAGATTTCATTGTAGCTTGGTAGGATGACTCCAAATAGTGTCCAGATGAGAACGTCTCCTTTTGGTCACGATCATTCAGCCTTGATGGCTGCCCCAGCCCAAAAACCTTTAGCATGTCTGTAGGTCGTATTTATGGAAGGATTTCATTGTAACTTGTTAGGTTGGCTCCATATAATGCCTAGATGATGACATCTCCTTTTGGTCGTGGTTGGTCAACTGTGATGGCTACAGGTGCCTGAAGCCTGAAAATCTTGAGCACAGTCTACAGGTCATATTTATGAAGGGATTTCATTGTAACTTCATAGGATCACTCCAGATGATGTCCAGATGGGAATGTCCCCTTTTGGTTGCGATCATTCAACCATGATGGCTGCCCAAGCCTAAAGCCCAAAAACCTTTAGCACAGTCTTCAGATCATATTTATGAAGGGATTTCATTGTAACTTGGTAGGTTGACTTCATGTAACGTCTAGATGAGAACAGCCCCTTTTGGACACCATTAGGCAACTGTGTTGGCTACAGGAGCCCAAAGCCCGAAAATCTTTAGCACAGTCTACAGGTGATATTTTTGAAGGGATTTCATTGTACCTTGGTAGGATGACTCTAATGTCTAGATGAGAATGTCCCCTTTTGGTCGCGATCATTCAGCCTTGATGGCTGCCCGAACCCAAAACCCCAAAACCTTTAGCATAGTCTTTTGGTCATATTTATGGAAGGACTTCATTGTAACCCGTAAGTTTGACTCCATATAATGCCTAGATGATGACATCCCCTTTTGTTCGTGATTGGTCAACTGTGACGGTTTCAGGGGCCCGAAGCAGAAAAACCTTGAGCACAGTCTACAGGTCATATTTATGAAGGGTTTTCATTGTAACTTTGTAGGATCGCTCCAGATGATGCCCAGATGAGAATGTCCCCTATTGGTGCGATCATTCAACCATGATGGCTGCCAGAGCCCAAAGCCCAAAAACCTTTAGCACAGTCTACAGGTCATATTTATTAAGGGATTTCATTGTAACTTGGTAGGTTTACTTCATATAATGTCTAGATGAGAATGTCCCCTTTGGACGCAATTGGGAAACTGACGGCTACAGGGGCCCGAAGCCCGAAAACCTTTAACACAGTCTACAGGCCATATTTATGAAGGGATTTTAATGTAATTTGATAGGATGACTCGTTTTGGAATAATTTCACTGTAACTTGGTAACTTTTGTTGATATACGTTAACTGTGAGGGCCACATACATTAACTGTGAGGTCATATTAACCCACCTCTCAGCTCTTTAGTACAGTGTACACCTCATATTATTTTTATCATAAACATAGCATACATGGAACAGAAATGAACATATTCCCAATTATCACAATTCTTGTCTTATTTCATAATCCTTTCATAAACATTGAACATTATCCTTTTCATCAAACACAACACACAAGTTAAGCTACAGTGTCATTGACACTTTCATTTGAAGGTGCCAGACACAAATCATTGATGGTTTCTGTGGATTCAAGACTGTAACAGGATGCTGGAAGTGAACAGTGGTGGTTTTTGACGTTCAGGGCTGTAACGTTGAAATATTTATGTAAAATTATTCATGTTTCTCATATTTTTATACTAAAACCAATGCTCCAGACTTAGCTGGTGCAAACTCAATATTATCCAAGGCCAAACACAAATTTTTAACCCCCCCAATCCCCCAAATTTGCATACACATTCGAAAAATAAAAGCCCTATCTGGTCCTCCATACTTTAGTGTACTGTGCTAGTGCATGCACGGTAACCAGAAAGGTACCGAAATTGGTGCAAAGCATCATTCCTTTGTTTGTCCCAAGTCAGTAAACAACTGAACTGACATCTGTGCTTTAAAATCTCTTTTTTCAAGATGCCAGACACAAATCATTAATGGATATGGTGGATTCAGTGTTGTAACAGGATGCTGGAAGGAAACTATTATTGTGGTTTTGGACGTTCAGGGCTGTAACTTTAAAATAATTATGTAAAATTATTCTGGTTTCCCATTTTCGGAATATATGCCTGAACGTCATCATTCTTGCTAATGATAAAATCTGCTGTTTGTTAAATGTTCCTTCTTTCCCCTTCCCTGAACCCTCCTCTTAAGCTCCCATTCTATTTTGGCTTTTTTATCGAAATTTCTTTTTAAATTTCTTGGGAGTTTAACGTGTTTTACGGAATGTTTATTCCGTTTATCCCCATGGTTACGTCCCCCACCCTAGAAGTGTTAGGATATTTGTAGTCTTGCATCTTCTACCAGATGCAATGTTTTTTCTTCCTAGTAATTGATCGGTTACTGACTTTGGGCCTGTTTTGTGCCTGTTGTTTAGTGTCCGGTTTTTCATGTTGAAGTTGTTTTCAGTTAACAACATCTTAAATATGTATTATTTCAGTATTTAGCATAGCACAGTTATTGTAATTATAGTAGGATGCATTTCATTTAGTATTCTGGTAGAGTAGCTTTGATTATGTAGTGTTTGTCCACACTTAGGCCTTGGGCTCGTGAGGTTTCCTTTGGGAACTTAGGCATTTTTCAAAATTTTTTTTTTTGCGAAAAAAATATATTTTTATACTACAACCAATGGTCCAGACTTAGCTGGTGCAAACTCGATATAATCCAGGGCCAAACACAAATTTTGAACCCCCCCCCCCCCCCCCCCCCATCCCCAAAATTTGCATAGAAAACCGAAAAATTCAAGTCCTATATGGTCCTGCATACTATTGCTTACTGCACAGGCACGGTAACCAGGCAGGAAGGTACGAAATTGACGTGAAGCATCATTCTTTGTTTGGCCCTAAGTCGGTAAACAATGAGCTGACATCTGTGCTTTAAATCTCCTTTTTTGAGGATGCTAGACACAAATCAATGAAAGAATTGGGGGATTCAAGGCTATAAATGGATGATGGAAGTGAACAACAGTGGTTTCAAACTTTCAGGGCTGTAACTTTATAAAAGTTATAAAAATTATTTCATGTTTCCCATTTTCGGGACATGCGCCTGACGTCATCATTCTTGCTAATGATTTACCCACTGTTTGTTAAGTGTTCCTTCCCTATCCATCCATGAACCCCCTCCTGTTAAACTCCTAAGCTTTTTGGCTGTTTTTATTGAAATTTTTTATTAAATTTCTTGGAGGTTTAACGTGTATTACAGAATGTTTATTCTGTTTATCCCCATGGTTACGTCCTCACCCTAGGGGTGTTAGGTCATTTTGGTCTTGCATCTTCTATCCGATGTATCATTTTTTATTTGTATGAAGTTCTAGCTTTGCATCTGGTAGCATTTAAATCGGTTACTGACTTTGAGCCTTTTTGTGTGCCTGTTGTCTAGTTTCCATTTTTTTCTGTTGACGTTGTTTACATTTGGCAACGCCCTTAACTTGTAGTATTTAGTATTATAATACTTTAGAATTTCTGTAGGATACATTGATTATGATTTTGGTAGTGTAGCTTCAAAAAATTTGGATTTTGTCCACGCTAAGGCTCTATCGGGATGCCCTATGTTCCCTTTGGGGACTTAGACATTTTCAACAACAAAAATTTCGAACATTTTTTTATAATTGTTTTGAAATTAATTTGATTGCTATTATTCATGTATCCTTATCATATATTTTTGTTGTGGAATTTGTAGGAGTGCTATCAGCTCTGTCTTTTGATTGTAATTATGAAAGCTTACTGCTCTAAATGCAAGGCAAGGAAGTCTTCCTCAGATTTACACACTTGTTGCCTTGCCTGTAGTTGATGCACTCCTACAGATTCTTGTCCTCCTTGTGTACATTGGGATGACAGATGTTGGAGACAGGTGTTGCGAACTTCGTCGGCGGTGAAGTTCCTAAGCCGAAGCTGTCACCGCAAGATAATTCAAGTTTTTCAGTTTCTTTTTCAGAGGAACAAGAACATGGTGATGGTATTGTGACAGCCATCCAAAGTGTGCTGCCGTCGTCGCGCTCTGATGAGCAAACAGAACTGGCTGCTAAGGTGCTCCTTAACATTAAACAGGGAATAAGACCTCTTATTCCAGCAGCCAGTTCGAGTTGTGAAGTGGCCAACCCGATAGTGGGAGCTGTAACACCAGGTAAGTCCGTTGCGGTCAAATTAAGTGTAGAATTGGGTAGAGCGAACACCTCAAAAACTAAAGCTCACCTAGCGACTACAGCAGTAGGGAGGAAGCCTGCAAGTTTCTCTTCGGGAAGCTCGGCGAGGTCTGATAGACCGCGAGTGGCAGAGCCTTCTCTAACCCAGCAACCTTTGAGGCCAAATGTTGTTTTGAGAAACTTGCCTGAGTCCACACCCGCAGCTCGGGATGCTCTTTCTAGACTGCATCCGGAGTCGGCTACAGTCACGGCTTCTTCCTCAACTTCAGAGAATCACACATGACCGCACGCTAGCTACCCGACTTCGGATATCCAGGCAGCTGTGCGAAGACGCAACTAGTTTTCGCCCGTGAAGTCGGGCCATCCGGTAGCTAGCGAGCCAAGGCTTCATTCATTGGGACGTGCGGAGAAGAGATCTACATCAGGATCTCTATCCCAGGAGCAGCAAGTGGCGAAAAACAAGACCGCTGCTCCTCAAGCCTCTGTAACGGACTTGCTGTCGCAGATTGCTTAGCTCATCGCAGCTTCCCAGTAAGTGCAAGAGCAGCCTTCTGCAGACTCTGGTGGTGAGCTGTCGGGCAGTGCTGGGTCGGTCCGGTCATCTGTACATACAGATGCGGTTGCCCGAAATTCTCAGCTGAATCAGTCGGATGGTGAAAGGGACAAGGAAGAGGATTACCCTTCCCTTTCGGAACAACATATGGTAGCGATGAATTTCATTCATCAATACTATCTTGACCTTGTTCCACCTGATCAGCAAGCTGTGACTGCTAGCTGAAACCGCTGTCGTCTCTAGACAGAGATTTCATGCGAAGGAAAGATGATGTTCTTTCCTTCCCGGAACAATCTTGGCATGTGTCGGAGGCCTTCGGCCATGTTATCGACACCATATTCAACCTTTCAAGTGCCAAAAAGAAAGGCGGTTTCTTATATGCATCTTCAAGCAATATACCGTTTCCTAGACCACGGTATTTTAAAATGGTTGGAGAAGATGTCGAGAGGGCTCCTGTGCATTTGGATGAGCAGGCTGGGGATTTAGATATGTCCTTGCCTACATCATTCAATTTACACTCGGACGTGATGGAATCTTATATTTCATCTAATAGAGCGATTCTGGATGCTATATCCTACGCAGTCCATATCACCAGGGCTATGGCGCAACATCTGAATGGAAAGAAATTTGAGGATGTTTGTTCCTCCAGGGCAGTCATGTATGCCACATACCACTCCGCCCTGACAGTGCCTAATTTGGAGATGGTTAGACATGATGCAGCCCTTGCGTCGTCATCAATTATTAATGACAGGGTGAAAAGCTCTCTCTGAGTCACTCCGGTCTCCAGACACACTATTTAACGACAAGCTTTTGTTAGTTTATGACCAAGCTACCAAAAAAGCTTCCAGTGCACTGCTATTGAAATCTGTATCTCGACAACACGCTTCAGCAGGCCTGAGTAGGCGAGGTCGTTCCACTTCACAATCATCGAAAGGGAACTCCAAGCGAGGATAGAGGAAACCCTCTTACGGTTACTCTGGAGGTCGTCAATATAGCGACTCGGGAAAAGGGAGCAAGTCTGATCGAGACTATAAGTCAGACGCCCCTTAGCCAACGGGACGATGTTCTTCATGGGGAGGACATAGTTTCTCCTCCCGCAAGCCTCGCAAGTCGTACAGGTAATGGTCTAGACCTGTTGCTCTCCAGTTGGCGGAAGGTTATTAGACTTCGCGAAAAACTGGATGGAAGTCACGGAAGATCAGTGGGTGAGAAATGTAGTCACGGCCGGCCTGAGGCTATCATTCCAAGCAAATCCACCACTTACAAGATGTCCGCGTTTGACAAATCTTCCGGCGAATCCTTCCAAAAGAGAGTCTCTATTTGTGGTTGTACAGGCTCTCTTATCAAAAAAAGCAATAGAGGTCGTCGAGAATCAAAATTCTCCAGGTTTTTACAGTTACCTGTTCCTCGTACCGAAGCCAGATGGCTTGTTCTGACTGGTAATAGACTTGAGTTGGATAAACAAATTGATGATAGCTCCAAAGTTCTATATGGAAACATTCGGTTGGTAAGAGCGAGCATTTGAGTGGACGACTATGCAGCAAGCATAGATCTAAAGGATGCCTACTTTCATGTCCTGGTACATCTGGCATTCAGAAAGTACCTGTGTTTTGCCATGCAAGGAAAGGTTTATCAGTTCAGAGCAATGTGTTTCGGTCTGAACATAGCTCCTTGGGTTTTCACTTGAATAATGAACTCAGTAAGGTCATATTTCCGAGCTCATTCGGCAGTGGTAACGTCGGCTTACTTGGACGACATTCTTCAGAGATACGGTGATAGCAGAACCTGAAATAACAGTCGGACATTGGACATATCCGATCAAATTTGCGCTAAAAATCAACACTAAATCAAACCAATTTTAGCCAAGATTTAGTAAAGATATATTTTTATACTGTACCAATGACCCAGACATAGCTGGTGCTAACCCTTAAAAATCTAGGGCCAAACACAAATTTTGCCCCCCTATCCCCAAAATTTGCATCTAAAACCAAAGAAATCATGTCCTGAATAGCCCTCCATACTTCACCTCTACTGCGCATGCACAGTGTCAAGGACATCCCGAAATTGGCGCCATTAATCATTCTTTGTTTGGCCCTTCATCAGTTAACATCTGACTGATCTTTGTGCTTGTAAATCTCAGTTTAAATGATGCCAGACACATAAATATTAGAGAAATGGTGATTCTAAGGAGGATATAGGAGGAGAGGAAAAATGAGTGACAGAAAATAATCATGGCTGTAACTTAAAATTTTTTAATGAAATTATGTTAAGTTACCTATTTTCGAGGCAAGAGCCTGTTGTTGTCATTCTTGTTATCAAGTTACACTGCTTGTTCAGTGTTTTCCTCTCTCCCTTTCCTTTAAGTCCCCCCTACCTATTCTCCCATGCTTTTGGCATATTTTCTGTAATATTATTACTAAAATTTCTTGGGAGTTTTAGCTGGATAACAGAATGAATTCTGTTCTTTTCCCCATGTTTACGTCTTCACCTATGGGTGGTTAGGCGTAGTGTTCTGCATCTACCATCTGATGTTCTGCAGTTTCTTCCCTGGAAGTCTCTGTTTTGCATCAGATAGTGTATTATTGGTAACTGATTTCGGGCCAGGGTTATCAGTGCCTGGAGTCGTGTTTCTGGTGTTTTTACACTTCTTGTTTACATTGACAACAGCCCTCTGTGTGAGGGGGGATTTCTTGAAAATAATATCTTGATGTTAGTTTAATCATTACTAGATACATTATTATTGTTCGTAAGTGTTGCATTAATTTTTTAAAATATTTTTTAAATTTTTGCCCACACTTAGGCTTGGGATCCATTGGGGCTCAACGTTACTTTTCAGAAACTTGGGCTTTTCTGAAAAAATATTTTTTCAAAATTTTTTGATTTCAATTATGTTTTTCTATGTTAATGGATCATGTTATTATGTATTTTGATTGTCAGGGGTTGGTGCGAGTACTAGGACTTTGTTTTCTTTTCACATTGAAAGGATATTGTTCAATTGTAATAAGAGGAAATCTTCCTCTGACTTTCATAATCATTGTATAAATGTAGTCAGTGTACTCTCACTAACTCCTGTTCAGTATGTGTTAATTTCGATGACAACATGGGAAGCGTGTGTCACGGTATGTTAGTGGGGAAATGGCCATTCCGGTCCTTTCCCCGCAGGGTCACTCTAGTTTATCAATCTCTATTTCAGACGATCAAAAACAGGGTGATGTATCCGTGATGTCTTCCAAAAGTGTGCCTCCGTCGTCACAATTAATGAAGAGCTAGCGGAAAAGTGCTCATGAAAATACGTCAATTGCCTAAGAGGTCCCTAGTAGGATCGACGGCCTTTGACGTCTGCTAGCTCGCCCGGTGTAGCGTCCATTCATCGAATGGTTCGGCAGCCGGGTTCATCCATTGCGGTCCAGAAGGAGTTTTGGGTGATGCAAGCACTATAAGTCAACCAAATGCACACCCAGTGACGGCGGATTAGAGGAGAGAACGGAGGAAGCCTTTTAGTCCGGCTCCTAGCTCATCCAGGTCCATCCGGACTGCGAGCGAGAGAGGCCCCTCTCTCGTACAACAACATCTGGCCCCAGATGTTGTACAAAATGTTTCGCATTCGGAGCATACGTCCGCTGCTCGGGACACTCCGTTATATAGACAGTCCGGAGAGACTGTCAATAAGGCTTCCTCATCCTCATGGTAGAGCACACGACCGCTCTTGGCTACGTGACCTCGGATATCCAGTCAACTTCGCCAATCAGAGAATCCTCGGCGACCAGGTCACGCCATCCGATAGCCAGGGACACGAGGCCTGGAGACTCCGAACGTTCACATAAGAAAGTATGCGGGAGTCAGCGTACACAGAGCTTCCAGCGGCAAAACATCGTAAGACCGCTACTGCACAGGCCTCGGTGACGGACGTGCTATCCCAAATAGCACAACTTATCGCAGCATCCCAGCAACGACAGAATCTCTGTCGCATCATGTAATATCCGACGACGCTGGGTCAGGACGCTCCGCGGAAGCATCAGGTACGGACGTCCGAAAATTTCATACGGTCCGACGGGATGCCGAAAGGGATTCGGAGGATTTCGAGCTTTCCCTTTTGGAACAACATAAGCTGCTGTATATGTCATCCGACTTCATCTTCTAGAGGTTCTTTTGTCGGACCAGAATGCTGCGATGCCGGATAAGAAACTGATAGCGTCGGTGGACACAGAAATTTTTGGTTCGGTTCAGGGACATCGTCCCCCACTTCCGACACATTCCAATAATGTCTCAGAAACTTTCGATTTATTGAACGATGCTATATATATATTTTTTATATGCTTGCTATTTACAAGCATGTCTGGTTTCTTATTCGCAAAATTACTGAGATGTCTTTCAAAAGTGTGCCTCTGTCGTCATAGTTAATGAAGAGCTAGCGGCAATTAGTGCTCATGGAATTCGTCAATCGCTTAAGAGGTCCCTAGTAGGATCGATGGAGTTGACATTCGCTAGCTCACCCGGTGTAGCGTCCATTCATCGAATGGATTGGCAGTCGGGTTCGTCCGTTGCGGTCTAGGAAGGAGATTTGGGTGATGCGAGCACTATAATAGACTTTAGTACACACCCAGTGACGACGGATTAGAGGAGAGATCGGAGGAAGCCTGTTAGTCCGGTTCTTAGCTCGTCCAGGTCCGTCCGGGCGGCGAGCGAGAGAGGTCCCTCTCTCGTACAACAACATATGGGACCGGATGTTGTGGTACAGACATTTCGCATTCGGAGCATATGTCCGCAGCTCGGGACGCTCCGTTATATAGACAGTCCGAGTGACTGTCGATAATGCTTCCTCATCCTACACAGCAGCGCACACGACCGCACATTGGCTACATGACCTTGAGTATCCGGCCAGCTTCGTCATTCAGTGATTCCATGGCGAACAGGTCACGCCATCCGGTAGCCAAGGGACACGAGGCCTGTACACTCCGGTCGCTCGCATAATAGAAGTATGCATGGGGTAACGAACACGGAGCTTCCAGCGGCAAGGCATCATAAGACTGCTTCTCCACAGGCCTCAGTGACGGACGTGCTATCCAAAATAGTACAGCTTATCGCAGCATCCCAGCAAACGGCAGATTCTCGGTCGGATCAGGAATAATCTGACGGCGCTGGGTCGGTGCGCTCCGCTGTTGCATCAGGTACGGACGACCGAACACTTCATAGGGTCCGACAGGATGGCGAAAGGGATTCGGACGATTTCGAGCTTTCCCTTTCGGAACAACAGAAGCTGCCATACATTTCTTCCGGCATTATCTTCCAGAGGTTGTTCCGTCGGACTACATTGCTGCGATGCTGGATAAGAGACTAATAGCGTCATTGGACATGGAGTTTTGGATCGGTTCAGGGACATTGTCCCTGAGTTGCCGACGCAGTCCAATAATGTCATTAGAACATTCGAATTATTGAACGACGCTATATATAAGCTTGCTACCAAACATGCTAGTCTAGTTTCTTGTCCGCAATGCTCTATTCTGCCTTTCATCAATTCTAGGAAAATAAATTTTTATTGGCAGAACAGGGCATACCGAGAGTTCCTATGCGTCTAAGACGGCGAGGCTGAAGATTGGGAATTATCTTTTTCGCCGTCTATGTCAATTCCAACCATGACGTTGGAAACAACAATGATGTCTTATAGACTTAACTTAGACGCTTTATCATACGTAGACCACCTTACTGAGGCGTTATCATTACGTCTTCAAGAGAAAGAATTTCAGGATATGATCCTCAATGAGTTTTCTTTCAGGGGCAGTAGTTTTTCCACGTATAACTCCGCCCTTCAGTGGCAACCTGGAGTTGGTTAGACGTGACGCAGCCCTAGCTACATCCACGCGCGTGGATAGTAAGGTGAAGAACTCTCTCAGAGTCTCTTCGATGTCGGAGAAGCTTCTCTTCGACGGCAACCTTTCAGCAATCTTTGAATTGCTCGATATACATGTTCTCTTGTCAATCAAGTGTAACAAGAGATTCAGACGTGGGCAAACATTTGGTGGTTGACTCAGAGAGTTCCACTGTGGTTGCCGGATCCAAGCTTTTCGATTATGACGGATGCCAGTCAAACAGGTTGGGACACAATTTTGATCCCAACGGATTCGAAGTGCCAGGGTCTTTGGGTTCCGCAGTTTTTAGGCAAGCACTTAATTTCCAAGAAATGATATTATTTTGGCTTGCACTACGTCATTGGATGAACATTATTCAGAAACGCATGTCCAAATCCTGTCCGATAATACGACAGTAGTTGCGTATATCCGGAACCAGGGAGGCACTCATTCGGTTCCGTTATTGATTTCAACGGAAAGAATCCTTCTGTTTGTTATAGAACACCAAGTTCTGTTTCGGTCCGTCATATTCGGGGTCGTCGGATCGTATTAGCAGACTCCCTTTCACGTAAGGGTCATTTGTTGCCGTCAGAATGGACTCTCAACAAACAGGTATTCAATCAGATTTGCTACCAATGGGAGCGCCCAGTGATAAATTTATTTGCGACACAACTCTCCAATCAATTGCAGACGTATGTGTCACCGTGTCTGGATCCCCGAGCATATGTAGTTAACGCTCTATCGATCTAGTAGGACGGGATGATAGGATATGCGTATCCTCCATCGCTGTTGATTCAGCAAGTATTGCTAGGATTATACATTCACAATACAATTCTGTTGGTAGCATCTCTGTCTCCACAGAGACGGTGGATAAATTTACTTAGATGTCTGCTGTGGGACTTACCGCGGAAACTTCCTCCACGAGAGGATCTTTTTTCGCTGGGGAAATCGTGTCAACTTCACAACGCGCAAGGTCTCAACCTTCACGTATTCCGTTGTGCGGTCCTTCTTGCATGGCAAGCATTGTACAGGACGAGCAGTGGACGCGATTTCTAACTGTAGGAGGACCTCCTCTTCGCTATACTATGCGGCTAAAGTGGAGGGTCTTCCGTCGTTGGTGTAGGGATCTTTATGTTGATATTTTTGTTCCCTCCATACCAGACATTGCAAGCTTTCTAGTATACTTGTTTGACGAGATCAACTGCAGCCAGTTACTTTTAAAGGTTATAGGTCTATGTTATCTGATACCTATGCACACCATGATAGTTTACAATTGAGCCTAATGTCTCTTTATCTAAGTTAGTTTGAAACTTTTCGATAATAGACCTAGAATCCTTAGATTAATTCCTATACGGAATTTAGCTTGGGTTCTTATTAACTAAAGCAACCATTTGAACCTCTTGAGACAGTAGTTTCAAATTCTGGCCTTTTAAGGCAGCAATTCTCTTAGTCTTCTCTTCTGCTGAGAGTCAGTGAGCTTCATGCACTATCGGTGGACGATTCTCACTTTTGTAGTATCGGAAACTCTATTACCTTTACTACTAATGTTGTATTTTTGGTTAAGAATCAGGCTCCTAATAAATATCCGGAACCTATTGTTTTTAAGGTCCTTCCGTCTTCGAACGGGCATAGGCCTTTACTCTGTCCGGATAGACCTTTATGTATTATTAACAGATCTCAGTTTATCAGTAAGGACGTAAAGCTTCTTCTGGCTCTGATGCCTAATAGAAAGGTCATTACAGTCCATTCTATTACTAAATGCATTCAATTAACTATCGGTACTGCTTAGGATAATCTATCCTTAACTCAGCAGTCTGTGCTTAAGATTTCGGCTCATGAAGTAAGAGCTCTTCTACATCTTGGGCTTACGTAAATAGTGTTGCTATTATGGATTTAAGAAGGCTGCATATTGGTCTCAGCCATCCAAATTCACGAATTTTTATGTCAGAAATATCGAGTCCATTTCTGGAGGCCTGCATTATTTAGGTCCATTATCGGTTGCTCAGAATGTTGATCACTTAACAATTGCAACTATAGCTATGTAGGCTTTATGTTCCGGCAGTGACTCCGTCCTGCCGCCCTCTTCGCTCTGGGCTATTTCACCCAGGGCAAGAAAAAGGGGGGGGGGGGGGGGGGGAGGGTGTTCCCTTGGGTCACCTGTTTTATTATGAAAACAAGGGGATACCTCCTCCGGAGTCAGTAATTCTGAGCTGTTACTGGGATGGTTTTTTAAGTGAAAAGTTATGTTTTAAATTCATTCATGTCATAGTTTTAAAGTATAGTATTTGAATATGTCACGTGTCAAACGGGCGTTATTATACTATCCTTGGACACTTTTAAAAGAGTATAAAGAGTCTCAATTCTCTGGACTAACTTTATTTATTGGCTTACTTTAAAAATAATTAGTATAAGAATTATACTGGATATTAATAGAGAATATGGATGTTATGATGCTCAATTATGGAAGGTATTGTGTCTTTCTAATTTATCATAAATAAGAAAGATACATGTGAAGCCAAATTCTCCTTTTCTCCTCCAGGAGATGACTCTATTTTATATAGTTGAGCTTATTGGATTTTCCTCTATGTCCTGGGCCCTCCAGCCTTTTTACTATTCAGCTATGTCTGGGTCATTGGTACAGTATAAAAATCTTAAAAAATTTATAGTAATTTATATATTTTTTATACTTACCAATGACCCAGACGGGGATGGCCCTCCCAGGAGTTGGGAACTCATACCTCCCCGCTGAGGACATAGCACTTACCAGGCACTGATGGTAAGAATGATTAATGGCGCCAATTTCGGGACGTCCTTGACACTGCGCATGCATAGTAGAGGTGAAGTATGGAGGGCCATTCAGGACATGATTTCTTTGGTTTTAGATGCAAATTTTGGGGATTGGGGGCAAAATTTGTGTTTGGCCCTAGATTTTTAAGAGTTAGCACCAGCTATGTCTGGGTCATTGGTAAGTATAAAAAATATATAAATTACTATAAATTTTTTAAGTTTCCGTTCGTCATCAGTTTCAATGATAAAAAGTGATTTTGTTATTGTTTTCAGTGATACAGTTTCATGTGTTTGACTTAACATGGCTTTGTTGTCAAGCATGCTGAAATTGAGTGCATTCGATTCAGTAATTGAGAATCAGAAACTGTTGGAAACATACCTGCTCAACAATCTGGATTGACTGAGATTGTCAAAACATGCGCAATGTTGTTACTGATCTTACTGTTACAAGAAGGATATTTATGTCATGAATCCTGAAGGTAATGCTATAAATTATTTATATCATCATCTTCAGGAAAATAAATTATAGCATCAACTTCAGGATTCATGACGAAATATTCTTGTAGAAAACAATGTGCAGTTTCACTGAATTCACTATCACAGTTACACTAATCACCAATAATTGTGTTCCAATCCTTTTTGTCAACTATCATCAAAGACAAATAAAATATGTTTAAACTAATCACCATACAAACACTCCTCTGCAAAGCTAATGATGACTTCGTTTTCGTTCATTCAGTAAAATTGATGAAACAGGAAAAACTGTTGTTGAATGTCTGAGAATGCACCAGAGAACACCATTTACAAAGTAAGTTTTAAAAAATTGTTCAACCTTGGGAGGGGACACACCATCCCAAACCTACCCTGGCTCGGTACTGCGCACCTCGGCCGACGCTGCACGTCATGTCGCATGGTATACATTTTGTCCGTCCATTCCATTTTTTCCTTATTTCAGGCACTGGATGACATAATAATTCTTCAGAACGATGTTCAGAGTCTGCTTCAGTTCTGACTTCTCAGTTTCAAAGTAAACGAGAAAAAGTCAGATCTAGCTCTGTGCAAGTCCTTCATTCACTTGGGAATGAGCTTCGAGACTCACAACAGTCTGGTTCGTCTGCCGTTACCCAGAGCAAAATTAGTCAGTTGTTATGCTCGCTTTCGTCTAAACTCTCCCGCAGTGACTGCGAGGGAGTTTATGCGACTGATGGGGCTGTGCGGAGTGGCTGCAGATCTTATTCCGACTGGCCGTCAGCGCACTCGTCCCCTCCAGATATTCTTTACTCAGAACTGGAGTGTGAAGACGCATTCGCTCTAAACCAGGATTGTTTTAACAGACCTAGTAAAACAAAAGGTTCAGATTTGGGCGGATATCTGGTGGTTGACTCCGGGAGTTCCACTTCAACTACCGGATCCGACCTTCACGATTATGACGGATGCGAGTCTAACGGGCCGGGGTGCGTCCCTAAGTCCCGCAGACTTGAAGTGTCAGTGTCTTTGGAACCCTCAGTTCCGGGAGAAGCACATCAACATTAAGGAGATGATTCAAATAGCGAACATCCATGTTCAGATTCTGTCGGACAACTCTGCGGTAATAGCTTATCTCAGGATTCCGTTATGCGAATTAACGGAGAAGATTCTCTTATTCACTCTGAGTCATCAGGTTCATCTCTCAGTCCATCATATACCGGGTCGTCTGAACATACTGGCAGACTCGCTCTCACAAAAAGTTTGTTACCATCGGAGTGGACTCTCAACAAGCGAGTATTCAGTCAGTTCTGCTACCAGTGGGATCGTCCCATGATAGATCTTTTGCGACACACCTGAACAATCAATTACTGACGTTTGTGTCACCATGCCCAGATCATCGAATGTATGCAGTAGATGCTCTATCGATCTCATGGGACGGAATGATAGGATATGCATATCCTCCTGCTCCATTGATTGAGCAGATTCTGTTAAAAATCAAACAGTCTCACTGCAAAATCTTGCTAGTAGCACCTCTGTCATTACAGAAACCCTGGATCAATCTTCTCAGGTGTCTGTTATGAGACATTCCCCCGGAAGCTTCCTCCTCAAAAGGACCTACATCAGGGGAAGTCCCTCAACCTTCACATATTTCTGTTGTGCGGTCCTTCCTGCACTGAAAACATTTTACAGGACGAGCAGTGGCTGCAATTTCTAACTGTAGGAGGGCCTCCTCTTCGTTGAATTATGCAGTGAAGTGGAGGGTTTTCTTCCGTTGGTGTATGGACCAGTCTGTAGACATCTATGTTCTTATCAACCTACCGAAATTGTTTACTACAGGCTTGCACTACAGTGGAAGAACCTAACTTGGATAAAATACTCTCTATTTTAATCTTTCCCAAGATTTGGGAAAGAAAAGTGGTGTAAAAACACCACGAAAAAATAAGCCAAAACTGGGTCGAGCGCCATCGGCGCACACCCAGTATGGGACGCTCTTCCATAGTACAAATCCACGACTTCCGTAAAACAGTGCGCAATGCGTCAATTCGTCATTCTTTTTTTATCTGAGACAAGTGAAGGATGTGTCTCCTGCCATATGCATTATGAAACAGTGATAATTCAACTCGTGGATAATGTTTTTCCTGTGACTGGAATTATGGATCTGAAGATCGTATAATAACAGGACTGTGTTTTATATATTCTCGTTAATATTTTCAACCACATTCTCATTGTATATTATTTACTATTCCGTTTTCGCGAATGTTTTGTTTTTGACATCACGCGATTCGACAATGAATTTTTTCGGTTGATGATTTAATTTTTGGAGTTAGGTGTCAATCTGGGACTGTCTGGACAGGATTTCTTCACTCTGTTGAGGGCTGAATTTCTGTTTTTTCGGTCCCTGTCGACCGTCTGGGTTCTGTCATGTACCCACCGTTTTTTTTCTGCCACCTTCTCTCGTAGTTGAGGGTGTTCTTCTACTTTCTGTTTCTGTTGAGTTCACCTTTTTCTTCTACTGCTCTTACCTCTGTTATTTCCAGTTCGGTTCCTTTAGGGCAATTCCTTTTGCCCTCGCCTTGGTGCGTTCTCGTGGCCGTTTCTTCCGCACACGCGGGTGGTGTGGAACACTGTCTTTTCGGGAGCCTCCCGACGAGACCACGTCTGGTGTGAGTTTACCCCCTCCGTGGGGGATGTGCAGCTCCTCCTGCCCCCATGGGGGAGGGAGGGGCACTGTCGTTTCCCCCCCCCCCCCCCCAACTCGACCACGCCTGGTGTGAGTTTGCCCCCCCCCCCCCCCTGGGGACGTGCAGCTCCTCCATCTCCTGCGGGGGGTGGGGAATGGGGAACGCTATCGTTTTGGGGTCGCCCGATTCGATCACATCTGGTGAGAATTGCTCCCTCTCCTTGGGGGATGTGCAGCTCCCCCCCACACCAGTGGGGGGTGGGGAACGCTGTCGTTTCGGGGCTTCCCGACTCGACCATGTCTGGTGAGAGTTATTCCCCTTCCGTGGGGAATGTGCAGTTTTTTACCGTGGTGGATACTGCCGGAGCTGTTGGATTTCTGGTGAAGAGATGCCTGGTTCCGGGACTATGCGCTCTCTCCAGTCGACATCTGAGGCTGTCACTAGGGTTGTGACTCCTCCTTTGGAGGCCGAGCTTGGTGGCTCTCTCTGCTTTTCCGCCAGTTCCAACAGCTCCAGTCATATCTGCTGCTACTGCTGTTCCGTCTACAACATCATTGGGCACCGTTTTTAGCCGGCCTCGGCTTATACCTGCCAGGGTCTGCAGGGATGTCTGTAGAGTGGTTGTGGGGTTTCGGCCTCAGTCTTCCACTCGGCGAAGTCGGCTGGGGTTGCCGACTGAACCCCCTACTGTGTTCTCTCAGCCATTGAGCACAGTAGTTTTTTACCTGCAGTGGTCTGCTGCGGTGTCTGGTTGTGTAGACGTGGGGGTATCAGCCTCAGCCTTCCCTGACTTCAACTCGGCAAAATTGCAAGTGGCTGCCGGCCGGACCCTCTAGTGTGGTCTCTGCGCCGTCGTGCACCACAGTTGTCATTGGATTCGGATGTTCTTAGTGTGACACTATGAACTCCGTGGCGTTTCTGTCCACTCATTCTGGCCCACGACCAGTTTTGGGGGACCAACGTCTTTTGTGCAGCCTGGACCTTCTGCCCTGCAGAGGTCTGCGGTGACTCTCATGAGTTCCCGCTATGTTGATCCTCGGGGTGTGTCACACCCCTATACACGTCTGCCTTCAGACGTTTCGGCTGCCGCCCCTCGTCCCACGTCGGGTGTTTTGGAGGATCGTGACCCTTCGCTGGTTAAGAGGGTCAGAGGTGAAGCCACTTTGCCGGTTCGTTCCCCTGTGGAACCGGCCAGTATGGGCAGTGAGCTTAGGGAAGCCCTTTCCTTACTCACTCAGGTTCTGTCAAAGAGCCTTCCTGTTGCTTCCAGCGAGGCAGCGAGTGGTTTCCAGGCGCCCCCTATAGCGCCGCCTTCCGGGATTGGAAAGGGGCCACTTTCTGATCCCTCTGGTGTTCCGACACAATGGGAGGCGTCGGCTGGTTTGCCCACGATGGGCTATGTGTCTTCCGACTCAGGGGAAGAGTCAGACATGCTTGATGTCGAGAGCCAGCAGTCTTCGGACTTGGGGGCAGCTCTTGATTTCGTGTTTGGGTTCCTTCCGGATCTCAAACCATCTAACCAGTCAACAGTGTCAGCCAGGCCGCGATCATCGGTCGCGCGCCAACAGCCTATGGAGCAACCCGCTTCTGGGCGTCTTCGACTGTGCCAGTCGTTACAGTTGGTTGAAGCATTTTCAGCCTTGGACTCTAGCTAAGTTCCAAGGCTATGAAGGCTCCGTTCTTCACCAGGGTTGACACCTTTTTGCCTCCTGCGCGTCATCGTTCCTACGATGTCGCCAATCCGTCGGTCTACCAG
Organism: Pictodentalium vernedei; assembly: GCA_031216915.1. Taxonomy (NCBI): domain Eukaryota; kingdom Metazoa; phylum Mollusca; class Scaphopoda; order Dentaliida; family Dentaliidae; genus Pictodentalium; species Pictodentalium vernedei. The sequence goes on from CM062291.1 coordinate 123,302,572, forward strand.
ACTTTGACGGTTTTGGATCAGGACTCCAATTCCCACGGGCTTTCCAAGTCCAAGTCTGCCGTCATTCCGATGATGACTCTGGAGTCCACGTTGGGCTTATCGAGAGAGATGCTTGGTATGCTTTCTCTCTCCGATCACGTCATCTCAGCTTTAGCTGCTTATCTGCCCCCAGATAAGTTTGATGAGGTACAGGCTCCTTTGCGTGTGCTGTCCAAGGCGCTCATGCATCTTACTCACACGCTTGCCTGTAACACGGCTAATCTGGAATTAGTTCGAAGGGACTCTGTGCTGGACACAGGCCAATCCCTTCCTGAGGAGCAGTGCGCTACTCTTCGATCTGCTTCTTTGGCAGGTCCGCAACTTTTCCATGGTTCTGTGTTGACGGTCCAGGATGACGTTCCTATGTCATTCCAACGATCAGCTGCTGTTTTCTTCAGCTTGATCAGCCTTCTAGGGTAGCCTCGGGCCGTTCCAAGCCTAACAAGTACCCTCTGCTTCCTCTGCGAAGCAAAGGGGCTGATCCTTCTGCCTCCACTTCTACTTCTTACTCAAGGGGTAAGGGTAAGCGTCGGTAGTCTTGAGAGAAGTCCCAGGATTCTTCATTAAGTAGAGGAGGTGTTTTCTCCTCTCGCGAGCCTCGTCGGGGTTCGAAATGAAGGTCCTCACCTCAACCCGTCCCAGGTTGGAGGAAGGATAGCAGAGTTTGCAGACCGTTGGGCCACCATCACATCCGATCCTTGGGTGTTAGATGTTGTTTGGTCCGGGCTGCGAATATCCTTCCGAAGGCACCCCACTCTGTCCAGGGTGCCTCTTCCAACCGCCGTTCCTTCAGACATTTTACGTCAGGAACTTTTGTCCACGGAGATAGACAATCTCCTGACAAAGGGGGCGATTGAGGTCATCAAGAACATAAGGTCAGTGGGTTTCTATTCCCGCCTGTTCTTGGTGCCGAAGAAGGACGGCCGACTCCGACCGGTTATCATCTGGGTTTCCTGAACCAGTCTATCATTGCTCCCAAGTTCAGCATGGAGACTTTCAGGTCAGTCCTCCATTCAATTCACCAGGGAGTTTTCGCTTTCAGCTTCGACCTGCGAGACGCTTACTTTCACGTTCCGATTCATTGGGCATTACGGAAGTATCTCAGGTTCGTTTTTCTGGGACGAGTTTACCAGTTCAAGGCCATGCCTTTCGGCCTCAACCTGGTTCCTTGGGCCTTCACCAGGGTGACTACTTCGGCATATCTGGACGATATCCTCCAGGGGCATTCCAATGCTGCCTTACTGGAGTCGGATGTCTCCACTCTGTTGAGCTTGCTCACGTCGCTAGGTTTCAGAGTCAACGAGGAGAAGTCGGACCTGGTCCCTTCTCAGTCTTTTTATCATCTGGGGATGGCTTTCCACACACAATTCTTTTTGGTGGTGGTTCCCCAGGCCAAGGCTGTGATTCTCTCAGCTTTTGCTTTGACTCTGTCCCAGTCCACTTCCGTGATGGCTCGGAGTATTCTCCGGCTACGCGGTCTCTGCTGTTCGGTGACGGATCTCATTCCTCTAGGTCGGCTACGTGTCAGACCTCTCCAACACTTTCTGCTTAGTCGTTGGAGGCCGAATGTCGATTTTCTGGATCTGGTGCTTCAGTTTCCGGAATATCTTTATCCTCACCTTCTCCTCTGGGCGGATGTCCAGTGGCTTTCGCAGGATGTTCCGTTGGACTTACCCACGTCCAATCACGTTCTGATGGCAGATGCCTGTGATCTCGAATGGGGTGCGATGTTGGATCCTCTAGGTCTTTCCATTCACGGGATGTGGGACCAGGATCATGCAGCTCTACACATCACCCAGAAGGAGCTTCTTGCTCTTCTTCTGCGTTTCAGGCAGTGGATCCCTCACCTGTCGAATCGCCAGGTCCTTCTGTTGTCCGACCATTCGACTGTGGTTGCTTACATTCGGAACCAGGGCGGCACCCACTCTGTTCCAATGTACGAATTGGCTCGGGATCTTCTACTGCTCGCTCAGGATGTCCACACCGGGGTGGCTGTTCGTCACATTCCCGGTCATCTGAACGTCCTAGCCGACTCCCTGTCCTGTCGGGGCAGGGTCATTTCCACCAGGTGGATGCTCCACATGGCGGGTTCCATCGCTCTTTTGCGACTCGTTGGAACCATCCGGTGGACACTTTTGTGTCCCCGTGTCCAGATGCTCTGGCTTTCGCCATGGACGCTCTGGACCTCCTTTGGGATGGTCTTGTCGGCTACGCCTTCCTACCGGTTCCGATTCTGCTTCAGGTTCTCGCCCAGATATGAACCTGCAGTCGTCGAATCCTTTCGATCACACCCGTCGCCTCGGTGGGTGTGGATCAATCTGCTCCGCTCTCTGTTAGCGGCGGTTCCGGCATGTCTCCTTTTACCTCGCGACTTTCTTTGCCAAAGTCGCCCGAGGAGGTTTTACGTTGACCCGATTTCATTGTGCCTTCGCACATGTCTTTTATTGGGTCCTGTCTCCTCTGTAGTGGTTTTTCGAGACACACAGTGGAGTTGCTTTTCTTCTTCAAGGAGGCACTCACTCCACTGGTTTAGCCTCTGCGGCTAAGTGGAAGGTTCTTCTGTCGATGGTGTGCAATCACTCTGTTGCTTCTGTCACTCCTTCGATCACACCGCTTGCAGAGTTTCTGGTATATGTTTGTTTTTGGGGGTCTCCAGCAATGGGCACATGTCCATGCTTCGGAGACATTTTTTTCATATGTGACAACGCATTGTTTCGACACTCATCCTTGCCTCTCCAAGCTTGTTCAGCTCTTTTCCTTGAAAAGGCCTAGGACTTTGCAGTTTCCTCCAAGACGGTCACTTTCTTGGGCGCTGCTCTGCTTGGGGGGGGGGGGGGGGGGGGGGCGTTCACGCCTTTATCCTGTATGAATATGCATTCTCTCACATGCCAGATCTCTCCTGCATCTATTGATGGATTTGTCTTGCTATTCGTGCAGCTTTCGCTTGTCTAGCTACTGGTGATTGTTTTACCAATTGTTTTTTCTGCCACGAGGTGCATGCATTGTCTTCCTCTTTTAATAACTCTGTCATGTTGTCGGATGACAGATGTTATTCTGGCAGCCTTCTAGAGAAATGCTACATTCTCCTTTTATCTGCGACAGTTGCAGGAGCCGACAGAGAACCTTGGGGCCCTCTTTCTTCGGCTCAGGCTGTTGTCTATCCCAGCCTTTCAGCTTTTTTCAGGGTCAGTTCCAGCTTTGTGCTGTTACTGCCCTTTCTGTCTGTGTGTAGCACTTCACCATACGCCTCATCTTTCATTGTCTTTTCTAATGTTTGTGATGCTATGGTTTGATAGGCCTAGGGATCTCTTCCTCTGTCCACGGTCCCAGTGCTATTGAGTTATGTGTGGGTTGGTTATGTGATTCCCTCCAGCTTTTTGTCTATTCAGCCTGTAGTAAACAATTGAGGTAGGTTGATAAGAAATATAAATTTTATAGTAAATTTCCTTTCTTATTATACCTACCGAAATTGTTTACATGGAGGCCCTCCCGTCTTCTTATTCGGGTAAGAATCCTTCCTCCCCGCTGATCACATAACTCCTGTGTTGTTCGGAATCAAAAGAATGATGAATTGACGCATTGCGCACTTTTTTACAGAAGTCGTGGATTTGTACTATGGAAGAGCGTCCCATACTGGGTGTGAGCCGATGGCGCTCGACCCAGTTTTGGCTTATTTTTTCGTGGTGTTTTTAAACCACTTTTCTTTCCCAAATCTTGGGAAAGATTAAAATAGAGTGTATTTTATCCGAGTTCGGTTCTTCCACTGTAGTGCAAGCCTGTAGTAAACAATTTCGGTAGGTATAATAAGAAAGGAAATTTACTATAAAATTTATATATCCGTCCATTCCACAGATTTCCAATTTCCTGGTCTACTTGTTTGACGTATTAAACGTGCAGCCTGTCACTATTAAGGGCTATAGGTCTCTGTTATACTTGGCTGTTGGATCAGATTCTTCTTTATCCAAGCTAGTTAGAAATTTCTCTATTAATAGACCTAGAACCCTCAGATTAATTCCTAAATAGAATTTGGCTTGGGTTCTGTTGAAGCTTCAAGAAGCTCCTTTTGAGCCATTAGACGATGTAGAGTTCAAATTCTTGACCTATAACACGGCCTTTCTGTTAGCCTTTGCATCTGCCAGAAGAGTGAGTGAACCTCATGCATTATCTGTTGATGATTCCCAACTGTAGTGTGGGTAATACTGTTACCCTCACTACGGATGTGGGATTCTTGGCTAAGAATCAGATTCCAGATAAGCGGCCGGAGCATATTATCATTAAGGCTTTACCGTCCTCGGACAACCGTAGACCTTTGCTGTGTCCCGTTGGAGCAATGCTCTTTTATAAACGTTGATCAAGTTTTATTAGAAAGGGAAGAAAAAGATTCTTTTCCTGATTCCTGACTGAAAGGATGTTTCTGTTCATTCTATTGCTAGATGGATTCAGCTGGCAATACGTATTGCCTATGAAAGTCTATCTTTAGATCAACGTTCTGTCAACAAGATTTCAGCGCATCGGGTTAGAGCACTGTCCACTTCTTGGGCTTATTCTAACAATTATAGCCATTACTGATCTTATGAAGGCTGCATACTGGACACAGCCCTCTTCATTTACCAAGTTTTACCTTAGAAATTTAGAGTCCATCTCCGGTGACCTTAGATCTTTGGGTCCTCTTTCTGTTGCTCAGAATGTCGTCCATTGATATTACATCCAGAAGATGTGTAGGCAGTCTGCTCGAGCACTGATGCTGTTCTGCTGCCCTCTTCATTCTGAGGAATTTTCCTTCAGAACAAGGGGAAGTGGAGGGGGCACGTTTTTTCCCTTTTGTTATCTGGCTTTATAGTGAAAAACAAGGGAATGCCTCCTCCAGAGACAGTAGTCCAGCGTCGGTGCTGGGTGGTTTTAATGTGTAGCTCGGTATGAAGCAATAACTATGTCTCATTTATGTACTATTTTTAAAGTGTAGCTCACTGTGAAGCATTTGTATATGTTACATGTCAAACGAGCATCTCTATACAATCCTCGGACACTTTTAAATGAGTATAAAGCGCCTCATTCTCTGGACTAGCTTTATAATTGGTTTCCTTCACCAAATTAACATAGCGGGTTATGCTGGCATTAAATGGAGAAATTATGTAATTCTCAATTACATTGTTTGTGTTATGTCATTCTCTTTTCTTATAAGAGAAAGACATATGTAATTCCTCTTTCGTCTCCTATTCTCCTGTAGGAGCTATACTTTCAGTTGGAGTAATAGAGCTATTGTATTTCCTCTAAGTCCAGCTTTCAGAAAGTATCTGCGCTTTGCCGTCCAAGGAGGGTTTACCAGTTCAGAGCAATGTGCTTCGGTCTGAACCTGGCCCCTTGGCACTTTCACTCATACTTCCGACCTCATTCAGCAGTAGTTACGTCCGCTTACTTACTCCGACGACATTCTTCAGAGATATGGCGACAAAATTGCACATCAGAACGATGTGCAGAGTCTGCTTCTGTTATTCCGACGTCTTGGTTTCATTGTAAATGAAAAGAAGTCGGATTTAGCTCCGTCCAAGTCCTTCATTCACTTGGGAATGAGCTTTGAGACTCACAACAATCTGGTTCATCTGCCGGTAACCAGAGCAAAGTTAGTCAGTTATTATGCTCGCTTTTATCTAAACTCTCTCACAGTGTCAGCAAGGGAGTTTATGCGACTGATGGGACTGTGCGGAGCGGCTGCTGACCTGATTCCACTAGGTCACTTACGCACATGTCCTCTCCAGGTTTTCTTCCCTCAGAACTGGAGTGTCAAGACGCATTTGCTCGAAAGCCAGATTGTTTTAACGGACCTAGTAAAATAAAAGGTTCAGATTTGGGCAGATCGCCAATGGTTGTCTCAGGGAGTGCCGCTTCAAGTACCGGACCCGGTCTTCACTTTTATGACGGATGCAAGTCAAGGGTTGGGGCACATCCCTGATTCCCGCAGACCTGAAGTTTCAGAGTATTTGGGACCCTTGGTTCCTTGAGAAACACATACACATCAAAGAGATGATGTCTATTTGGCTAACCCTAAAACATTGGATTGTTCACGTAGTGAACGTCCATGTTCAGATTTTATCAGACAATTCCACAGTAATGGTTTATCTCAGGAACCAGGGCGGCACTCATTCAATTCCTCTATTCTAATTGACGGAGAAAATTCTCCCATTTGCTCTGAGTCATCACGTTCTTATCTCCGTCCATCATATTCCGGGTCGTCTGAACGTAGTAGCAGACTCCCTCTCAAGAAAAGGTCACCTGTTGCATTCAGAGTGGACTCTCAACAAATGCGTCTTCAGGCAGATTTGCGACCAGTGGGATCGTCCCATGATAGATCTCTTTGCCACAAACCTGAACAATCAGCTTCCGACGTTCGTGTTGCTGTGTCCGGATCCTTGGGCGTATGTTGTAGACGCTCTATCAATCTCATGGAACGGAATAGTAGGATATGCATTTCCTCAAACTCCGCTTATTCAGAAGATTCTGTTAAAAATCAAGCAGTCTCATTGCAAGATTCTACTGGTAGCACCTCTGTCAGCTCAGAAACCTTGGATCAATCTGTCAGGTGTCTGTTGTGGGACATTTCTCGGAAGCTTGCTCCTCCCAAGGACCTTCTATATCAGGGGAAGTCCCATGCGCTGCATCACAACCCAGAAGGACTTAACCTTCACGTATTTCCATTGTGCGGTCCTTCTTGCACGGAAAGCAGTTTTCAGGATGAGCAGTGAACGCAATTTCTAACTGTAGGAGGAGGGAGCGCGGTGGCTCAGTGGTAGGCTGTTGGACTTTTATCCTAGAGGTCCCGAGTTTGATCCCCGTCCGGGACAACCCACGTATTGTGTCCTTGGGCAAGGCAGTTTATCCTGGTTGCCTACATAGGGGAACGATGACTCCGTGTATTAAGGCATACTGTACGTCGATGGTGCACATGTCTTCAACCGCTGTAACCCTGCTTGAGCGGAGCTTAAACAGAGTTAGAATGTTGAGGAGCTGACAGTTGCTCGTCGATGCTCGGTGGTTCTCTCTGGGTACTCCAGCTTCCTCCACCTGTAAACCTGCCATGGTCACCTTTAGCCATTGTGCATAAGTATGTGACCTTAAACACCAATAAATAAATAAATAACTGTAGGAGGACCTCCTCTTTGTTGAATTATGCAGCTAAGTGGAGAGTCTTCTTTCGTTGGTGTGCCGATCAAGCGGTGGATATTTATAATTCATCTATACCTCAAATTGCCAATTTTCTGGTCTACATGTTTGACATATTAAAACTGCAGCCTGTTACTATTAAGGTCTATAAGTCTATGTTATTAGACACATATGCTCATCATAACTTGGCTATTGGATCAGATCCTTCTTTATCCAAGCTAGTTAGAAATTTCTCTATCAATAGACCAAGAACCCTCATTCCTAAATGGAATTTGGCTTGGGTTCTCTTGAAGCTTCAGGAAGCTCATTTTGAGCCGTTAGATGAAGTAGAATTTAAATTCCTTACTTATAAAACAGCATTTCTCTTAGCCTTTGCTTCTGCCAGAAGAGTTAGTGAGCTTCATGCATTATCTGTAGAGGATTCCCATTTCCGTAGTGTGGGTAATACTATTACGCTTACTACGGAAGTGGGATTGTTGGCTAAGAACCAGATTTCAGATAAATGGCCGGAGCCTATTATTATTAAGGCTTTACCATCTTCAGACAACCGTAGGCCAGTGTTGTGTCCAGTGAGAACGATGCTCATTTATAAACGTAGATCTAGATTTATTAGAAAAGGAAGAAAGAGATTTTTTCTTTCTCTTGTTCCTAACAGAAAGGATATTTCTGTTCATTCGGTTGCTAGGCTGATCCTATTGGCAATACGAATTGCTTATGAGAATCTATCTTCAGATCAAGATTCTGTCAATAAAATTTCAGCGCATGACGTTAGAGTGCTGTCTTCTTCTTGGGCTTATTACAATAGTGTTGCCATTATTGATTTAATGAAGGTAGCTTACTGGACACAACCATCTTCATTTACTAAGTTTTACCTTAGAAATTTAGAGTCTCTCTCGAGCACTGACTCTGTTCCGCTGCCCTCTTCGTTCTGAGGATTCTTCCTTTACAACAAGGGGAAGGGGGGAGGGACGGTTTTCCCCTTAGTATCAACTGGCTTTATAGTGAAAAGCAAGGGAATACCTCCAAGGACAGTAGTCTGGCGTCGGTGCTGAGTGGTTTTAATGTGTAGCTCGGTGTGAAACAACAACTATGTCTCATTTATGTATTATGTTTTTAAAGTGTAGCTCATTGTGAAGCATTATGTATATGTCATGTGTCATAAGAGCATTTATATACAATCCTCAGACACTTTTAAATAAGTATAAAGCGTCTCATTCTCTAGACTAGCTTTATAATTGGTTTCCTTCACCGAATTAGCATAACAGGTTGTGCTGGCATTAAATGGAGAATTTATTATATATTACTCCTGTATATTGTTGGGGTTATGTCGTTCTTTTTTTTTTATAAGAGAAAGACATATGTAATTCCTCTTTGGTCTCCTATTCTCCTGTAGGAGCTACACTTTCAGTTGGAGAAATAGAGCTATTGTATTTCCTCTAAGTCCTAGGCCCTCCAGCCTTTTTACTGTTCAGCTAAGTCTGGGCCATTGGTTCTAGTATAAAAATATGATAAATTGAAAGTAATTTGTATATTTTTTATACTTAGCAATGGCCCAGACGTGGGATGGCCCTCCCATGAGTGGGCACTCAAACCTCCCTGCTGACTTATAACATTTAGCAGGCACAACTAGAAAGAATGATGCTTGGCGCCAGTTTTGGTACCTTCCTGGTTACTGCACATGCGCAGTACAGAAAATTATGGAGAACCAGATAGGACTTTGAATTTTTGGATTTGTATGCAAATTAGCTGGTGCTAACTCTAAAATATCTAGGGCCAAACGCAAATTTTACCCCCCAATCCCCAAAATTTGCATCTAAAACCGAAAATTACATGTCCTATATGGTCCTCCATACCTTTACTCCACTGCGCATGCGCAGTGTCAAGGAGGTCTCAAAATTGGTGCAATTATCATCTTTTGTTTGGCCCTCAATACAGTTACACTTCACTGTATTTGTGCTTGTAAATCTCAGTTTTGAGGATGCCAGACACACAGTTATGAGAGAAATGGTGGATATAAGGAGGAAATAGAAGGAGGAGAGGAAAAAACAGTGGAAACAAATGTTCAGGGCTGTAACTTATAATTATTTTACAAAATTATTCATGTCACCTATTGTCTGTTGTTTTCCCCATGTTTACGTCCTCACCCTTGGGTGGTTAGGCATTTTGGTCTGCACCTACCATCTGATGTTCTGCAGTTTCTTCTCTGGAAGTCTCTGTTTTGCATCAGATAGTGTTTAAATTGGTAACTGATTTCGGGCCATGTTTATCAGTGCCTGGAGTCATGTTTCCGGTTTGTTTACACTTTTTGTCTATGTTGTCAACGGTTACTTCTTATAGTGATTACTTGTCCTCTGCTTAGTTCAGTTCATAGCAAGATACATTAATATTGTCCGTAAGTGTTACATTAATTTTTTGAAATGATTTTAAAATTTTTGTCCACACTTAGGCTTTTTGGGGATCCATTTGGGCTCATTGTTCCCATTGGGAACTTGGGCTCTTCTGAAAATTTTTTCAAAAATTTTTTTTGGGGAAATTATTTTCTTTTGAAATGTTATAATGGATTATAATATATTATGTTTATTTATTTCAAGGGTTAGTGCGAGTAATATGACTGTATATTTTTTCATGTTGAAAAAAAAAAAAAAAATTATTCTTCACTTGTAATGCGAGGATATCTTCCTCTAATTCACAGGTTCATTGGGTTTCTTATAGTCAATGTAGTCACACTAATTCTTGCTCTGTGTGTGTTGATTGATATGACAACGTTGGAGATGTGTGTCATGGTATTTTGTTAGCGGTGAGGGGTCCATTCCGTAGGGTCACTCTATATTATCAGTTTCTTTTTCAGAATTCAGAGTGATGTTTCCGTGATGTCTTCAACAAGTGTGTCTCCGTCATTGCAATATTAGGGCTAGCGGGAAGTGCTCAAGGTATTACGACAATTGCCAGGAGTTCGATCGAAGGCATTGATCGCCCGCTAGTCCGCCCAGTGTCGCGACCATCCACCAGGAAAGAATGGCTCAGCACCCGGGTTCGTCCGTCGCGGTCCAGGGAAGCAGATTGGGTGATGCGAGCACTATAAAACATCAGATGTGCACACCGAGCAATGACGGATCCGAGGATAGTACAGAGGAAGCCTGTCAGTCCGGTAGCTAGCTCGTCCAGGTCCACCCGGACCGCGAGTGAGAGAGGCCCCCTCTCTCTTGCATCAACATCTGCGCCACGATGTTGTTGTATGTTTGTTCGCTTAGTCGGAGCTTACGTCCACTCCTCCTGCTCGGGACGCTCCGTCGCATGACAGTCTGACGCATCTGTTATATTGGCTTCCTCATCCTCGTCAACACACATGACCGCACCTTGGCTATGTGACCACAGATTTCCAGGGAACGTTCGCATATTATATAAATGCAGGATTGAACGTCCCTGGTGCTCCTGCTTCGCCGACCAAGGAATACACGTTGACCAGGTCACTCCATCTGCTAGCCAGGGATACGAGACCTTTCCAGTTGGGACGTTCGCATATTATATAAATGCAGGAATGAACGTCCCGGGAGCTTACAGCGGATTATTCACGAAGGACCGCGGCTCCACAGGTCTCATAGAGTAACATGAATAAGGTGTTGTTACCATGATGTCTTCGTAAGTGTGCTTCAGTCGTAACAGGCAAATGACGAGCTAGCGGCAAAGGTGCTCATGCAGATATGTCAATTACCCGGGAGTTTGCTAGTTCAATCGAAGGGTTTGACGTCCGCTAGCTCGCCCGGTGTTGTGACCATTCACCGAATGGCTCAGCACCCGAGTTCGTCCGTTGCGGTCCAGGAAGGAAATTTGGGTGATGCGAGCACTATAAAATACAATGTGCATACCCAGTTACGACGGATACGAGGATGGTACGGAGGAAGCCTATTAGTCCAGTTCCTAGCTCGTCCAGGTCCATGCGGGCTGTGAGCGAGCGAGAGAGGTCCCTCTCTCGTACTACAACATCTGGGCACAGATGTTGTGGTACAAAACGTTCCTCAGTCGGAGCATACGTCCACCGCTCGGGATGCTCCGTTATATAGACAGTCCAGAGAGACTGCTCTTTCAGCTTCCTCATCCTCACGGCAGCACACGCGACCGCACCTTGGCTACGTGACCAGTCATATTCAACCAACATCGCCGACCAGGGATTCTACAGCGACCAGGTCACTCCATCCGGTAGCCAAGGATAGGAGGCCTTCATACTCCAGATGTTCGCATATTAGAAATATGCAGGAATCAACGTCCAAGGAGCTTCTAGCGGCTAAATTCTGTAAGACCGCAGCTCCATAGGCCTTTGTTACGGACGTGCTATCACAGATAGCACAAATTATCGCAGCAACCCAGCACCCGACAGTAACTCTGTCGGATTAAGAATTATCCGAGGAAGCTGGGTTGGTACGTTCCGCTGCAGGTTCAGGCACGGACGACCAAGAATTACAAGTGGTCCGACAGGATGGCGAAAGGGATACGGATGAGTTGTATTTTCCCTTTCGGAACAACATAATTGCTGTAGAGTGCATCCGGCATTATCTTCTGACATTGTTCCTCCGGACCAAAAATTGCTGCGTTGCCGGATAAGAGACTGATAGCGCCACTGGACTCAGAATTCTTATCGGTTTAGGGACATCATCCCTCAGTTTCTGACATAGTCCAGATATGTCTCACGGACATTTGATCTGTTGAATGACGCTATATTTATATAACTTGCTACCTAAATGGGCAGGTCAGTTTTCTTATCGGCAAATGCTCTACATCTGCCTTTCATCAGTTTATTTTATTTATATTTTTAACGGCAGGACAGAGCATTCTGAGAGTTCTCTGTGTCTAGACGACCAGGTCAGGACCTAGTAATGTTTATACCGTCGTCTATGTCAATTCCAACCACGATGTTGGAAACGACAATATCGTCTAGCAGGGTCAGCTTAGACGCATCATCGTTCGCAGATCACCTTACCAGAACGTTATCATTACGTCTCAAAGGAAAAAGAATTCTAGGATGTACAACCTCCTTAAGAGTTCTTTCAAGGGCCTCACGTAAAAATCTGTCCTTTTAGTTGCAATATGGAGTTGGTTAGACGTGACGCGGCCCTGGCAACATCCACGCATGTGGATAGTAAGGTGAAAAACTCTCTCAGAGTCGCTCCGGTCTCCGGAGAGTTTTCTTTGACGGCAAGCTTCCCGCAGTCTATGATCAGATAACTAAGAAAGCTTCAGACTCTCTGCTAATCAAATCCGCTTCCATATAGTCGGATTCAGCAGAGAAGAGTAGGACAGGCACTTCTGGGATGAATACGTCCAAGGGAAGTTCCTATAGAGGTTCCTATGCATCCTCTAGGTCTTACTCTAGAGACCGTCAGGGTGGTGACTCAGGTAGGGGCCTTAATTCTGGCCGAGACATCCGGTCAGATGCCCCTAGGTCGACGGGGCGAGGTGCGGGCCTTGGAGGACATGGCTTCTCCTTCCGCAAGCCTCAGACAAGGTCTCAGCGAGAGATCTCATGAGACTGATACGTTTGTGCGGAGCTAGCGCGATTTTATTCCGATGGGGCGGTTACGCACTTGTCCTCTCCAATTTCTTCTGATCCAGAATTGGAGGGTGAAGATTTTTTTGCTCGATACGGACATCTTCTTGTCAATCAAGTGAATAAGAGATTCAGACTTGGGCAGGTTTTCAATGGTTAACTCAGGGAGTTCCACTGCAATTGGCGGATCCGAGTTTTACAGTCTTGACGGATGCCAGTCAAACAGGTTGGGTCGTATCATTGAGCCCAACGGATTTGAAGGGCCAGGGTCTTTGGGATCCGTAGTTCCTAATTAAGCACATTAACATCAAGAATGATGTCATTTTGGCTTGCGCTACGTTATTGGATGAACGTTATTCAGATTGCTCATGTGCTAATTCTGTCCGACAATTCGACGGTATTAGCGTATTTTCGGAACTAGGGAGACAATCATTCCATTCTGATATTCATGTTAACGGAAGGAATCTTTTTGTTTGTACAAGAACATCAAGTTCTCCTATCGGTCCGTCATATTCCGGGTCGTCTGAACGTATTAGCACACTCCCTTCACGGAGGGGCCGCTTGTTGACGCCAGAATGGACTTTCAACAAACGAGTATTCAATCAGATTTGCTACCAAGGAGAGCGGCATATGATCGACTTTTTCGTGATGCATCTCAACAATCATTTGCAGAAGTATGTGTCACAATGTTTGGATCTTCGAGCGTTTGCACCAGACGCTCTGTCGTTCTCGTCAGACGGAATAATAGGATATGCGTATCTTCCAGCGCCGTTGATTCAGCAGATATTGCTCAAGTTATATATCTCAATGCAAAATTCTGTTGGTAGCATTTCTATCTCCACAAAGACTGTGGATTAATCTACTCAAGCGTCTGTTGTGGGACATGCCGTGGAAGCTTCCTCCACATTTCAGTCCATTCTATGGTCAGATGGATTCAATTTACTATCAGTACTGCTTATGATAATATCTTCAATCAGCAGTCTGTGCTTTATCTTTAATCTCATGAAGTAAGAGTTCTTTCTACATCATGGGCTTACGCTAATAATGTTGCTATTACAGATCTAGTGAGGGCTGCATATTGTTCTTAGCCCTCCATTTTCTCGAATTTGTATCTGAGAAATATTGAGTCCTTTTCAGCAGATCTGCATTTTTTAGGTCCGTTATTTTTCACTCAAAATGTCGTCCACTAAACAGTGGCAACTATATATATGTAGGCTTTCGGTTCCGGCTGTGACTCTGTCCTGCTGCCCTCTTCGCTCTGGAGTATTTGATCCAGGGCAAGGGGAAGGGGGGAGGGGGGGTGGGGAGGCTGGTGTTCCCTTAAGTCACCTGCTTTATAGTGTAAAGCAAGGGAATACCTCCCTTGGAGTCAGTAAGTCCGAGTCGGTACCGGGATGGTTTTTAAATAAAGCTAATGTTTACTCATCTATGTAATATTTTTTAAATGTTGCTCGGTGTGAGACATTTGTATATATCACGTATTAATCGGGCGTTAATATACAATCCTCGGACACTTTTATATGAGTATATAGAGTCTCATTTTGCGGGACTTCCTTATTTATTGGTTTTCCTTTAAAAATATTAGTATAAAGAGTTATACTGAATGTTAATAGAGATCATTGATATTATTGCGCTCAATTACAGAATGGTGTTGTGTCTTTCTTTTTGATACAAATAAGAAAGATTCATGTAAAGCCTATCTCTCATTTTATCCTTCAGGGGATAGTTCTGTTATATGTAATTGAGTCTATTGGATTTTCCTTTATGTCCTAGGCCCTCCAACCTTTTTACTATTCAACTAAGTCTGGGTCATTGGTACAGTATAAAAATGTTAAAAAATTTATAGTAAGGCTATAAAAAAAAGAACCTCTGTTTCTCAGGCCCGCGCGCATGGTCATTTTTGGTGCGCATGCAACCTTTTTATGACACCAAAAAATCTTCAAAAAAAATTTGAGATATTGTGCTCATTTCGGTAAATCGATATCGATGCGTTCGCAAATTTTAAATTATCACACTTCAAGCTTTTTCTACATCATACTTTAATAAAGTGGGTGGGTTTTAGCAATATTCACGACAGAAAGTGTTTTATTCTGTAAAAGGTAAGTCATAATGACAGCAAGAAGGAAGGTGTCTTTCAGTCTCACAACAAACAGTCACAAAGGGTAATGGTCGATTCGCACCACGTTTGATTCGCACCAACCCTCAGAATGTCTGCAAAGTCAGGTGCTATGTTGAATGGAACACAGTCTCCTGGCATTTATTTTTAGTAACATTTGTATTGTAAATGGCCGTCATTGGGAATTTGTGTACTGTTATTTGAAACCGTTACGAGTTTCCCAGTTAATTTAAATAAATGCATTTGAGATGCAGGATAATTAGATAACTAATAGTAACCGTTGCTTGATATAAAAGTAACAGTCATAGTTGAAAATAAATCGCATATAGGCAGGTATGTGCGGTCGAATTGGTTAATAAAAACACGCAAACATTCGTTTTGTATTTCATTTTCAGATTTCAAAAAAATATGATTTATGGATGAACTGCCCGTTCAAATGGGTTGTGATAATTTTGAAAATAATGGGGAAAAATTACAATTCACGATTTTATTAGGCAGGTTGTGAAAGGATTTTTTTTGGGGGGGGGTAAAATAAATCTCTGAAAGTTGGCACTTCGACATTTGATTTGTCCCCGAGACGTTTCAACCCGAGACGTTTCACCCACGAGGCATTTTGTGACATTCGTCCTGTGTTATAATTTTCACGTTTCACTGATAAAACAAACATTCAAACCCCACTTCATTTATGACTCAACACCCCTATGGTGAATAACCAATATATTTGTGAAATTTTGCGTGGTCCACCAGACGTTTGGGTGTGCGTCAAATTACCACAAACAACCTCTCGGGAGAAAATAAAAAGGAAAAAAAAACCCATCCGCCCGCATGCTTTTTTGGAAAAAATGGCCTGAGAAACAGACAATCAACTTTGTATGGCCTAATTTATATATTTTTTATACTTACCAATGACCCAGAAGGGGATGGCCCTCCCATGAGTTGGGAACTCATACATCCCGCTGAGTACATAACGCTTACCAGGCACTGGTTGTAAGAATGATAATTGTGCCAATTTTGAGACCTTGACACTGCACATGCGCAGTGGAGTAAAGGTATGGAGGACCATATAGAACATGTAATTTTCGGTTTTAGATGCAAATTTTGGGGATTGGGGGGTAAAATTTGTGTTTGGCCCCAGATATTTTAGAGTTACCACCAGCTAAGTCTGGGTCATTGGTAAGTATAAAAAATATATAAATTACTATAAATTTTTTAACTTTCAGTAAATGACACAAAATATTGCCACCAAACGTGAAAATTTAGTTATATCAGATAGAAATACATACACCTGTCGAGATTGAAGTTGATTGGGCTTGTAGGGACTGAGGAGAGAGAGCATGTCACTAACAACAAACAGAAAATCACGACACACAGAATAACTCAAATCATAGTATAGATAAACGTAATACAGATAAAACGATCGATTGAAATATCCTGCATCAGAGCAAAAATACAAAACGCTAACTGGTTGTGTGCTAGATGCCACTACCAGGCTTTTCAAAAACAAAAGGGTACACAAGCAAAAGTTTCATTCTAAGTCAAACTCAAATAATATTTTGTGTACATATTTTTAGCTTAACTTGAAATAGTCAAGATAAGCAATTGCCATCACGCGTGCGGAAGTCTGTTAGTCTGTGAGTCTGTTAGTCTGTGACGTCTGTTCACATTTTCCTTTAGCACGGGCTACACCCTGCAGTTCTTGTCTGATCGTCACGAAATTTCATATGCAGGTTTGGGGTCATGTCTAGATGAGAACGTCCCCTTTTGGTCACGATCGGTCAACCGGTATGGCTGCCCGAGCCCAAAACCCGAAAACCATTAGCACAGTCTACAGGTCGTATTTATGAAGGGATTTCATTGTAACTTGGTAGGATGCCTCTGTATAAAGCCTAGATGAGAACGTCCCCTTTTGGGCATGATCTATCAACCGTGATGGCTGCCGAAGCTTGAAACCCAAAAACTTTTAGCACAGTCTGCAGGTCATGTTTAATGTGGAGGGATTTCATTGTAACTTGGTAGGATGACTCCTTATGATGTCTAGATGAGAATTTCCCCATTTGGGCATGATCTGCCAACCGTGACAACTGGCCGAGCCCAAAACCCGAAAACCTTTACCACAGTCTACAGGTCATATTTATTGAGGAATTTCATTGTAACTTGGTGGGTTGACTTCATACAATGTCTAGATGAGAAAGTCACCTTTTGGGCATGATTGGGCAACTGTGACGGCTACAGGGGCCCAAAGCCCAAAAACCTTTAGCACAGTCTAGAGGTCATATTTATGAAGGGATTTCATTGTAACTTGGTAGGATGACTCCAAATAATGTCTAGATGGGAACGTCCCATTTTGATCGCGATCATGCAGCCTTGATGGGTGCCCGAGCCCAAAAACCTTTAGCATAGGCAAAAGGTCATATTTATGGAAGGATTTCATTGTAACCTGTTAGGTTGACTCCATGTAATGCCTAGATGATGACATCCCCTTTTGGTCGTGATTGGTCAGTTGTGATGGCTACGAGTGCCCGAAGCCCGAAAACCTTGAGCACAGTCTACAGGTCATATTTATGAAGGGATTTCATTGTAACTTCTTAGGATCACTCCAGATAATGCCCAGATGAGATTGTCCCCTATGGTTGCGATCATTCAGCCATGATGGCTGCCCGAGCCCGAAGCCCGAAAACCTTTAGCATAGTCTACAGGTCATATTTATGAAGGGATTTCATTGTAACTTGGTAGGTTAACTTCATATAATGTCTAGATGAGAACGTCCCCTTTTGGACATGATTGGGCTACTGTGACGGCTAAAGGTGCCCAAAGCCCAAAAACCTTTAGCACAGTCTACAGGTCATATTTATGAGGGGATTTCATTGTAACTTGGTAGGATGACTCCAAATAATGTCTAGACGAGAACGTCCCATTTTGGCCATGATCATTCAGCCTTGATGGGTGCCCGAGCCCAAAAACCTTTAGCATAGGCAAAAGGGTATAGTTTTTAGAAGGATTTCATTGTAAACTGTAAGGTTGACTCCATATAATGCCTAGATGATGACATCCCCTTTTGGTCATGATTGGTCAGCTGTGATGGCTACAAGTGCCCGAAGCCCAAAAATCTTGAGCACAGTCTACAGGTCATATTTATGAAGGGATTTCATTGTAACTTCGTAGGATCACTCCAGATGATGCCCAGATGAGATTGTCCCCTTCGGTTGCGATCATTCAACCATGATGGCTGCCCGAGCCTGAAGCCCGAAATCCTTAAGCACAGTCTACAGGTCATATTTATGAAGGAATTTCATTGTAACTTGGTAGGTTGACTTCATATAATGTCGAGATGAGAACGTCCCCTTTTGGACATGATTGGGCAACTTTGACGGCTAAAGGTGCCCGAAGCCCGAAAACCTTTTGCACTGTCTACAGGTCATATTTATGAAGGGATTTCATTGTAACTTGGTAGGATGTCTCCAAATAATGTCTAGATGAGAACGTCCCATTTTGGCCGTGATCATTCAGCCTTGATGGCTGCCCGAGCCCAAAAACCTTTAGCATAGGCAAAAGGTTATATGTATAGAAGGATTTCATTGTAACCTGTTAGGTTGACTCCATATAATGCCTAGATGATGACATCCCCTTTTGGTCGTGATTGGTCAGCTGTGATGGCTACAGGTGCCCGAAGCCCGAAAACCTTGAGTACAGTCTACAGGTCATATTTATGAAGGGATTTCATTGTAACTTCGCAGGATCACTCAAGATGATGCCCAGATGAGATTGTCCCCTTTGGTTTCGATCATTCAACCATGATGGCTGCCCGAGCCCGAAGCCCGAAAACCTTTAGCACAGTCTACAGGTCATATTTATGAAGGGATTTCATTGTAACTTGGTAGGTTGACTTCATATAATGTCTAGATGAGAATGTCCCCTTTTGGACGCAATTGGGAAACGGACGGCTACAGGGGCCCGAAGCCCGAAAACCTTTAACACAGTCTACAGGCCATATTTATGAGGGGATTTTAATGTAACTTGATAGGATGACTCATTTTGGAATAATTTCACTGTAACTTGGTAACTTTTGTTGATATACGTTAACTGTGAGGGCCACATACATTAACTGTGAGGTCATATTAACCCACCCCTCAGCTCTTTAGTACAGTGTTCACCTCATATTATTTTTATCATAAACATAGCACACAGGGAACAGAAATGAACATATTCCCAATTATCACAATTCTTGTCTTATTTCATAATCCTTTCATAAACATTGAACATTATCCTTTTCATCAAACACAACACACAAGTTAAGCTACAGTGTCATTGACACTTTCATTTTATTAGAAATTATTGGAGAGTGCCTGTTCAGCTATTGTTTTGAGTATAGGTGTTGAAAGTGGTGACATCAAAGGGTCGCCGCTTATAGTCCATATTATTAATTTTTTGGGGAGTTATGAACAAGACGTAGATTATCATTAATTAAATTTATTACCGATTAACCATTCAAACGCCAGACAGCAACAATAAATATATTAACTCATACCCATAATTTCAGTATTACAATGACAGACAGCAAGAATACATAAGAATAAACACAAAGTCATTCAAAAGCCAGTATTGTGGCCCACAGCATCTAAGAATTGAAGATTGTTCATTCGCCCCTGCAAGTACATTAACTTTAAATGGTTGAGTTTGTTGTCGATTTGGACATATCGTTGTTGCCGAGGTCTGCTCCTGGCACCAGCTGCAGTTTGTATGATAGACACTTCTTGATAGGCTTGCTCTTGTCTGAGAAATTCAATTAATGTAAAGATGTTTGGCTTTGACGAAATGAACAACTGGAGCTTTCTATGCTATCCCTCGACGTGATTTGTAGTTCGCGGCCCATGTGTTTCATGATGATTCCACACTTGACGTCCATGAGAATAACAAATTCAGTCCACCAAAAATAATCTAGCCCTCAACCAGTAAAAATGTGTTTTAGGACATCAACTGGTAATGTAAAAATTTGAAGTATTGCTGATTTTCAGTAAATAACACAAAATATTGCCACCAAACATGTATTAGTTATATCGGATAGAAATACATACACCTCATGTGTTTGAAGTTGATCGGGCCCATAGAGGCTGAGGAGATGGGCCACGTTACTTATGACAAACAGAATTCACGTCTCACACAGAATAACTCCAATTACAGTATAGATACAATATGGCCACTTGTCACTTTCCACGGGTGGGCAATATTTCCACAGACATAATAATATTAGATTCCAAACACTAATCATAGGCATAATCATCAAGAAATTTAATTAATGAAGCGCTGGGTACAACCAGCTGCTTCATTAAAATTTTGCTGCTGATGATTTTAATACCTGGTAAATACATGCGTGGACATCAGTGCCCACATGTGGATTATGACCAGTCCACGGCGACTGTACTGTACTGTGATTGCCTCAGAACAATTTGGTTTACAGTAGTGAGCAGGGAGTCCATATCACATCTCTATCTATTTCACCTTTTTGTTTCTTTTTCAGTATGTGTTCCTAACTGGTGGAAATGCAAATTTTCCTCGCTTCAAGGACCGGCTGGAGACCGAGCTTCTCTCATCAAGACCATTTCAGTCTAAATTCGCTGTTTACACTGCTCGTAAGTAATTTTGCAAATGCATTGTGTTGGCAGCCTTTGACACATATACAGTTTAGAAATTATTTTTACCATGGAATATGTGAATTCTATCACAATTTCTTCTAATCTTACCAAAGTAACACAAGTGCCTATTCCTTTTCCTTTCTCTTGGGTGAAAAAGACGATAAATTTTGGAGAATCCTAAGAAAAAACCCTTAGGAGACTTTAAAAACAAAAGACAAAACTTAAGCCAAACTTGACTGACCAGATGCCACTTGTGCAGGGTACACAAAACCTGGTGCCATGTATCCTACAAAGCATGTCACCTTTTGTCCAATTTCTGCCAATCATGTGCAAAGTTTCCAATTTTTTTAAGGCAATTATGCAAGTATACTTGCATGTGGGGAGGCAAGCATATATAAAAGATAGTTTATATTGCTGGGAGGGCACTATTCTTGTGTTACTTTGGTAAGTATAAACACAAAATAAAATTTGGTATAAAATTTTATATTCTTCGAACCAAACCAAAGTAACACAAGTTCCGAATGAACAACAGGCAGAGGGAGTATAATGCATATTGTAACTGAGTAACAGATATAATGGAGGTCATATTTAGGCATGAGAGATAAAAGAGCTAAAAGAGATAATGAGAAATTAAATTTGGAATAAAATTTTAATTTTTCAACCATTAAACTCCTACTTTAAAAACAGTAAGTAAAATGATCTTTGTGTGATATTCTGGAAGTTGGGGAAAGTGTGGGCGTAACCAAAAACATATTACCAGAATTTAGTCATGGAAGGCGGGAGAGATATTACGAGGGTTGTATACCCTTTTAACTTGGAGAATTTGTCAGTACTTAATCTCTGAAAGTCATAACTTTCTTAACCCTGGAAGGCCTAGAATTTTGTTTACCCATGTCTGTTTCTCTTTGACAGTCTAAATCCTGTGGCTTTGCAGTCATTTCTAGGCAAGTCTTGGCTGCCAATACAGGCAGTCAAGACCTGACTACAAACAATTGCCTAGATTTCTTAGAATGTGACTTGCAAGTTTAAGTGAAGACTGTAAGTTGGAGAATACGTTTGCTGTTGCAGGAGAAGTTATGAAAGTTGGAATTAGGCCTTAACCCGCATAATGCCCATATACAGCCACCGCTATTCACAGAAATCACCATTCAAATTTTATTGTCTTTTCATTTCATGCTCTCTTTTTATAACCAATCCAAACTTGAAAAAATAAAAATTAAATGGGTTATATCTGATATTTTACCCAAGTTAATGAAATTGATAAATTTCTTCCTTGAGTGCCTTCGTTCTTGCATTCAAGGGATGAAATACCCCACCAACCATGCTATTCTGTAGATTATGAGGCCTGAAACTTAAGACCAACCAAGAACATGATCCCCGTGGGAACCCCGGGAAGTGAAGCAGTGCTGGTTCACTGTGGTAAACAAGCTCTGTTTCACTGGTAAAATAGGACCCAGTCACTAATGCTTGGGGTGCAAGTCCTCTAAAATAGGCAACGTGGGGTATAAACGATTGACTGACCTTGACTTTATCTTCGTGTTGTGGTCATGATTAGCCATTGTGCAGAAGTATGTGACCTTAAACAACAATAAATAAATAAATAAATAAATAAATAAATACCAAGAACATGAACTTTCGATGGCAAAAAAATAATTACAAAAATTAAAAAACATCCGCCTACATGCAATTTTACAAAAAATTGCCTGAGAAACAGAAGATCTACTTTGTTGGGCCTAACACAGTTACTTTCTTATACTTCAACCATCATCCATTCTGAAGGCTTCAGTTTGGAAAATGATTGAACCTTTACATGACACATCAATCACATCTGTCCAAGTAATTTGCTAATTGAGCAGTCAAAAAAAAAATTTAATAAAAATTTCAATGAAACGATGTCATGTTACCCCCCTCATTAGAATGAGCTTGTTCCAATTGGGGAATCGTATGATATACTTTTGTTGAAACCTTTTGAAAAATTTGGGAAAAAAAAAATAGTAAAACAAAAAATCTTTATGTCTTGTTTATTGGGTAAAGGGTTAACACAAGTAGGAGAAATAGAACAAATCAACAGAAGGTGGAATTCATTGACAAAATACATCTAAATTTGTGTTCATTTGCAGATAAAAACATATAAGAGGAATTTCTGCAGGCCTGAAAATAAAGAGCTTACATGGTAACATGTTAGTAGGTAATGCTCTATAACATGGTGGTAACCTTTAGGAAAAATGTGTTGTAATGCCTTTCCGCTTTCTCTGTTTTTATTACGCCTTGACAGATTCTCCGCCCAAATAAATAGCAACAACTAATGAGATTGTGCATTAGTTGTTGATATTTATTTTCTCGGAAATTTTGTTAACATGTAAACAGCAGGGGAGCGCAGTGGCTCAGTGGTAGACTGTTGGACTTCTATGCTAGAGGTCCCGAGTTTGATACCCGTCCGGGATGACCCCGGTTGTGTCCTTGGGTAAGGCACTTTATCCCGGTTGCCTACATGGAGGCACGATGATGCTGTGTACTGAGTCATACTGCTCGTCGATGGTACATATGTCTTCAACCCCTGTAACCCTGCTTGAGCGGAGCTTGAACAGAGTTAGAATGTTGAGGAGATGACAGTTGCTCGTCGATGCTCGGTGGTTCTCTCCAGGTACACCAGCTTCCTCCACCCATAAAACTGTCACAGTCACGATTAGCCATTGTGCATAAGTATGTGACCTTAAACACCTTAACCCTTTACCCAACGAATCGCCTGCATCCGCCCGTGTAATATGCAAATTCAGCAGCTGAAAAAATATTATATTTTTACACTGTAAACCAATGGCCCAGACTAGCTGGTGCTTAACTCAAAGTTATTAAGGGCCAAACACAAATTTTGAACCCCTCAATCCCCAAAATTTGCTTGCAAAACCAAAAATTAAAAGTTCTATCTGGCCTTCCATATATTTACTCTCCATGCATGCGCAGACTTCAGGAAGTGACTGGAATTGGCGCCAACATCATTCTTTGTTTGGCCCTAAAGTCATCAATAATGAAATGACATGTGCTTTAAAATCTCCTTTTTTGAGGATGCCAGACACAAATCAATGCAAGAATTGGTGGATATAAGGCTGTTATTTGATGAAGGAAGTGTTCAACGGTGGTTTTGGACGTTCAGGCTGTAACTTTATAATATTTATAAAATTATTTTATGTTTCCCAATTTTGGGACATATGCCTGACGTCATCATTTTTGATAACGATTATTCCACTGTTTGTTAAGTATTCCTTCCCTATCCTTCCATGAGCACTTCCTGTTAAACTCTTAAGCTTTTTGGCTATTTTTTATTGAAATTTTTTATTAAATTTCTTGGGAGTTTAACATATATTACAGAATATTTTCTGTTTTTTCCCCTTCTCACCCTAGGGGTGTTAGGTTGTTTAGTCTTGCATCTTCTATCCGATGTATCGTTTTTTCTTCATATGAAGATCTAGCTTTGCATCTAATAGCATTTCAGTTGGTTGCGGTAAGCATAGATCTAAGGTTGCGTACTTTCATGTCCTGGTACATCCGGCATTCTAAAAGTACCTGCGGTTCGCCGTACAAGGGAAGGTGTATCAGTTCAGAGCAATATGCTGTGATCTGAATCTGACCCCCTGGGCGTTCACTCGAATAATGAACTCGGTAATGTCATACTTTGGAGCTCATTTGTCTGCGGTAACGTCGGCTTACTTGGACGACCTTCTACAGGGATACGGCAACAGAATTATTCTTCAGAACGATGTTCAGAGTCTGCTTCTATTACTCTGACGTCTCCGTTTCATCGTAAACGAGAAAAAGTCTGATCTAGCTCCGTACAAGTCGTCTATTCACTTGGGAATGAGCTTTGAGACTCACAGCAATCGGGTTTGTCTGCCGTTACCCAGAGCGAAATTAGTCAGTTGTTATGCTCGCTTTTGTCTACACTCAGATACATTAATAGTGAGGGAATTCATGCGACTGTTGGAGCTGTGCGGAGCGGCTGTGGATCTCATTCTGATGGGCCATCTGCGCACACATCCCCTCCAGATATTCTTTACTGAGAACTGGAGTGTGAAGACGCTTTCGCTTGAACCAGTATTGTTTTAACGGACCTATTAAAACAAGGGTTTAGATTTGGGCAGATATTCAGTGGTTAACTCGGGGAGTTCTGCTGCAACTGCTGGATCCGGCTTTCATGATTATGATGGATGCGAGTCAGACGGGTTGGGGCACGACCCTAAGCCCCACAGACTTGAAGTGCCAGGGTCTTTGGGACCCTCAGTTCCAAGAGAAACACATAAACATCAAGAGATGATGTCAATATGGCTAGCGCTACAACATTGGACTCACATAATAATGGATGTCCATGTTCAAATTTGGTCGGACAACTCAACAGTAGTAGCGTACATCGGGAACCAGGGCGGCACCTATTCATTTCCGTTATGCCAACCAACAGAGAAGACTTTCCTATGTGTCATGAGTCATCATGTTCATCTTTCTATCCGTCATATACCGGGTCTCTGAACGTACTAGCAGACTCGCTCTCTCGGAAGGTCGCCTGTTGCAATTGGAGTGGATGCTCAACAAGTGAGTATTTGGGCAGATTTGCTACCAGAGGGATCGCCCCATGATAGATCTGTTTGCGACACACCGGAATAATCAGTTGCCGTCGTTCATGTCGCCATGCCCAGACCATCGAGCGTATGTAGTAGATGCTCTGTCGATCTCATGGGGATGAACGATAGGATACGCATATATCCTCCAATTCAGTTGATTCAGTAGATTATGTTTAAGATCAAACAGTCTCATTGTGAATCCTACTAGTAGCACCTCTGGCGTCACAGAAACCTTGGATCAGTGTCTGTTATGGGACGTTCCCCAGAAGATTCCTTCACGAAAGGACCTTCTTTATCAGAGGAAGTTTTTGTTCTTCACGTCCTTCTCCACCCATAGTGGCATAATGGAGTCGGTCAGACGTGAGGGAACCATTGCGGTTCCTATATTATTTTATGACTAACACAAGAATGATTAAAGTAATGCAGGTGAGGAGGGTTTGATATGACTTTGAATCCCCCCCCCACACCCCGCTAATGTGTTTAGAGGCGATTACCGGGCAAGACGTAGTTCTCTTACAGCAAGCCTCGTATGAGTTTAAATACATGCATTTCTTGACTTCTCGATTGGCAGCTGGGTCATGTTCTATGGCGACCTCATGGGCGCTTCCACTTTTTAGTTGGTTGGTTTCCTGTGATTGTTCGTCTCATATGTTATATACAAGCGCATAATTCATCATAAATAAATTGCTAGTCTTTGGGTATCTGGGAGGCTGCATAGCCAGTTAACTGGTATTCAGATGATTACATGCGGGATTTCAATGCTCACGCGCATAACAGTTATTAGGCAGACACATTATTGTATGTTATGGACCTTAGAAATTATGAATTATTTCGGGGGCGGTGCGTGTCGAGCCTGTTAATCATACCTACTTCCATTTCTAGATCCAGGTTTCTATTAATGTCGATACTCAGTCGAATACACCTTGTTTTTACACTCTTGTATATTCGCATGTTTATAGTGTCATAGATGTTAAAAAATTTATAGTAATTTATATATTTTTTATACTTACCAATGACCCAGACATAGCTGGTGCTAACTCTTAAAATATAGGGCCAAACACAAATTTTGCCCCCCAATCCCCAAAATTTGCATCTAAAACTAAAGAAAACATGTCCTGAAAGGCCCTCCACACTTCGCCCCTACTGCGCATGTGCAGTGTCAAGGACGTTCCGAAATTGGCGCCATTTATCATTCTAATAACCAGTGCCTGGTAAGCGCTATGTACTCAGCGGGGAGGCAAGAGTTCCCAACTCCTGGGAGGGCCATCCCCGTCTGGGTCATTGGTAAGTATAAAAAATATATAAATTACTATAAATTTTTTAACATTTTTATACTGTATCAATGACCCAGACATAGCTGAATAGTAAAAAGGCTGGAGGGCCAAGGACATAGAGCAAAATGGAATACGCTCAATAAAATAAAATAGAGTCATCCCCTGTAGGGAAAAGAAGTAATAGGCCTTACATGTATCTTTCTTATTTATGATAAATTAGAAAGATACAACACCTTCCAAAATTGAGCTTCATACATCCATGTACTCTATTAATATCCAATATAATCCTTATACTAATAATTTTTAAAGTAAGCCAATAATAAAGTAAGTCTAGAGAATAGAGACTCTTATACTCCTAAAAGTGTCTGAGAATTGCATAATCATGTCCGTTGACATATGCAATATTCAAAAGCTATACTTTAAAAACTAAGACTTGAATGAATTTTATAAACTTAAACTTCTCACTAAACAACCATCCCAATAACAGCTCAGAATTACTAACTCCGGAGGAGGTATCCCCTTGTTTTCATAGTAAAACAGGTGACCCAAGGGAACACCCTCCCCCCCCCCCCCTTTTTCTTGCCCTGGGTCAAATAGCCCAGAGCGAAGAGGGCAGCCGAACGGAGACACTGCCGAAACAGACAGCCTACCTAGCTATAGTAGCAACTGTTAAGAGAATGACATTCTGAGCAGTAGATAATAGACCTAACAAAAGAGGCCTCAAGAAATTGACTCGATATTTCTAAGATAAAATTCATGAATGTGGATGGCTGAGCGCAATGAGCGGCCTTCAAAATTCTATAATAGCGACACTATTAAAGTAAGCCCAAGAAGTAGAAGAACTCTTACTTCATGAGCCGAAATCTTAAGCACAACTGCTAAGTCAATGATATACCATAAGCAGTACCGATAGTTAATAGAATCCATTAACAATAAAATGGAGCGTAACGTCCTTCTACTAGACATCAAAGACAGAAGAAGCTTACGCCCTTGTAATAAACAGATATCTGTTTATAAATACATAAACTGTACCCGGAAAGAGTAAAGGCCTATGCCCATACGAAGACGGAAGGACCTTAAAATAATAGGTTCCGGATAATAGGAGCCTAACTCTTATGCAACAATCCAACCTAAATAGTAACGGAAGTATTGATTCCGAAACTATGAAAGTGAAAATCATCCATCGATAGTGCATGAAACTCACTGACTCTACAGTAAAAGAGAAACCAACAGAATTACTGTCTAAAAGGTCAGAATTTGAAAACTACTGTTTCCAGAGGCTCAAATGATTACTTAGCTAAATAAGAACCGAAGTTAAAATCCGTATAGGAATTTAATCTAAAGATTCTAAGTCTATTTATCAAAAAGTTACTAACTGACTTAGATAAAGAGACAAAAGACTCAATTGTAAACTATCGTAGAGTGCATAGGTATGAGGTAACATAAACCTATAACCTAAATAATAACAGGCTGCAGTAGATCTTGTGAAACAAGTATACTAAAAAATAGCAATGAGTAGTATGGAGGGATCAACAATATGAACATATTGATCCCTACACCACGACGGAAGAGCCTCCACTTTAGTCGCATAGAATAGCGAAGAAGAGGATCTCCTATAGTAAGAAATCGCGTCCAAAGCTCGTCCAGTACAGTGCTTATAATGCAATACGGACCACACAACGGAATACATGAAGGTTGCGACCTTGCTGGTTGTGATAAAGATGACACGATTTACCCAGTGAAAAAAGATCCTCACATAGAGGAAGATTTCACGTTAAGACCCACAGTAGACAAGAGAGTAAATTACTCATGATCTCTGTGAAGATAGAGATGCTATCAACAGAAATATATTGTGGTTGTTTATCTTAGCAATACCTGCTAAAACAACAGCGCCGGAGGATACGCGTATCCTATCATTCCGTCCTATAGATCAATAGAGCGTTAACACTATTAGCTCAGAGATCTGGACAAGCCAACACATACGTCTGCAATTGATTAGCAAGCTGTGTCATAAATAAATCATCATTGGGCGCTCCCATAGATAGCAAATCTGATTGAATACTTGTTTGTTGAGAGTCCATTCTGACAGCAACAAGCGACCCGTAAGAGAACGGGAGTCCGATAAAACAATCAGACGACCCGGAATATGACGGACCAAAACTGAACTTGGTGTACTATAACCAACAGACGGATTCTTTCCATTAAATTGAATAACGGAAACGAAAGAGTGCCTCCCTGGTTCCGGAGATACGCCACTACTGTCGAATTAAAGGACAGGAATTTGGGCATGCGTTTCTGAATAATGTTCATGCAATGACATAAAGCAAGCCTAAAAAACATTATTCCGCGGAAGTTAAACTGATAGCTAAAAGACTGCGGAACCCAAAGACCCTGGCACTTCGAATCCGTAGGGATCGGTATATATCCCAATCTATTTGACTGGCAACCGTCATAACAGCCACACTCGGGTCCGGCAACTGCGGCGGCACTCTCTGAGTCAGCCACCGAATGTTTGCCCCAGTCTGAATCTCTTGTAACACTAGATAGACAAGAGATTGTATAAATCGAGCAATTCATGGATTGCCGGAAAGTTGCCGTCGAAGAGAAGCTCCTCCGAGAACGAAGCGACTCTGAGAGAGTTCTTAACCTTACTATCCACGCGTGTGGATGTAGCTAGGGCTGCGTCACGTCTAACCAACTCCAATCAGCCACTGAAGGGCGGAGTTATACGTGAACAAACTACTGCCCTCAAAAGAAATTACATTGAGAATAATATCCCGTAAATCTTTTCTTGAAGACGTAATGATAACGCCTCAGTAAGGCGGATTACGTATAATAAAGCGTCTAAGTTAAGTCTACTATACATAATGTCGTTCCCAACATTGAAATTGGAAAAGACATAAACGGCGAAAAAGAATATATGCAGTCTTTAATCACACCGTCTAGACGCATATGAACTCTCGGTATGCCCTGCTCTGCCAAAATAAACTATTTGTAAAAATGATAAAATGGCAGAAATGAGCAACGCGGACAAGAAACTAAACTATCATGCTTAGTAGCAGGCTTGTATATATATATATATATATAGCGTCGAAAAATAAAACACATGTTGTAATGACAATATTGGACTGCGTCGGTAAGTCAGGGACAATGTCCCTGTACCGATCGAAAAATCCGAGTCCAATGACGCTATAAGTCTCTTATCCAAGATCGCAGCAATGAAGTCCGAAAAATAATCACTGGAAGAAATGCCAGAAGATATGAAAGGCATCTTCCGATACTACTAAAGGGAAAACTCGAAATCTTTCGAATCCCTTTCGCCATCCTGTCGGACCCTATAAAGCGTTCGGCCGTCCGTAGCTGATGCAACCGCGGACCGCACCGACCCAGCGCCGTCGGATAATTCCTGATTCGACTGAGAAACTGTCAATTGCTGGGATGCTGCGAAACAACTGTGCTAACTCGGATAGCACGTCCGTCACTGAGGCCTGAGGAGAAGCGGTCTTACGATGCATTGCCGCTGGAAGCTCCGTGATCGTTACCCCGTGCATACTTCCAATATGCGAGCGAACGGAGTGTATAGGCCTCGTGTCCCTTGGCTACCGGATGGCGCGACCTATTCGCCGTGGAATCACTGAATGCCGAAACTGATCGGATACTCGAGGTCACGTAGCCAATGTGCGGTCGTGTGCCCTGCTGTGAGGATGAGGAAGCATTAAAGACAGTCTCTCGGACTGTCAATATAACGGAGCGTTCCGAGCAACGGACATATGCTCTGAATGTAAAATATCTGAACCACAACATGCGGTCCCCTATGTTGTTGGCTTCCTCCGATCTGTCCTCAATCTGCCGTCACTGGGTGAGTACTAAAGAAATTAAAGTGCTCGCATCACCCAAATCTCCTTCCTAGACCGCAACGGACGAACCCGGCAGCCGAACCATTCGATGAATGTACGCTACACCGGGTGAGCTAGCGAATGTCACTCCGTAAGCGATAGACATATTCCATGAGCACTTATTGCCGCTAACTCTTCATTAACTATGACGACAGAGGCACACTTTTGAAAGACATCTCCATAACTCTTCGAACAAGAAACCAGAAATGCTTGGATAGCAAGCATAAAATAATAATATATATAGCGTCGTTCAATAATTCGAAAGTTTGTGTGACATTATAGGACTATGTCGGAACTGAGGGACGATGTCCCTGAACCGAACCAAAAATTTCTAAGTCCACCGACGCTATCAGTTTCTTATCCGGCATCGCAGCATATGTTGTTCCGAAAGGGAAAGCTTGAAATCCTCCGAATCCCTTTCGGCATCCCGTCGGACCGGATGAAACTTTCGGACGTCCGTACCCGCTTCCGCGGAGCGTCCCGACCCAGCTTCGTCGGATAAAATATATGCGACAGATTCAGTTGATGCTGGGATGCTGCGATAAACTGTGCTATTAAGGAAAGCACGTCCGTTCCCGAGGCCTGTGCAGTAGCAGACTTACGATGCATTGCCGCCGGAAGCTCCGTGTACGTTGACTCCCGCACACTTCCTATGCGAACGTCCGGAGTCTGCAGGCCTCGAGTCCCCGGCTACCGACCCAGCGCTGTCGGATAATTCTCGATCCGACACCGTTTCTGTCGGCTGCTGGGATGCTGCGATAAGCTGTGCTATGTGCACAAGAATGTCCGGCGTCGAGACCTGCGGAGGCGCAGTCTATCGCTGCTTCGCCGAGGGCAGCTCTGCATCAGATGGCTCCCGCATACTTTTCCTATGCGAACGTCCGGAGTCCATCGGTCTCGAATCCCTGGCTGCCGGATGGTGTGACCTGGTCGCCGAAGAATCCTTGATCGGCGAAGCTGGTAATATATCGGCGGTCACGCAGCCAAGGTGCGGTCGTGTGCGCTGACGAGAAGAGGAAGCCTTAGCAGTCTCAGCGGACTGCTTATACAACGGAGCGTCCCGAGCGACGGACGTATGCTCCGCTAGCGACACATTTTGTACCACAACATCTGGGGCCAGATGTTGTTGAACGAGAGAGGGGCCTCTCTCGCTTGCCGTCCGGATGGACCGGAACGAGCTATGAACCGGACTAAAAGGCTTCCTCCGTTCTCCCTCCGATCCGCCGTCACTGGGTGTGCATTAAGTTAATTTTATAGTGCTCGCATCACCCCAAAATTCCTTCTAGACCGCAACGGACGAACCCGGCTGCCGAACCATTCGGTGAATGGATGCTACACCGAGCGAGCTAGCGGACGTCAAAGGCCGTCGAACCTACTAGGGTCCTCTTAGGCAATTGGCGTATAACATGAGCACTTTTCCGCTAGCCCTTCATTAATTGTGACGACGGAGGCACACTGTTGGAAGACATCACAGATACATCACCCTAATCTTGATCGTCTGAAATAGAAATTGATAAAGTAGAGTGACCCTGCGGGGAAAGGACCGGAGTGTCCAAATCCCCAACAACATACCGTGACATACGGTTCCCATATTGTCATCGAAATCATACGATACAGAACAGGAGTTAATGCGAGTACACTGACCACATATAGAATGATAATAAAGTCAGAGGAAGACTTCCTCTTAAAACAATTGATCAATATCCTTTCAATGTGAAAAGAAAACAAGTCCTGGTACTCGCACTAACCCCTGGCAATCAAAATACATAATAATAATATGATCCATTAATATAGAAAAAATAATTGAAATCAAAATATTTTGAAAAAATATTTTTTCAGAACAGCCCAAGTTTCTGAAAAGTAACGTTGAGCCCCAATGGATCCAAAGCCTAAGTGTGGACAAAAATTTTAAAAATATTTTAAACAATTTATTCAACACTTACGAACAATAATAATGTATCTAGTTATGATTAAAATAACATAAAGATATTATTTTTTAGAAATCCCCCCCTCACACAGAGGGCTGTTGTAAATGTAAACAATGAGTGTAAAAACACTAAAATAAGACTCCAGGCACCCAGGCCCGAAATCAGTTACCAAAAATACACTATCTGATGCAAAACAGAGACTTCCAGGGAAGAAACTGCAGAACATCAGATGGTAGATGCAGAACACAACGCCTAACCACCCGTAGGTGAAGACGTAAACATGGGGAAAGAACAGAATTCATTCTGTTATTCAGCTAAAACTCCCAAGAAATTTTAGTAATAATAATTACAGAAACTATGCCAAAAGCATGGGAGAATAGCAAGGGGGAACTTAAAGGACAGGGAGAGAGGAAAACACTTGTAAAAACAGTGTAACTAAATAATCAGAATGACAACAAAATGGCTGCTGCCTTGAAAATAGGTAACTTAACATAATTTCATTAAAAAATTTTAAGTTACAGCCCTGATAATATTCTGTCACACATTTTTTCCTCTCCTCCTTCTCTATCCTCCTTAGAATCACCATTTCACTAATATTTATGTGTCTGGCATCATTTAAACTGAGATTTAAAAGCACAAAGATCAGTCAGATGTTAACTGATGAAGGGCCAAACTTAGAATGATAAATGGCGCCAATTTCGGAACGTCCTTGACACTGCGCATGCGCAGTAGGGGCGAAGTGTGGAGGGCCTTTCAGGACATGTTTTCTTTAGTTTTAGATGCAAATTTTGGGGATTGGGGGGCAAAATTTGTGTTTGGCCCTATATTTTAAGAGTTAGCACCAGCTATGTCTGGGTCATTGGTACAGTATAAAAATATCGGATAGTACACATCAGGGAGTGTTGTTACTGGAATTTATTGTACACATGAATGGGGTCGCCTGTGTGTTACCTCGGAAGTGTGTTTACTCTCCAGAGATTGTTCATTGTGGTTCTATTGGACATGTGTATGTTATATATCATATCTCCGGTTTTCGACCTATTTGCGTATGCCGACTCCTGTGTACATTATATAGCGGGCGATATTAATTACCGGGATCGTCACTATAGCCTTAGCTTCTGAAGTGGCGTTAAGCACCATTTATTAATAATAGTTAATACCTGAGTGCCTGTTCGACGAATATTTATATTGTTTTTTGGTACCACTTTTACTGATTCCAGAGCGCTCCCCTCTTTCGTTTTGAAGATTCCTTCAAAAAGAAAAGGGAGGGGGGGGATTATTTACCTCTCCTCTGGCTTGATAAGTTTGTAACTATGAGTGAAGCTGTTTTGTCTGTAATTATATCCTGCATACAGCTGGAGTTTTATTGTATATGGCATATGTTTGTGGGGGATATTCTCTCATTCTCAAATAGTGAAATACAGCATCCTAATTTTGGGGGCTTAGTCCGGGCTAACCTTAAAAATTGGGAACTTGTTACATCCAGTTAGCATAGTCCTCATGCTAAGTATATGGAATTACTTGAACTGGGCTCCTTTTGTATGTTATGTCTTCTCTATTACTGTATAGAGAGACCTACATGTAATTCCTAATAATTTCCTTTCACCTTGGATTACAGGATTGAAACTATGTTGATCTACTAATTCTGAAGTCCTAGGCCCTCCACCTTTTTACGATTCAGCTAGTCTGGGCCATTGGTTTACAGTGTAAAAATATTATAAATTTAAATAATTTGTATATTTTTATACTTAACAATGGCCCAGACGGAGATGGTCCTCCCATGAGTGGGCAATCATTCGTCCCCGCTGAATTATTATGTAGTACCCTCTTCTACAAAGAATGATGTTGGCGCCAATTCCGGTCACTTCCTAACGTCTGTGCATGCACGGAGAGTAAATATATGGAGGGCCAGATAGGACTTTTAATTTTCGGTTTTGCAAGCACATTTTGGGGATTGGGGGGGGTTCAAAATTTGTGTTTGGCCCTTAATAACTTTGAGTTAAGCACCAGCTAGTCTGGGCCATAGGTAAGTATAAAAATATACAAATTACTTTAAATTTATAATTTTTCAAAAAATTTCAACAAAACCTTATCATGTGATCCCTCTTTGGAACGAGCTGATCCAGCTCATTCCAATGAGGAGTCACATGATATGGTTTTATTGAAATTTTTTGAAAAAATTTAAAAAATGATATTTAAAATAATAAATTTTGATATCGTGTGCATTGGGTAAAGGGTTAAACACCAATAAAATTAATAATAATAAATGTAAACAGCATGCCACTCTCGTCATATGTGGATGCAATGCGCAACATTTGAGTTGAGTTTGTTTCGAAAGATTGTCGTATCTGACTGGCAAAACATGCAGGATCAGGAAGTTAATTTATCGTAACCTGCACTGTGTTTGCGTATTTTACAATTGACGCACCCCCCTCCTGCCTAAATAACCCAAACGATCATTTGTGTGTTATTTGCAGGCCTGTTTCTGTATATTTACAGAGTTGTATATTCTCAGTGTGTTATGTCATAATAAGGTCTAGCTTATGGTATAAGCATTTGTAAAGAAGACAGAGTTCCACATTTTGTTTCACGACAGTTCTGTAATGTAGATTTTATTATTTCACTTCAGTGATATCTCATTTTTTTCCCAGTGCAGACGAAATCCAAACTTATGACTTTGAATATTATTTTTTCCAATTTTTAAAAAAAATTCATTAAAATCATATCATGTGACCTCCTTATTCCAACGAGGAGTCATATGATATGGTTTGGATTGAAAAAAAAAAATTTCAACTGCTGCATTTGTATATTACACGAGCAGATGCAGCCGATTTGTCAGGTAAAGGGTTAAACATACAGTGCAGCTAACTGATAATTTAGTTACAAAAACATCATGCATGGTACTGCGGAGTTTCCTTACAGAAGAATAACTTAACCCTCTACACACTGATGTCAAAAGACCAAAATTCCAATTAGTAAATTTATCCCATGATGCATCTAGCTTTGAGCTCAGTCAAACAAGATTGAATTAGTTTAATGATCTGGCATTATGGGAAAAATTTGTTTTTGAAAAATAATATTACATCATCATTCTGTCTGTCCATCCATTCAAACTTTGTTTATGGCATAACTTGAACAATAGTTAGCAGATTTCAATTCTTTTTGGTATATGTCTCTTTTGCAACAATGTCTACGTCAGGTTCGATGACCACCAATATCTCTTGAAAATTGTGAGAGTTATTACCCTTTGTTATAAAAATATTCTGTAAATCTTGTGTATGGCATTTCTTGAACAATAGTTAGTCGATTTCAGTTCTTTTCGGTGTATGTCTCTATAGCAAGAATGTTTATGTCAAGTTCGATGACCATCAATATCCGATGAAAATTTTGAGAGTTAATGCCCTTTGTTTAATAAAAAATATTGTGTATTGCTTGTTTATGGTATAACCTGAACAAAAGTTAACAAATTTTAATTCTTTTCAGTTCCCCACGGGAACCCCGGGAAGTGAAGCAGTGCCTGTTCACTGCGGTAAACAGGCTCTGTTTTACTGGTCAAATAGGACCCAGTCACCAATGCTTGGGAGGTGCAAACCCTGTCTAAAATGGGCAAAATGGCTTATTAACGCTCGCCTCTGGTCTTGAGTTGATACTCATGTTGTGGTCATGATTAGCCATTGTGCAAAAATATGTGACCTTAAACACCAATAAATAAATGATAATAAATAATTCTTTTCAGTAAATGTCTCTATATCAACAAAGTCTCCTCAACCTCAATGACCAGCGATATCCAGTGAAAATTATTGGAGTTATTGCCCTTTGTTTAATAAAAAATATAGTGTAATGCTTGTTTATGGCATAACTTTAACAATAAAAACCAGATTTCATTTCTATTTGGAATTTGTCTCTATAGCAACAATGTCCACGTCATGTTCGATGACCAGCGATATTGGATGAAAATTATGAGAGTGATTGCCCTTCGTTAAAAAATATCATGTAATGCTTGTTTATGGAATAACTTAAACATAAGTAATCAAATAACAATTTTTTTTGGTATATAAGTCTTTGGGAACAATGACTACCTCAAGTTCGATGAACACCATTATCCAGTGAAGAATGTCAGAATTATTGCCCTGCCCTCCCCCCCCCCCCACCCCCTCCTCGGTGCCAATTAGGCCATTTTTTTCTTTGCTCCAAAATGCATTTTGAAGGATTCAAAGGGACTATATGTGGAAAAAAATTTGACTCCTATAACCCACCCCCCTTGTGCCAATTAGGCAATTTGCTTTCTTGGCTCAAAAATGCATTTTGAAGGATTAAGAGTGATTACATGCAAAAAAAATTTACTCCTATGACCCCCCCCCCCCCTTCCCCCTCTCCCTCCCCCTGTCTGCTCAGTTAGGTCACAAATTTTTTTTTTTGGCTCCATGATGGGTTTGGCCAGATTTAGAGTGATTTTATGTCTGGGCGAAAAGCCCGCCTATGATCCCCCCTCCCCAATTGGAGAGTGCAAGGGGTTAGCAGCGCTTGGCGATGCAGGCCTCTTGTTCCTGTGTAGGGTGATAAGGTATTTTTTTAGGCAAAAATGAAAATATTTGATTAGGCTTAAAAAAGTTGGAAATCTGTTCTCAGCTCCCTCCCACATGGTCCTTTTACTGCCACATGCTCTCTTTTTATAACCAATGTAAACTTAAAAAAATATATATTAAATGGTTTATGTCGGATATTTTACCCAAGTTAATAAAATTGATAAATTTGTCCCTTGAGTGCCCATCAAGGGACGATATATAAAATATGGCCTGAGAAACAGAAGATCTTCTTTGTGGGGCCTTATTCCCAAAGTCTTTTTAGCAAATTCTGCCCATTATTCTGGTAAGGTACAGGGTTAATGTAAGGAACACAGGGTAAACAGCCTACCTGCCGCATCTTATGAATGATGAAAAAAATTGTTGCACGCCTCAAAAATAGGGATTGGCAGGGATGAGAATCAAGAGTTGTTTTTTTGTGATCATGCCTTTTTGTTGTGAGATGGGTTTTATACTTTTGTTTTGTATATTTCAGATAATCCTTCTTTGGATGCTTGGAATGGTGCCAGAAAGTTTGCATTGTCCAGTTCATTGCCAGTTTATAGTGTCACAAGATCTGAATATGAAGAGAAAGGGGGAGAGTACCTGAAGGAACATTGTTCTTCAAATCGATACTTTCCAACACCCATCGTTGAAGTTCCAGTTATGAAAATTTTAGAAAAATAAATGTTTTATTGTCAATAGTTGTGTTGATTTTATTAACTGGCTGAGTGCCAGAAGCCACTATCAGGGCTCTATTGAAACGTGAGCCACTATAGTGGCTTTACAATGTATACATTAACCTAATATTTGCTCAGCAGTGGAATAAAAAAATGTTTATATAAAAGTTTGTTACAATTTATTGGAGAGTGCCAACAGGCACTCTCCAATAAATTGTAAAAAATCAATTATTTATGAACAAAATTTTACTAAACCACAACTCCCCTTGCTGGTAGCAATAGAATCATTAAAAAAATAGTCATGTTACAAATCTTTGTTTAACCCTTTGAACACTGGTGGTATCGTCCATGCCAGTTAAATGGCAAAAATTGGAAGAGTCCATATCCATTATTTGGGGGTAGAGCAATTAATATTTTCAATGTGTAGCCTTCAGGCTGAACGTTGTAAATAATAATTGTTCTACCACACACATTCACTTAGTAGCCATCCTACTTAATGAAATTATGATGTATCGTGTTGCTGGACCAGAAAAGCGGTCTTTCGTGTTGAAACAATATCCATGGGAATTCAGAAAGCAGAGATTTGCTGATCTATTATGGAAGACAAGTTCTGCTTTTCTGGCAGAAAAGGACCAGTTAGCAAATAAGGTGTTCTTTTATTAATTAATATTTGTTAGAGGTAAAATAATTTAAACATGTCAATACTTCTGCTTTAATATAATGCTGCACACAGATAAATGATACAAGTAAGACTAGGTAATTAAGCTCTGGTATCAAGTTCTTGCAATGGATGCTTCATGGCATTCTGCGTGCTGAAACCAAATGTCTCTCCATATCTGAATTTCTGACCTGGAAAAATAGATGGTGGCAAATTGCTAACCCTCTGCACTCCGATGTCAAAAGATTAAAGTTTCATGCAGCAAATTTTTCACATAATGCAACTGGAAATTTAACCAATTCATTCTTGTTTGACAGCATTCAATAAGCTCTGTCAACCAAGATTGAATTGGTTAAATTTAGTTGCATGATGGGAAGAATATGAAGGTAAAAATTTGCATATTTTGACTTCAGTGTGCGGAGGCTTAAAATAATAGCTTGAATGTTTTCTATAAGCTCCAATACATCATGGAAAATTGTTAAAGCTTTACTTAATACCATTCACCAGTCTAGGGGAGGCGGGGAGGTTGAGGTAGAAGTCACTTCTCCTTCTCCAGATTTTAGGGAGAAGTCAAATGAAAACAGGGAGACACGAGCCAAAATGAGAATCACGAATAGGCTTTTGCGTGATTGCTCCATCATATAATTTTTGGACATGTACATAACCTACTAAAGCCAAGAAAAAAAAAACATGCCTATCTGTGAAATTTATTGGGAAAAAAAATTTCTTGTACCGTATATGTCCGTGTATAAGTCGCCCCTGTGTATAAGTCGCACCCCAAACTCACACTTGGAATTCCTCCCTTTTGCCTAAAGCCCATGTATAAGTCGTACCCCCATTTTTAAATATATGCAGTCAAAAAGAATTAGTTGCAAGTTACGTTTTGCCATTTTGGGGCAGTTTGGGATACAACGGAAATAGATAAGTTTTCAAGAGTTACCATGTGGTGAATAAGATAAAAAAATAAAGGAAAATTATTATTAAAGATTTAAAAAATACTCGCATTTATTTGTTTTTCATTGTTTGTTTATCACCCCAATGTCTTCATCCCTGTCAAGAAAATCCAAGGCTCGTTTGTGACTGAAACTTCAGTTTCAGAATCAGAATGCCATTTATGCCGTAACCTGCGCAGTTGTTGTGATTAAGTTGTTTTTTCCGGAGATTAAGTTATTTTTTCCGGAACGTTCTGGAAAAACCAATGAAAATACAACAAATGCGCAGGTTACAGCATAAATTGTTTTCAAATTGTTGTCCCACTTAAGCATTGTTGGTGCTATTGAAACTAACTTTACCTGGTGCACGTGTGTGTAATTTATAACCGGACTTTACACATCAGTGAATTG
The DNA here is from genome assembly GCA_031216915.1 of Pictodentalium vernedei. Classification (NCBI taxonomy): domain Eukaryota; kingdom Metazoa; phylum Mollusca; class Scaphopoda; order Dentaliida; family Dentaliidae; genus Pictodentalium; species Pictodentalium vernedei. Next base: position 123,342,008 of record CM062291.1, read on the forward strand.
GGTTCATGGAATAAATAAATACTTCTCTCCAGGTATTGCTGGCATACATTTAATGTGTTATTATTTATTTTTTCGTTATTTTGATGATTTTGTATTTTTTTTTTTTGGTTTTATCCATATTGGCCCCACAAACCCGTTGATTTCCGGTACACGCACTGATGTAAACACATGGGCCGATTGATCAACGACGACTAAATAGAATATTTCTTTATTATTATTTATGGATAAAAGTAACAGAAAACACACGTAATATTTTATTTTTTTCTGAGGAATTTAAACTGAAACAAAATGAAAATAATTTTGGTGAATCTGCACTCAGTCAAAACCACACGATTGTACTCTGTCTGTTATACAATTGACAAACGGTAGGAACAACGTTTGTTCAAAGAAGTCAGTCCCCTGAAAATTCTCTGAAACAAGTCGTACCCATGTATAAGACGCACCCCCGATTTTGACATAACATTATCAGGTAAAAAAGTGCGACTTATACACGGACATATACGGTATATATATTATTTTTGCAAAGTACAGATTTGCCTTCATGGTGAATAGTTAAAGAATTATTTACCTCCTTGTAACCATTTCAGCATAAAATTTTTATGTTGAATAATTCATGGAACGTGTAATTAATTGTGGGTAATTCAAGTCTTTAGGGAGGTCATTCTCTGGAGTAAGTACACTTGGAAACAAAGGCCTAAAAAGATTTAAAAAGTTAAAAATCTGTTTCTCAGGCCCTCCCGCATGGTCTTTTTGACCTCCGCATGCTCTATTTTTATAACCAATGCAAACTTAAATGGTTGATGTCTGATATTTTACTCAAGTTAATAAAATTTAAAAAAGCATTGCAAAAATTTCTTGCACTCTAGAGACGAAATGCACTACCACCCATGCTATTCTGTATATTATGAGGCCTAAAACATAAAACAAACCAAGAACATTAACTTTTGATGGCAAAAAAATAATTATAAAAATAAAATAAAATAACCGCACACATGCAATTTTACTAAAAGTGGCCTGAGAAACAGAAGATCTACTCTGCACCTCTATAATGTTAACAAAATAAACGTTTTTGGCACACTTCGCACTTCAGATGAGAATTAAAAGTGAAGTTTTCACCCAAAAATTTTGTTTTCTAGAAAAATTCTCTCTTTATGGGCTTTTATTTCGGAAAAAATAGTTGTTTTGAAATAATATTCGAACACAACATCACGTCTTTTGCCGGTTGTCACTTATTTTCAATGTAGGCATAAACATGTTGGGTATGACTGATCACTCGACATTTTTTTATTTGTTGATTTTATTTTTGGTTACTCTGAATATTAGCTCCAACATTACTTCATACTTCCAATAATACATTTTTTTTTAGATGGTTATTTTTCAAAATTTTTCCTCAAAATTCACCTAATTTTAAGGTCGATTAAATTTTTACAAGGTGACTTAAGTATCACTTTTTATGGAAGGCAGAGTGAATTTTGCAACTTCTGTTCCCAAGTCGGATGATCTCTGCCTAACACAGAAAAACAGATATCTGCGAAATAATTTTTATGAATGTGTGACAAATAGTTTTTATTTTCCCCACAAAATATAGCTTATGATCCCCCACTGGAACTAGCTCCAGGGGCTCTTTCCAATGTGGAGCCTTAGGCTGTTGTTTTTGGGGCTTAAATTGAAAAAATAATAAAATTTGTGATTTTGGTGGATAGCACTCACCAGTTACTGCCATTAAGAAAGTCAAAGGATTAAAATATAAGTGTTTACAAGCTTGTGATATCAGCTGCCTGATAAATCAGGATTTTGGAAGCCCATTCATGCATTTTTTACGAAAGTAATTTGTAGCCAGTTATGATTACTAAGGTAAAACTGTACTGCTGAACAAAATAAAATGCAATCCCAGTAAAATTGTTCCCTGTTAAAAAGTCGATAATATTCAGTATGATAAAAATTTATATTTTTTTTCACTTACTAAGTTTATGGTCAGCTTAACCTGTTTTGAAAATTTCCACATGGAGTCAATGTACCTAGCAAGTTTTTATCCCCACTACCCCCCCCCCCCCACCCCCCCCCCCATTTTTTTTTTTTATCGAGGGGGTGGGGGAGGAGATATAGCTGTGGGGCTGTGATTCTGTGGATAGAAGCAGTTTCTTCTCTCTAAAGTTTTGCTTAGCTGATCGAAACCAAACTAGTCCTGTAACTTGAGCTGTCCGTCTGTAGGCAGAATTGGATTCTGATCTCTAATGAATGTTATACTTGACTGTTCAAAACCGAACATGTGGGTTGGGTATGAGGAGGGGGAGAACCCAATATATATTGTGAGGGTTGTTGTGCTAAGAGTCAAGGTCACAGTGATCTTAACTCTTAAATGCCTGAACAAGTGTTTTGAATTCCCACCATTCCACAGTCTCTATATGTCTAATGGCTTAGCAGTGATTTCTGGTTAAGTCTTGGCTGCCTGTTAAAGCAGCCAAGACTTGACTAGAATCCACTGCTTAGGTAATTTGTCTATTCTTAACAGGACTTCCTCTTGATGGCATTTTAAGGGCACCTGTTCTGTGGTTGGAAAATTCAGAAATAGGCCTTTAAGTGTTGAACTATATTTTTATACTGTACCAATGACCCAGACTTAGCTGGTGCTAACTCCACAAAAACCAGGGCCAAACACAAATTTTGCCCCCCAATCCCCAAAATTTGCATCCAAAACAAAAAGAAATCATGTCCTAAAGGACCTCCATAGTACGACTCTACTGCGCATGCGCAGTGACGCAGTCGTCCCGAAATTGGCGCCAAATATCATTCTCTGTTTGGCCCTTCATCAGTCAACATCTCACTGATCTTTGTGCTTGTAAATCTCAGTTTAAAGGATGCCAGACACGTAATTCTTGGAGAAAATGTGATTCTAAGGAGGATAGAAGGAGGAGAGGAAAAAAGAAGTGGCAAAAAATAATCAGGGCTGTACTTAAAATTTTTTGTTAAAATTATGTTAAGTTGCCTATTTTCGAGGCAAACGCCTCTTGTTGTCATTCTTGCTAATTGTTGCACTGCTTATTCAGTGTTTCCTCTCCCCTAACCTTCTAAAGTCCCCCCTTGCAATTCTCCCATGCTTTTGGCATATTTTTGAGAAGTTTCATTTCTAAAATTTCCCTGGGAGAGTTGCTTGGTTACAGAATGTTTTCTGTTATTTTCCCCATAGTTACGTTTTCACCCATGGGTGTATAACGTTTGTGTTCTGCATCTTCCATCTGATGTTCTGCAGATTCTCCCCTGGGAGTCTCTGTTTTGCATCAGATAGAGTGTAATTGAGGACTGATTCCGGGCCAGTTTTTTCAGTGCCTGGAGTCATGTTTTCTTCTGTGTTTACACTGTTTGTTTTCATTGGCAACAGCCTTTTTTGAGGGGGGCTGTTTGCCTTTGAGGTAGTTTATCTCATTATAAGATACATTTATATTATCCGAAAGTGTCTCATTAATTATTTTATATAATTTTAAAATTTTTGACCACACTTTGCCATCGGATCCATCGGGGCTCAACGTTACTTTTCAGCAACTTGGGCTTCTCTGAAAAAATATTTTTTCAAAATTATTTTGTTTTGCAATTGTTTTTTCATTTATTAATGGATCATGTTATTATGTATCTTTGTGTCAGGGGTTTTTGCGAGTAACTAGGACTTATTGTTGTTCCTTCACAATGAAAGGAACTTGTTCAAATTGTAATAGGAAGAAATCTTCCTCTGACTTTCATGATTATTGCATAAATTGTAGTCAGTGTTCTCGCATTAATCCCTGTCCTGTATGTGAACATTGGGATGAGAAACATTGGAAACGTGTGTCACGATATGTTGTTTCTGGAGAAAGAGCGATGCCGGCTCTTTCTCCACAAGGTCACTCTACTCTCTCAGTTTCTATTTCAGAGGAACCAGAACAGGGTGATGTTTCCATGTTATCTTCTTCAAGTGTGCGTCCGTCGTCACAATTAAATACAGAGCTAGCGGCAAAAGTGCTCATGGAGATTAGACAAATGTCGTCCGCTAGCTCGCCCGGTGTAGCGTCCATTCACCGAATGGTTCGGCAGCCGGGTTCGTCCGAGGCGGTCCAAGAGGAAATTTTGGGTGATGCGAGCACTATAAAAATAATAGATGCACACCCAGTGACGGCGGATAGTGAACGAGAACGGAGGAAGCCTTTTAGTCCGGTTCCTAGCTCGTCCAGGTCCAGCCGGGCCGCGAGCGAGAGAGGCCCCTCTCTCGTACAACAACATCTGGGACCAGATGTTGTGGTACAAAATGTGTCTTTAGCGGAGCATACATCCGTCGCTCGGGACGCTCCGTTGTATAAGCAGTCCGCAGAGACTGTTAAGGCTTCCTCTTCTCGCCGGCGCACACGACCGCACCTTGGCTGCGTGACCTCCGATATCTTGCCAGCTTCGCCGAGGAAGGATTATTCGGCGACCAGGTCACACCATCCGGCAGCCAGGGACTCGAGACCGATGGACTCCGGACGTTCGCATAGGAAAAGTATGCGGGAGCCATCTGATGCGGAGCTGCCCTCGGCAAAGCAGCGAAAGACCGCTCCTCCGCAGGTCTCGACGTCGGACATTCTAGTGCAGATAGCACAGCTTATCGCAGCATCCCAGCAGCCGACAGAGACGGTGTCGGATCGAGAATTATCCGACGGCGCTGGGTCGGTACGCTCCGCCGAAGCATCGGGGGCGGACGACCGGGAACATCGGGAGGTCCGACCGGATGGTGAAAGGGATACGGATGAATTGGAGCTATCCCTTTCGGAACAACACAAAGCTGCCGTAGACTTCATCCGGCACTTTCTTCCTCAAGTTGTTCCGTCGGGCCAGACTGCTGCGCTTCCGGACAGGAGAATTATAGCGTCATTGGACTCTGATTTTTTCGAGCGGTTCAGGGACATCGCTCCCGAGTTTCCGTCGCAGTCCAATAATGTTGCAAGAACATTTGAATTATTGAACGACGCTATTTTTAAACTTGCTTCCAGGACAGGGAAAGCAGGCTTCTTGTCCGCAAATACTCTCAACCTGCCTTTCATTAATGCAAGGAATAAATTCGACACGGCAGGTCAGGGTATACCGAGAGTTCCTCTGCGTATGGACGACGAGGCGGAAGACTTAGAGCTATCATTACCGTCGTCAGCTTCTATTCCAACCGCAGTGTTGGAAACAGCTATTGCGTCTAACAGAGCCAATTTAGATGCCTTATCTTACGCAGATCACCTTACGAAGGCGTTATCACTGCGTCTTCAAGGGGAAGAGTTTCAGGATATACAATCCTCCTTAAGACTTCTTTCAAGGGCAGTAGCTTATTCCACGTGTAACTCCGCCCTTTCAGTGGCTAATCTGGAGTTGGTTAGACGTGACGCAGCCCTGTCTACATCCACACTAGTGGATTCTAAGGTGAAGAACTCTCTTAGAGTCGCTTCGGTCTCAGGAGATCTTCTCTTTGACGGCAAGCTTTCCGCTATTTATGATAATATTAAAAAGAAAGCTAGTGATTCTCTGTTGTTTAGATCCGCTCCTAAAAGGTCGGATTCAGCAGACACGAATAAGGCGGGCACTTCTGGGTCTTATCCGCCCAAGAGAGGTTCCTATAGAGGTTCCGGTGCGTCCTCTAGCTCTTATTCGAGAGACCGTCAGGATAGCGACTCTCGTTCGGGACGTCCTTCAGGCCGGGACAATCGGTCGGACGCCCCGAGGTCGACGAGGCGAGGTGCGGGTCGTGGAAGACGTGGTTTCTCCTACCGCAGGCCTCGCAGATCCAGGAGGTGATGGCTCAAACCTCTATCGCGTTCCGGTTGGCGGAAGGTTGTCGAGTTTTTCTCAAGAGTGGGCGTCGATTACGGACGACCCTTGGGTGAGAGGAGTGACTTCGGAAGGTCTAAAGATATCCTTCAAACGAAAGCCTCCATTAACTCGAAGTCCAAAGTGGACTCATCTTCCGTCAAACCCTCAGAAAAGAGACGCTCTGCTATCAGAGGTGCAGTCTCTTTTAATGAAGAACGCGGTAGAGGTCGTAGAAAACCAGGAATCGCTGGGATTCTACAGCCATCTGTTTCTGGTTCCGAAACCAGACGGCTCGTTCCGTCCAGTCATAGATTTGAGCTGGATAAACAAGCTGATCATCGCTCCGAAGTTTTATATGGAGACGATTCGATCGGTCAGAGCGAGTATTCGGGTGAACGATTATGCAACGAGCATAGATCTCAAAGATGCGTACTTTCACGTCATGGTACATCCGACATTCCGAAAGTATCTACGCTTCGCAGTCCTAGGAGTGGTGTATCAGTTCCGGGCCATGTGCTTCGGATTGAATCTAGCACCCTGGGCTTTCACTCGAGTAATGAACTCGGTAATGATTTACTTCCGAGCTCATTCGTCTGCGGTAACGTCGGCCTACCTGGACGACATTCTTCAGAGGTACGGCAACGAGTTAACGCTTCAGAACGATGTTCAGAATCTTCTTCTATTGCTCCGACGTCTCGGTTTCATAGTAAACGAGGAGAAGTCGGATCTGGTGCCGTCCAAGTCATTCACTCATCTGGGAATGAGCTTCGTGACGCACAACAATCTCGTTCGTCTGCCGTTAACCAGAGCGAAATTAGTCAGTTGTTACGCTCGCTATTGTCTAAATACAGACAAAGTCACAGCGAGAGAATTTATGAGACTGATAGGTCTGTGCGGAGCCGCTGCGGATCTCATTCCGATGGGACGGCTACGCACACGGCCTCTTCAAATTTTCTTGACTCAGAATTGGAGTGTGAAAATTCATTCGCTCGATGTAGACGTTCTCTTGTCAGATCAAGTGAAACAAGAGATTCAGACTTGGGCAAACATTCAGTGGTTAACTCAAGGAGTTCCGCTGCAGTTGCCGGATCCGAGTTTTACCATTATGACGGATGCCAGTCAAACAGGTTGGGGTGCATCATTAATCCCAACGGATTCGAGATGCCAGGGTCTTTGGGATCCGCAATTCCTGTGCAAGCACATAAACATCAAGGAAATGATGTCAATTTGGCTTGCGTTACGTCACTGGATGGACATTATTCACGATGCTCATGTCCAAATCCTATCCGACAATACGACAGTAGTGGCGTATATACGGAATCAGGGAGGCACTCATTCAGTTCCGTTGTTCAATCTAACGGAAAGAATCCTTCTGTTTGCGTTGGAACATCACGTTCTTCTTTCGGTCCGTCACATACCGGGTCGTCTGAATGTGCTAGCAGACTCCCTTTCTCGAAAGGGTCGCTTGTTGCCGTCGGAGTGGACTCTCAACAAACAAGTATTCAATCAGATTTGCTACCAATGGGAACGGGCAATGATAGACTTATTTGCGACACATCTCAACAATCAGTTGCAGACGTATGTGTCCCCGTGTCCGGATCCAAGAGCATTTGCTGTAGACGCTCTATCGATCCCTTGGGACGGAATGATAGGATATGCGTATCCTCCAGCGCCGTTAATTCAACAAGTATTGCTAAAGATAAAACAATCTCAATGCAAGATTCTGTTGGTAGCATCTCTGTCGCCACAGAGACCGTGGATAAATCTACTCAGGTGTCTGTTGTGGGACCTACCGCGGAAGCTCCCTCCACGAGAGGATCTTCTTTGGCAGGGGAAATCGCGCCAACTGCATCACAACCCGCAAGATCTCAACCTTCACGTTTTTCCGTTGTGCGGTCCTTCTTGCATGGCAAGCACTTTACAGGACGAGCAGTGGACGCGATTTCTAACTGTAGGAGGACCTCCTCTTCGCTAAACTATGCGGCTAAGTGGAAGGTTTTCCGTCGTTGGTGTAGGGATCATTCTGTTGATATATTTGATCCCTCTATACCAGACATTGCTAACTTTCTAGTATACTTGTTTGACGAAATCAAACTGCAACCGGTTACTATAAAGGGTTATAGATCTATGTTATCTGATACCTATGCACATCATGATAGTTTACAAATTGGATCTAATGTCTCTTTATCGAAATTGGTTAGAAACTTTTCGATAAATAGACCTAGAACTCTTAGATTAATTCCTAAGTGGAATTTAGCTTGGGTTCTCCTTAAATTGAAGGAAAAGCCATTTGAACCTCTTGGGACAGTAGATTTCAAATTCTTATCTTATAAGACAGCTTTTCTCTTAGCTTTCTCTTCTGCCAGAAGAGTCAGTGAGCTTCATGCACTATCGGTGGATGATTCTCATTATCGTAGTGTTGGGAACACTATCACCTTCACTACTAACGTCGGTTTTTTAGCTAAGAATCAGGCTCCTAATAAATATCCGGAACCTATTGTTATTAAGGCTCTTCCGTCTTCAGACGGGCGTAGGCCTTTACTCTGTCCTGTTAGAGCACTACGTATCTATAAACAGAGATCTCAGTTCATCAGAAAGGGACGGAAACGTTTCTTTCTGTCTTTGATGCCTAATAGAAAGGACATTTCAGTCCATTCTATTGCTAGATGGATTCAGTTAACTATCCGTACTGCGTATGAAGATTTATCTTCTTCTCAGCAGTCTGTGCTTAAGATTTCTGCTCATGAAGTAAGAGCTCTTTCTACTTCCTGGGCTTATGCTAATAGTGTTGCTATTACAGATTTAATGAAGGCTGCTTATTGGTTTCAGCCATCCACATTTACTAATTTTTATCTCAGAAATATTGAGTCCATTTCTGGAGACCTGCATTGTTTAGGTCCGTTATCTGTTGCTCAGAATGTCGTCCACTAAACAGTTGCAACTATAGTTATGCAGGCTTTCTGTTCCGGCAGTGACTCCGTCCGGCTGCCCTCTTCGCTCTGGGCTATTTGACCCAGGGCAAGGGGAAGGGGGGGGGCGGGTGTTCCCTTAGGTCACCTGCTTTATAGTGAAAAGCAAGGGAATGCCTCCTCCAAGACAGTATTTCTGAGTCGCTTCCGGGATGGTTTTAAAGTGTAATATTAATGTTTAATTTCATTCATGTCTTATTTTTAAAGTGTAGCTCGGTGTGAAGCATTTGTATATGTCAAGTGTCAAACGGGCTTTAATATACAATACTCGGACACTTTTAAATGATTATAAAGAGTCTCAATTCTCTGGACTACTTTATTTATTGGCTTGTTTTAATAATAATTAGTATAAAGGTTATACTGGATATTAATAGAGAACATGAATGTTATTGTGCTCAATTATTAAGGGTAGTGTATCTTTCTAATTTAAATATTAAATAAGAAAGATACATGTAAAGCCTAATACTCCTTTTCTCCTTAAGGGGTTATCTCTTTATTTTATAATTGAGCTTATTGGATTTTCCTCTATGTCCTAGGCCCTCCAGCCTGTTTACTATTCAGCTAAGTCTGGGTCATTGGTACAGTATAAAAATGTTAAAAAATTTATAGTAATTTATATATTTTTTATACTTACCAATGACCCAGACGGGGATGGCCCTCCCTGAGTTGGGAACTCTTGCCTCCCCGCTGAGTACATAGCGCTGACCAGGCACTGCCAGTAAGAATGATATTTGGCGCCAATTTCGGGACGACTGCGTCACTGCGCATGCGCAGTAGAGTCGTACTATGGAGGTCCTTTAGGACATGATTTCTTTTTGTTTTGGATGCAAATTTTGGGGATTGGGGGGCAAAATTTGTGTTTGGCCCTGGTTTTTGTGGAGTTAGCACCAGCTAAGTCTGGGTCATTGGTAAGTATAAAAAATATATAAATTACTATAAATTTTTTAACTTTCTGGGAATGTCATTGAAGTTTTGCTTGGCTCATTGAAACCAAACTTGATATGTTGGTTGGGTATGATAAGACAAAGAACTTTAATTTGGGGTTATTGTGCCAAAGGTCGAGGTATCAGTGACCTTTAACTTGAAAAAGTTCAGACAGAGTTGGTTTCTACTCTCTTACAAGTGGGTTGGGTAAGATGAGAATAACAACTCTATATATTTTTTATTCATTGTGCCAAAAGGTTATGGTGACCTTTTTTCCCCATGGGAACCCTGGTAAGTGCTGCAGTGCTTGTTTACTTTGGTAAAAAAACTCTTTTTTACTGGTAAAAAAAGGATCCAGTCACCACTTCTTGGGGTGGAAGTCCTCTAAAATGGGCAAAATGGGTATAAATGATTGGCTGGACTTGACTTTATGTCCATGTTGCAGTCATGATTAGCCATTGTGTAGAAATGTGACCTTAAACACCAATAAATAAAAATAGATTTAACTTACATATGTTTCTGATTTTCACTCTCATTAAAGTCCAGCTGGGTCGTTCACAACCAAATTTGACGTGGGTTGGGTGTGATTAAAGTAATACTCCTCTCCATCTTAAGGTTATTGTATGGAAGGTTAAGGTCACAGTGACCTTTAACTTACAAATTTTCTTGATTTCTGCTTTCCCATTATTAAAATCTTCTGGACCTGTCAAAACTAATCTTGGCATGTGGGTTGGGTATGATTAGAGGCAGAAACCCTTTTATTTTGGGGTCATTATGCCAAAGGTCAAGGTCGCAGGGACCTTTAACTTACAAAATATCCATGGTTTCCGCTCTCGTTGCCATATCAGGGCATTTTGGGGGGGGGGGGGATAATTAGCAATTTATTTTTTTGGATTGGGATAATTTCATAGAAATACAAGTTATGCTGATTTACTAAAATTATAAGCCAAGATTTGCCTTGTAATCGGTTGATTAGTTCCGATTACTTATTCCTAATGAAGTTAGCCGATCTAAAAGCCTGTTGCATAAATCATTAATTTCACATATGTAACTTGACACATGCCTGTACTGGTTCTTAGTTTCATTGATGATTAGCCATTTCATGAAGAATTTGGAATTTTTAGAAGCAGTTTTTTACAGATTCTATGGAAATAATATGTTGCCTATGGAAATAATGTGTTGCAAATTAAAATATAAAAGGAGAAACTATGTCGCTGAACAAAAGTCAATACAATTATGGAAGATTGTACCCTGGCATAGAGTCAACAATAATGAGTATGGCATAGGCCAAAAAAATGGTTTTGATTCTCAGGTAATCCCTCACTGAAATTGAACCCCTCTCATTGAACATTTTATTGCACTGCAGTGTCATCCAATTTGGGAGACTCCAAACTTTTTATGTTTTTCGATTGATGTATGTCACTGAAATCTAAAGAGTATAACTATAGACCGTCGTTATCCTGTAGCTCTGTAGTTTGTCTTGGCTGCCTACATAGGCAGCCAAGACTTGTCTAGAAACGACTGCCAAGGCACTTAGAATGTAACTTGCAAGTTTCCCCAGAGAGGTTAATTTTTTTTACTCACCAGGTATATGGCCTGTATAATGTGGAACTAAACCTGAATCAATTGGATAAATCTCTTTTCCATCTCCAGCCTTTATCTCTTCTCTCAACACTGTTATTGGCTTTCCTTTGAGTGATTCTGTTCTTCTTACGTCTTCTGTGAACTCATTCAGTGCATTATGGGTAATTATTGGGTACCCCATGCCGATTTTTCCTCTTGATCTTGGGACAAAGCATGTGTAACCTGTAAAAGTTATTGTAGTGTGAAATAGAGAAAGGGTGACAATTCATAGTTTTGTCTTAAGAGTAGATTTATCAACTTTTTTTTTTACTTTGATTATATCCAAAACTTACAAACAACATTCTATTCAATGTCCAGGAAGGAAACAGAAAACGTCTCTCTGAGCATCTTTGTCCAAGGTAATTCAGTTCTTATTTCCATTCTTCATTGGTTCAATTAAGATCTGGGATTTAGTGAAAAGGCTGTAATCTGGGCTTAAATTTGTCATTAACCCTTTACCCAACGTAATGGCCAAAACCGACCAGCACTATTCACAAAAATCGCCAATTAATTTTCAGTATTTTTTCATTTTTTGTCTCAAAAACATAGGTTATGACCCCTCTTTGGAACGAGCTCGTCGAGCCCGTTCCAGTGAGGGGTCATAAACTATGTTTTTGAGGCAAAAAATTATAGTTATTCAAGAATTTGTTTTGCAAGTGTTGTCTCTTTTCATGTTAGGTAAAGGGTTAAACTGGGAGAGTGGCAGAGTATGTTTCAGATGTGATTTGTAACATAAGTATTTTTTTTCAAAGATACCATGCAACTAGCAAGCTTTTATTTCTAAATAATGCCTTTGTTTCAATTTATTGGAGAGCACAGGAAGACAGCCATTTTGGCTAGGGTTCTGCGAATATTCGAAATTCGATTCCATATCAATATCATACATCTGCTTCGAGAGCGATCCCAAATCAGTCTCAAGGTACGATTTTTTCGAATCTCTCGTGCTTAGTGCAATTTGTTACATTTCCAATGAAAATTGGATAAAATTGACATTAGACAATTCATTCATGTACGCTCAATTCATATTTAATTGTGTAACTGACAATGTTTAATTGTTAGGTTAGTAGTATAGACTATAGAATGTCCACGGGTTGTACGGTACACAGTGTGCATTTCATTTCTCGGACCTACTTATCAATGAATAATGATCTTCGGTTAGGAAAGAGTTCAGAATATCCAGTTTGATATGACTAATTGCACTTTTTTTGTGGTGAAAGTAACTCATTAACACTGAGAACTATACAATCCCGTCCACGAAAATAGACTCAAAATTAAAAGTCATGCAGTGCCATCGATCATAATTAACGGTGTTAATAAAGCAACACATTACAAAGACCATCACTGGGGGTGACGACTAATAGGGTATCCGGTGTTTTTGTTCCTTTACCAGTTTGTCCCCGCGTCATTTCATTCCTTTACCGTTTCGTACGCAGTCACTTCACACCGAGTCATTTTGTACCCATACAAACAAACTGGAGTAAGAGTGTTTTGTGGTGACCAAGTGGATTTGTGTGGCAGTCTCTCATGCTGCAGGTTATTGTTATTATATTTTGAATAATTTCAAGTTTCAAGTCAAACTTTCTTCATCAATTTAAGATCTGAATTTTTATTTGAGTCATTTGACCTCTAAATATTTTGCTAGTAGTCAGTAGTTCTAGTAGAGCCAAGACCAAAATGGCTCGGTTCAGTCAGTCTTGTAAGGGTCATCACTGTGTTCCGTAACTTCCATATGGTGCAATACAAAATAACTTGTCTATTAAGATTCGATTTGATACCAGAGACAAGATTCGATTCTAAAAACAAATTGTGATTCACAGATACCTAATTTTGGCTTTGTCACTTCCTTGCAGTATACCAAAAACCTAACATTCCCTCATCCATAACATATGCTCCTTACATCACAATATATCCCAATAAATTGTGAACCTACCATTTTGTCTTTGAACACAACAATGGTATTTTTTATGTTCTTGATTTTGGTATACTGCAATAAAGATTTCATTTTTACTGTAGAGCAGACAATAAGTTAATGTATACTGTGTGAAGGCATGATGGTGGCTTCTAACATTCAGTTAGTTAATTACTATTCATTTGATTGTAATCTTGTAAGGAAAACTGTTTCTATGGGCTGTTGGAAACTCAGAGAAGCATTATGTGGTGACCTGAAGAGTGACTCATAATTGGACTACTCGCTATTACTGAACAGATCGTGGCATGAAATAATTAAATGGAAAACATTTGTTACAAGCTTCCTTCCATTTTCTTGTAAGCATAGGCATGGAACATCCCCCCCCCCCCCCCCAATGGTTGACCAAATGTTTTGACCAAATGTGTCAACATTTCAGACAGACCCTGACACCAAAATTTGGAAGGTTTGTGGGGTATTAAGTCTTAAGTCTCTGCACACTTGTTTTCAAAATACTGACATTGCAACAAGCCAGAAAATAAGCAGACTGTCATCTGCAAAATGAGGTCCCCAGAGGGTGAATTTAGTGATGCTACCCTGAATAGCAGGGTAGCATCACCAAATTTACCCTCTGTGAACCTCAAGCTGTATCAGGGTCTCAACCAAAAACAGAAAGAGGTACCCAGAGGATTAATTGGCCCACTATATGGGATAGCATCAGCAAATTCACCCTCTGGGGACCTCATTCTGCAAATGTCAGATTGCTTATTTTCAGGCTTGCATTGAAAGTGGCAAATTCTCCAATAATGCAACTTGGAATTTGCATGTTTTTGAGACAAAAAATGAAAAAACAATGAAAATTAAATGATGATTTTTGTGAATAGCACTGGCCGGTTTTGGCTGTTACATTGGGTAAAGGGTTAACCATATTATCAAGAAACTTCTTCCGATGCTAGAATATCGCCTCAGAGCATCAATAATTCAAATTCTCTTGGGTGTCTTTGGCACCTAGGACCACACTGTATTTAGATTTCAATACCAATGACAATATCCAAAACATTATCATGAGATACCACCATATCAGCAAACATTTCAGTTTAAAAACAGATGACTCCATGTTAGGGCCCTGCAAATCACACATTTTTGATTCGATTCGAATATCGAATCACATCTGTTAAAATCGAATCAAATTGAATCGAATCAGAGGTATCTTGGGGATGACCGATGAGGATTGGGCGTGCTATAAACGTGATTTGTTCTGACTATGATGGCTCAAGTCCCGACAGATAAAATAATCCAACTACATCATCAAGGCATGCCTTAGTCGAAGGCATGCCTTGATGATGTAGCTGGAATATTACCTTGTCAAGATTATAGTTTACTGTCGACATTGCTTTTAAACTTTAAATTTGCATTTAACAACATTACCCAACGTAACAGCCAAAATCAGCCAGTGTTATTCTAAAAAATCTCCAATTAGTTTTCATTATTCTTTCATTTTTTATCTCAAAAACATAGGTTATGACCCCTTGTTGGAATGAGCTCATCGAGCTCGTTCAAACAAAGAGTCATAACCTATGTTTTTGAGACCAAAAGTGAAAAAAATTAGTTATTCAAGAATTTTTTTTGCAAGTGTTGTCTGCTTTTCATGTTAGTTAAAGGGTTAACAGTGGTATAGACTAGTGATACTAAAATTAGGATGGTTGGTGGCATGAGTTCAGATGTAATTTATGTTAATATAGCGGAAGTTACACTCCGTCTTTAATTTCAACATTATTTACGTACAATTCTCATCTGAACTATATGTTTTGTGAGATGACAAAGTGGACTGATACCAAGCTTTTTTGACGTGAAAGAAGATTCAAGAGGAAACGAATCGAGCGCAGCCGATTTCAAATCAAACCGAATACCAACTTAAGATTCAAAATCGAATCAAAGGTTGGCTGGGCCCTCCTCTATGGTATTTTGCAATTTGCACCTTTCCAGTCTAAACACTAATTCCCAGAATTCACACCATTGTTGATGTTCCATTTCGATGTTGGAAAATATGGGGTTAATTCGTAGATTGGCACTTCATATAAATGAAAAAGAATCTCAAGTTGATGAAGGCCATTAAAATTTGGTGATACTTGTAACTGGAATAAGTTCCAAATTCAGTATCATGCAAGTCAAATTTCATTGACTGTGCTGGAGCCATTGGGGAATAAACATGGTATTAATATTTGATTGACAGCAGACAAATAACTAGGAATGGTGATCTCTTTTTGAAGGTGTGGTTAATTTGAAAATAATCAATATCGGACATTTGTCATTGAAACTAAAAAATAACGTGTTTTCTACAAATGAATGTGAAGGGGAGGAGCTAGTGAATAAGGGGAGGAGCTAGTGAATGAGACTTATTTGCTTGTATAAATGGATATAGACATGTCTTTCTTTGGGTGGTCCCCGAAAGGGGCTGTTGTTTTTTCTTGTCAATCCGACCAACTCCTGTTAATGGAAGTCCACACAGAAAACAGCCTGACATCCAGCAATTGCCTGAGGCAGACTATACTTGCCAATGATGGCCCAACACGACTAGATCACCTTGAAAGAGGCAGACTATACTTGCCTGAAAACACCATCACATCACCCTCGGGGAGAGGTAGCACCTTTGTCGAGAGGATACCCTCTCACACTGGTCCTCACCTGAGGGAAACACCAAAAAAAATCCAAGAACGCCACAATACATTCAATCAGGAACACAAAGATCTGAGACATCTGCTGATTACCCTCCCTTCTCCTTCTTTTGATGTACCCGGACATGTTGAACAAAACTTCATTCAATAGTCAATGAGGGTCGAAAGGGCTTGCTCCACACCGTCCATGCGCTCCCTCGGCACGCAAAACCATTAGATCTGCTTTTGACAAAAGATCAAATGACAATACAGTATAGTCTTTTATACAGTTGTGCCTCAAAATCCACATACAAGCAACTAACAAAGAATTTGTAACAATAACATTGCTCAGTGATTTAACCCTTTACCTAACAGTATTTTAAAAAAAATAAATTTCACTATTTTTCAATAATAATATACAAATATGGATATCAATAGAACCAGCTTGCTGAGCTGGTTCTAATGATATATATATTTCTATGGTTTTATTGAGAAAGTTCTGAGATATTTTAGGCTGTGGTAGGCTTGTTCTAGTTAATTTTCTGGCCGTTTCTGTTTGCTATGTTAGTTAAAGGGTTAAATTAATTTATGTTTATTGACTTCCTGACAGTGTTTTTAAAGGCGTTTAGATAATGGTGAATTCCCTGTGGGAACCCTGGAAAGTGAAGCAGTGCTTGTATACTGTAGTAAATAAGCTCCATTTTACTGGTAAAATAGGATCCGGTTACCTATGCCTGAGGTGGAAGTCCTCTAAAATGGGCAACATAGGTATAATCGGTTGACTGGACTCGACTTTATATCCATGTTGCAGTCATGTTTAGCCATTGTGCAGAAATATGTGACTTTAAACATCAATAAATAAATAAATAATGGTGAATTGTCTTTTTTTCATGTTTCTCAGACTGATGCTTTTATGGCTTGCTTTTTATTAACACTCTGTTCAGTCAGGTGTTAACCATCTCATCAATCATGCATTTTACTCGAGTAGTAGGTACTAGATATATTCAAATACTTTTGAAAACATATTCAATTTATAAATGAAGATGTCGTAAGCATGTTTTCCCAATTGTCGCAAATTTTATGCATTTAGTTTTCAATGAACCATGATCTATTAAATTCTAGTATCGTGCAATTGCAATTAAATATCGCTATTTGTTATAAAAATGGCAAGTGTCTGCGATTCTGTCCATTCCATCCAGCTAGAAATTCCAGCTTTGATGACCTCCCATGATATGCATTGGGTTACTTTTTCATCCTTGTATGGCTGGGCCAAATATTTTTTCCATCCTTGGATGAGTGGGGCAGCTCTTTTAACATCCTTGGGAAGGTTGGGCAGCTAGTTCATGATATACTGGTATTCATTTTATGTGGACGACATTCAACCAGTGAAAATTTCAATACCGGTATATTGAAATACCATGTAGACCTATTGCCACTCTTGGTGTTAGGTTATGCATAGTTCAAACTTGGACACTAAAGCTGTCAACAGAAACTTAACATACAGCCTTACCTTCAAAGTTTCGATTAAGTTCTGTGCATCACAGAAATTTCAGGCAGGATGGTTCTTGCAAAATATTTTAGCCCTTGCACTAAAAAGTCATCTTTGTAAAAAAAATTGAGTTGGTAAAAGTGTTACTGATGATACCAAAGAAATAACCATTTACCTGACATGAAGTTCTTTTTTGGGTTGTCATTATCCATATAATAAGGTGACCTAGAATGTTGCAATACATATGGTGAAATGTAATTGTCCGGCTCCTTGGCTATTGCCGGCAATGGTGTGACATAACGACTTAGTACAACCTGTAAATGAAAAAAAGCCATATGTATTAAAAACAAAATTTTTTAGGATGTCTTGAAGTTATGGTTTGAAGTTCTAACTCTGCATGCTGCTAGTAGATATTCCTTCCCAGGCTGCAATACTCTTGGCACCATAATAGGTAGAATCTGGTTAGGTCCCACAAAATAGATCTTCTGTTTCTCAGGCCATTTTTTTGAATAACTGCATGTGGGTGGGCAGGCAGTTTTTTATTTTATTTTTATTTTTGTAATTATTTTTTTGCCATCAAATGTTCATGTTCTTGGTTTTATGTTTTAGCCTCATAATTTACAGAATAGCATTGGTGCTGGTATTTCATCCCTTGAGTGCAAGAAGGCTTTGCAGTGCTGAAGCATTTCAAAGCCTTGTTGCACTCAAGTGACAAATTTATCAATTTTATTAATATGGGGAAAATATAAGCCATTTAATTTTTATTTTTTTAAGTTTACATTGGTTACAAAAAGTGAGCATGTGGCAGCCAAAAGGGCCATGCGGAGGGCCTGAGAACAAATTTATTACTTTTTAGGCCTTACTTTTAACTCTGAAGACCCTACAAAATGTTTTGATTCCCAGGCAATCCCTCATTGTAATTAAACCTCTTCATTGGATGTTTTTATGTTATTATTATAGGATCTTTGTTCTAATATTACTTCAAAATTTAGCGATTCACAGTCTGGATTTTAATATTTACAAGGAAGGGACACAGAAACTGAAATCTGAAGAGCATAATAAAAGATGCAAAACAGTTTTATGTTTTAAATTTAAGTTTATTTTTATAATTATGCACTTTCTATATTTTCTGTGTGTAAAAAGACAATGGAAAACCTCTCAATTCATGCTCAATGTATGTAAGAAAAAAATAATAATTAAAAATAAAACCCTCCCAAACTCCCTCACTGATTTGAGAGAGTGTCTATACATCTCACAATCCTTCCCAACCTAAAATCATTGAGAATCAGTCTGAAGACTTATGGCCTGAATGACCAGTATGTTTATCCATTCAGAAGACATCACACAAGGGATATTCTGTGATTTTCTCCCAAATCATTCCTGATATTTTACAAGACAGCTAGCTGAAGCTTTATTTTACAGTGTTCAAGCAGGTCCTTGATATGCTCAAAGGTGCTTCAATTTATTAAAATCTGAAATTCCCAACCCTTGAAAATTATACCTTATAGGACCTTATACAGTTAAGTCCTTAAAAAACCTGTTGTGGTAAATGCTTGTTTCGTTTCGGTAAAAAACTGTACTTAATTGTAGTACAGAGAAGCCAACATAACCAGATATCTCTTTATTGAATAATCCTGTTAATTGCATACATTTTCCAAAGACCAAACCATTTACAATACTATCAGTACAAATTTTACCTTTTAATTGCATATAAGCTATAGAATAAACTCCTGTTAGTTGAATATAACAATAACATGCCTTTGGAGGGCATTGTGATTTATTAACAGCCCAACAGGTGTGAATAACAGCCCGTCAGCTTATAAAAGGCGCCGAGACGAAGTCAAGGGCCATTAATAAGCTGAAGGGCTGTTATTCACACCTGTTGGGACTTTAATAAACCACAAGGCCCAACAAAGTCATGTTATTACTTTTATTACCGCAGGGATTCTGAGAAAGTTTTGACCGTGTACCTTAAATGACATTTTTAAAGTAGACCCCTGAGTTTCAATGTGTTCTATGTGCCTACTGACGAGATGATAATATCATCTGTTAAACAAACTGGTGTCTCGTGATTATCACGTGATCGGCACCGGGACACTTTCAAATGCAACAAAGTTAGAAAACTTGAAAACAGACCTGATGTTTACCACTTTTAAGTCAGGAATAAAGGATTAAAATGTATGTACTACTTACCGGTACATATATATCGCTGTTTGTTCTTATGGGGCTAGCTTTGCCGGACATTTTACATATTTAATAATTTAAATAAAATCATATTGTTTACAAGTTGAAGCCATTTCCATTTCCGAGTGAAAGACAGCAAGGAATAAAAATCATGTGACGTGTTGGGCTGTTAATGAGAGTTTTCACTCATTAATGGCCCGACACGTCAAATGACTTTTTTAAGTTGAGCGTTACGTTTTTGTAATGCCCTGTTAAATTTTGTTAATGTACTGGAGAATGCCCGCAAAAGTGGTACTAATAATAATTTTATGATTTTTCAAAGAATTACTGTTGACATCCAGTGAATTCTCCATATTTGTAGAAGAATAGTTCTAGAAATACTCAGCAGGTTATGAATTAAAGGCAATTAAGTGGATGTGAGGAGTAATTATTTCATACAACAGGAGTTTACACTATAAACTATAAATAATTAACAGGTCAAATTTGTAATGAAGGTATGGTATATGGTTTGGTTTAGGAAGTTCTATCCAATTAACAGGGTTATTCAATTGAGAGATATGCAATTAAGTGGGTACCATGGATTATTAGTATGGAGGACATGTATAAGAATTGCTAAATTTTTGTGCTTACAAATGAAATGTCTGATCTCTATACAACTTGGTTGATGGAACATCAGCAAAAAACATTGCTACTCAGTCTGTACCCCCCCCCCCCCCTTCCCCAAAGAGATGATGTCAAGCCAATCCAGGTATGTAATTCCTCTCACCATTTACATTTGATGGCATGAATACCATCACAGCTTTCACATCATCAAACATCAAATGAAAGCCCAGAACAAACACTGGTAACATGGTATCAACTTTCCAATATCAGCACTTGTTTTTATGCCCCTGCAACGAATTGTCAGGGGTGGGGGGTGAGGCATATTGTTTTGTCTGTCCATCCACCCACTGTCCATCCATCCACCCATCCTCATCTGGGGTACATTGTTTGTCCGGCTAACTCCTCTCACAGTTTTCAAGCTACAACTTTTTTATTTCACTGGAGGATGTTTGTACACATACAAGAGGTGTGCATATTGTCAGGATTTTGATTTGCTTCAATATTTCACAAAATTACAGGTTGTTGAACTTGGTAAATTTTTTGGAGAATTTCACCTGTTTGGAACGTGGTTTGTGTGTGGTAGATTTTACAGGGCATCATATGTGTCTTACATACACATCTCATGTACATGTAACAAATCACAGTTTGCTCTTCAATCTCCTGTATCCATGTGCTGTGTGGGGGGCATGCTTCAGTCTAGTTTATCAATGAAACTAAATTATGTGTAAATATTCAGGTTCCATTGCTGCGGAAATCGTGCATATCATCAAGATATTCATTTTTCGCAAATATCAAAATATATTCTTTGTCTATCATAGTGGCCAAAAACGGCCAGGAAATTGACCTAAATAATCCTACCACAGACTAAAATATCTTACAAATGTCCCGATAAAACCCTACAAATATGGATATCATTAGAACCAGCTCATCGAGCTGGTTCTAATGATATCCATATTTGTATGGTTTTACTGAAAAATTGTGAGAATTTTTTCTAAAAATGTGAAATCCATTTCATTTCTATAAAAAACTGTGTTCGGTAAAGGGTTAAAAAAGCTTTTGACGATTGCAATGTATTGTAAAATTGAAAACAATCGGGGAGGAAGTTTTTGTTGAGCATTGACTATTTTTAGCAACAACTCCCTCCCCCTCCCTCATTTCAAGATAGTGGCAGGTGAGTGACTTTTTATTTGTGATGAGTGAGCATTGAAGCAATCTAGTTGTACAGAGATCAGTGCCACAAACATCACAAATGCTGAAAATAATTTCAAAGTCTTGGTTTTTTCCATTTATGGGATACAGTAAAACTTGTCTTGAGAGACCACTGTCTTGAGAGACCACCTGTCTTGAGAGACCACATCTGCCAGGCACTGATTGGTTTTACTCTATAATGGACCTGCTATGGGAGACCACCTGTCTTGAGAGACCGCCTGTCTTCAGAGACCACTGTGACCTGGTACCAACTTGTATTTTTATGCCATAATGGACCTGTCTTGAGAGACCGCCCCTTTGAACACTGAAACCATGACAAAAACTTTTTACCTGTTCTGGAATTGGAAAATCCATTGTGGTTATACTAACAAAATTAAAAGTATTAAAAGCTCTTAATTAGGTTTCAATTCCTAACTCATTAAAGATTGAGATGTTTTTATAAGACTCCTTTGAAAAGATTAGGATTATTGCTGAATAAACAATTTCATACATACCTGAAATGTGACAGATGGGATTATAAAAATAAATTTGTGTTGAAAATCTTTTTGTAACAAATTGAAATGGACTGTTATAAAAATTATAAAAATAAATTAGTGTTGAAAATCTTCAATGAAGATTTTCAACACTAATTTATTTTTATAACAGTCCATTTCAATTTGTTACAAAAACTTCATAAAAAAGAACTACAAAGTAATTACAAGAATCCATTCTTCTCCATTTCTGAATTTTGTGGTTGGTTATTCACTGACTTGAGAAAACCTGAAACCTCTTATGAGAGACCACCTGTGTTGAGAGACCACTTTTGTGTGGCCCAAAGGGTGGTCTCTCAAGACAGGTTCTACTGTATATACGAACCATGTTTTACACTAGTTTCCAAGAAAAACTTAACCTGTAATTTGTTTTAGGTGGAAAATATTTCTATAAAGATTATAAAAACTCTTCAACTCACAGGCTGTGTTCCATCATTTGTCATTTCAATCTGTCCTCGTTGAATAGCTTCTATCAATTTTAGCTCATTCATTTTGTTAATATGGTTCCTGTGATCAAATTCAAAGTCTGATATTGCATTCTTTGAATTCACAAAATATCGATTGCCAAAGTAATGTTCGCTTCTTGGAATGAAACCTGTTGGAGATAAAAGATTGAGCATTGTGAATATCAGGTGATTAGCAGATGACACTTACAATAAAAAATCTTTCTCTCTTGACCCAACGTAATGGTCAAAAGCGGCCAATACTATTCTCAAAAGGCAACATTTAATTTTCATTATTTTTTCATTTTTTGTCTCAAAAACATAGCTTATGACTCTCATTGGAATGAGCTCTCATTGAGCTTGTTCAGGTGGGGGTCATAAGCTGTTTTTTACTCAAGAAACGGAAAAAATAGTTTACAAGTGTCGTCTGCCTTTCATGTTAGGTAAAGGGTTAATAACTAAAGATTTTTATTTTTGTGTTAAAAACAAAGCTTATGACCCCTCATTGGAATGATTTCAGCAAGTTCATTCCAGCGAGGAGTTATAAGCTATATTTTGCAATATTGTGAATAGTGCTGGATGGTTTTGGTCATTACATTAGGTAAAGGGCATTGAAAGTATCATTAAACCCCAAAAAATAGATATGGGTCAATACTACTGTGATGTTCTTGAGGAAACCTTGGATATTACAAAAATTGCCTCCATTATTTTTAAGTTGTCATATACTATCACTATTATGTTTATGTACTGACGTTAAGCAACGTCGATCCCAGTTAGTCCTTGGATGGGTGACCGTCTGAGCGATCGATTTGGACTCCCGCGTTATGTCGTTGGGCTGACCCTCCTCACTTTTTCTTTGTTTATAGACCTATTTGGCTTCAGGGCATCCAATACAGGCATTTAATCTATCATATCTTGTTTGACAGAGCTCATGGAGCTCTTCAAACAAGATATAATAGAATAAATGCTAAGTTTATCTCTAGAATACAGGAAAGTGACACATCTTTGTTAATTGAATACTCCTGTTAATTGAATAATTTTTTCATTGGCAAAGTGGCTATTCAATTGAACAGGGTTCCACTGTACTTGCAAAATAAATTCTTGCATAAGTTAAATTTTTCGTATTTTGGCCTCAAAAACAGAGCATTACCTTTACATATGCAAGTTCTGGAGAGAGCCATTATAATGGCCTCTTGTTCTGAATGCTTTGAACTTCAAAGCTGTTACAATAGATAACTACAAAAAAACTATTTATTGAAATACCTGAACAAACTGGAACCAATATCAAGTTTGGTTCAATACAAACCTGTGTACCCTGGTGTCATTTTTGCAACCAGTTTTTGGTCTCCCCAGCTCTGTGTACGGGATTTCAGCAGTGTCTCTCTTGGGTCATTTGCTATCTCCTCTGCTGAGAGAGGGTTTAAATCTGCTAGTACTAGTTTTCCTGAGCTGGCGACTTTTGTATTTGTCAGCAGCTGTGAAGTAGTTCGACCAAAGGTTTCTCCAATCTGATACTTGAACTGAGGGCAAAAACCTCCATATCTACAATGAAAATTACATATAGTCTGTTAATTCTTTCTTAACCCTTTACCCATTGCAGACAATATCAAAATTTATTATTTGTAAATTTTTTTTTTTAAAAACTTGATCTGCAGTTTGATGAAGTCGCTGCGCAGACTGACGAGCATCATCTTTCTCGTTAGCACAATAACTTGAACAAATATCAGTGGATTTGGTTTATATTTTATATTTGGTATGTGAGATTTCATAACAACATCTTGAGTGAGTTTGAAAACCGGTGCATTTTGGCCATACTGAGTGGGGTTTTGGACCTGACCCTCTTTTATTTTGTTTTAATTCAATGCCCTTTTTCTTTTAGGTTCTGTCGCATATCGCCACGATATAGCCTCAGTTGCTGATGTGGCTTTGGGCACCAATAAATGATAATAATGATCCATGTATCAATGTATCTGTGAGAGGATGTATGTGTATGTGTATGTGTGTATATGTATGTATGCAATTATTGTACAGCCATTGAGCACCGTGTGTGGATTCTAAGCTTTAAAATTATTATTATTAATTAGTTAATTTTGGGGTGTTTTCTGTTCGTTAGCACAATAATTAATATTCATGGATTTGGTAAATATCTGGTATGTGAGACTTTCTTAACCCTTTACCCAACGAATCGCCCACATCCGCCCACGTAATATGCAAATTCAGCAGTTGAAGAAATATTATTTTTCAAAAAATTTCAACAAAATCATATCATGTGACCCCTCGTTGGAACGAGCGCGTCGAGCTCATTCCAACGAGGGGTCACATGATATGGTTTTGTTGACATTTTTTGAAAAATTTTAAAAAATGATATTTAAAATAATAAATTTTGATATCGTCTGCGTTGGGTAAAGGGTTAATGTCTTTAATTAGTTTGTAACCAGTGCAGCCTGGCCATACTGAGCAGAGTTGTGGCCCTCAATTAGTTAATTTGTGTCTGTTTTCAGCTCATTTGTGTGATAACTTGAACAAATATCAATGAACTTCACGAATATATTTTATGTGAGACTTTCTTAACAAGGTCTTGAATTTTCTTAACAATGTCTTGGATGAGTTCGAAAACTGGTACAGTGTTTGCCACACAGAGCAGAGTTGTGGCCCTTAATTAGTTAATTTTTGCCTGTTTTCAGCTCATTTGTGTGATAACTTGTACAAATATTAATGGATTTGGTCAATATGTTGTATGTAAGACTTGTTTAACCTGTAGAGTGCTGGAAGCCCATATTTGGGTTTTATTCTTAAGTGCAGGTTTAACCCTTTACCCAACGCAGACAATATTAAAATTTATTATTTTAAATATCATTTTTTCAAACTTATCAAAAAATTTCAACAAAACCATATCATGTGACCCCTCGTTGGAATGAGCTCGTTCCAACGAAGAGTCACATGATATGGTTTTGTTGAAATTTTTTGAAAAATAATATTTTTTCAACTACTGAAGTTGCATAGTTCGCGGGCGGATGCGGCCGATTTGTTGGGTAAAGGGTTAACAACTTGAAGGCTCATATTCAGTGGATGTGCTTTGTATTATCTTTGAAGTGATATTATTTAATCTATAAGGGTTTGCCTTGTTACAATTTATGAGATAGTGCCCAGAGGCACTCTCCCATAAATTGTAACAAGGCAAAGACGTGAACAAGATTTGATGTCAAAAAATGAGTTGCCACTCTACCAGTTAACATGTCTTGCTTGAGTTCATAAACCAGTGCAGTTCAGCCATACTGAGTGGAGTTTTGGCCCTTAATAAGTTAAGTTTTGACTGTTTTCAATTCATTTGCATGATAACTTGAACAAGTATTAATGGATTTGATCAATATTTGGCATGTGAGACTTTCTTCACAATGTCTTGAATTGAGTTTGAAAACTGGTATGGTTTGGCCCGTAATTATTTAATTTTTCTGTTTTCAGCTTGTTAGTGTGACAACTTGAACAAATATCAGTGGATTTAATTTTCTTATAATGATAAGCCCCCACATTGGCGATGTGTAATCCCTGTTTTAAATATTAAGTTTTCAAATTTTTCAAAAATTTTCAACAAACCGTATCATGTGACCCCTCATTTGGATGAGCTCAACATGCTCATTCCAATGAGGTGTAACAGATATGGTTTCAGTTGCACAATTTGTATATTATGCTAGAGGATGCAGCCGATTCATCAGATGAAGGGTTATCCTTTGGGAACACAGAGACTTAATGGTTAGAGCATTGGACTTTGAACCAAAAGGTGCAGGATTTGATGTTGACCAGCTGTAACTGCATTGTGTCCTTGGTCAAGACACTTAATCTCAATTGCCCATGTGAGGACACTGTGATGTGTGTTAAAGCGTACTGCATGTCGACGGTGCACTTGCTTTCAACTATTGCTAACGTTGGGGAGTCTGACAGTTGTTTGCTGCTCTCTGTGGTCCTCTCTGAGTACTCCAGCTTCCACCACCTGTAAAATTGTCCAACATATGTGACCCTGGCTGTTGAAAGTGTCATAAACTCAACAAAACGTAACCCTATATCTTAACAAAAGGCTGACAACACTTGTCCAAAAAATCTCATATAACAAAACACTTCCTTTTTTTGCCTCCAAAACATAACATATGACCACTGATTTGGAGGCGCAAATTGAAAAAATAAATCATGAAATCTGAAGAGCCATTTTTATTCCCCCGAGAACATCTTGTTGGGGGGGGGGGGGGGGGGGGGGGGGGATTATGTTTTCATCAAGTTCATCCAATGTCCAGTGTTCATCCATTATATTTTGGTTTCTGTCAAATAAATAAAGAACCACTTATTTGATGAAATCATAATTTTAGGGGGTAACTTATGGATGACTAGACAATGCTTCCTTTTGATTTTGGTCCAGTGAGCCAATTCAATATGGCCACCATGGCAGCCATATTGAATTTGTTTTCCATCCAATAACTAATGAATGCTGACTCGAATCATTTTTATTTTTTAATTATGCATTGTTGGTGTCTACAGGAAGCTTCCTCTCAATTTTGGACCAGTCAGCTGAGCCAAGATGCCTGCCAGTGTCCAATTCATTATGGCTTCCGTGATGGTCATCTTGAATTTGGTTTCTGTCCAATAACTAATGAATACTGACTCGCATCAATTTCAGTTTTTGGTTATGCATTACTAGTGTCTGGAGGAAGCTTCCTTTTGATTTTGGATCAGCTAGCCAATTCAATATGGCTGCTATGGTGGTTATGCATTACTAGTGTCTGGAGGAAGCTTCCTTTTGATTTGGTTATGCTTCAGAGAGACTTACCTACCCTTATATGACACCATTGGGGGCATATGCCACACTCAGCATTGCTCTTGTTGTGAATGCCTTTGGGTGTTTTTGGCTTTTATGTTAGGTAAAGGGTTAATACATTTTTGCAAAATCACATTTCTGACAGGATAATTATGTAAAGCAATTTCAGAGTATGAACACAAGTACTTGGAGGGTGTCGAGGGGTGAAAGTATTGAGTTTTATGTGTGAAGAGGGAGCGTTTTATATGAACCTCACCCAACGTAATGATCAAAACCAGACAGCTCTAATCATAAAAATCGCTATTCAAATTATTATTTTTTTTTTTTACTCCTCCCCATCCCCCCACTCACTCTCAGCTGGTTATTCGGGGGGAGGGGGGATAAAGGGTTCAGGACTGAAGTTTAACTAGTAGAGTACTACATTTTTCTTGGCCACAAATTTCATTTCACCGTATATTGCTCTGTTACATTTGATTGGATAGTGCCAATAGGCACTATCCAATCAAATGTAACTGAGCAAAGTGTGATCAACAAAATTAGATTCCTTCCAGATTCACTGTGAATACTTCTCTAACGGGGTGTAGATGTTATAGTCACAAGCTGTAGTTTTCCGCAAAGCCCAAAGCTCCAACACTCTAACAGTTAAGAAGACTTAAACCTTGTACTCCATTTCATTTCCTTTTGGACTATTCTGTACAATGAAATGATGACACTAGGCTGATAGTGTTGTTCCCACCACTGACTTCTTCATGTGAAAAACAAAGGTTAAAAAACACTTGTCCTTTTTAAAGTGTTGATCTTTATAAGCTGCATGCACATGTCAAGACAGGGTTTGATGTGAGAGATCCCTGTGGGAATTCTGGGAAGTGGACCAGTGCTTGGTTACTGCTACATACATGTTCTGCTTTACTTGTAAAATAGGACCCTTAACCCTTTACCTAATGAATCGCCCGCATCTGCCCACGTAATATGCAAATTCAGCAGTTGAAAAAATATTATTTTTCAAAAACTTTCAACAAAACCATATTATGTGACCCCCTCATTGGAACGAGGGGTCACATGATATCGTTTTGTTGAGATTTGTGGAAAAATTTGAAAAAATGCTATTTAAAATAATAAATTTTGATATCGTCTGCATTGGGTAAAGGGTTAAAACAATGTCTGTGGAGTAAGTGGGCAGCATGGGTATAAACGTTTGGCTGAACTTGATTTCATACCAATGATGAGGTCATGATATAGCCAAAAATGCTAAAAGATTTTCTTAAACACCAATAAATAGAACGGCATTCGCGTTCAACCTGTCATTTTTTATCGATTTGGGCAGAGGGATAATATTGAAGGCTCGAGTTCAATATTATCTCTCCACCAAAATCACCAATACATTTTCATTATTTTTTTTATTTTTTGTCTCAAAAACATGGCTTATGACACCTCATTGGAATGAGTTTGTTTAGCTCTTTCCAATGAGGGGTCATAAGCTATGTTTTTGATGCAAAAACTGAACAAATTTAGTTATTCAAGAATTTTATTTGCAAATGTCATCTGACTTGTGTTAGATAAAGGGTTAACTTTACATATCAGTATGATTCATGACCACTTGACAAGATCCAACCAAATTGGCATGAATTGTCTTTTGGGGATACCCTTGAAATTTGTCCAATAGTAAGAAGTAGCTAAGCCCAATGCGATGGAGGCAGTGCCCAGAAAATCATAAATTCTTCAAAAATCTTCTCAAAAACTGCCAGTCACAGTGCTTTAGAATTTGGTGTGTAGCTTCCTTGTATACTTAAAATTCAAGTTTGTACAAAGAAAGTTTCTTGGGCAATATTTGGGCTCATGCTGGGACAGGAAATATTTTTGGCCCTTCTCAAAATTTCTGTTTTGCGAACCAGTGAGCTAGTTTTGGACTAAATGTAGTATGCAATAGTACTAGGGATATGGATTTGATTTTTGCCTGAAACATATTTTCCATGCCCCTGTGGGAACCCCAGAAGCTAAAAATAGAAACTTATTTAAAAAAAAAAAAAAAAATTCCCAAACTACTTGGAAATATGAACTGTTATTTGGTATGCTTAGGACCAGCAGTATTGAATGGGCCCAAAATGATTCAATTATTTGTGTCGTCGGGTGCCACATGATGTAGTGGAAAAATGCTGAGTCAGCACCATTGAGAATAATCCGATATACAGCATTCTGATAGGGGGCAAATTCAAGCTTGTTAAAATTAAGTCCCTGGGCTCATATTTTGGCTCCTTATGGAAACCCAAATTTTAACTTAAAAATCTTCCTCTTCAGATCCATCAATCAGAATCTTTTGATATTTTTATACAGCATCTTTATGGGGGCTCTGATTTTAAGTTTGTTCAAATCAGATCAGTGGGTTAATATTTGGGTTCCCAATGTGGACCTGGATTTCAATGTGTAATATGAGGAATATTATTTAAAAATCTTCAACAGATTTACCACTCTGATTCTTTTTATATTTGGTACACATTATCCTTATGGAGACCCAAGTACAAATTTGTTCACATCAAGTCCATGGTTTCATATTTTGGTTCCTTATGGGAACCACAACTTGGAGCAATATGAGAGAGATTATTTGAAAATCATCTTCTCCAGATCCACCATGCAGAAAACTTTTCATATTTGGTATTCTGATTTCTTAGGGGGAGCGGGGGGATGAAGATTGAAATTTGTCCAAACCCAGTCCCGGGGTTCATATTTGGGCTCCCTTTTAATTTCCTTAATGGGGTCAGATTTAAGTTTGTTCAAATTTAGTCCCTGGATTTAATATTTGGGATCCTTATGGAGTTGATTTTAACTTTATTTTAAAATTTTCAGATTCACCAGTCAGAATCTTCTCGTATTGGATATACAGCATCCTTGGGATGGATTTTAGTTTGTTTGTTCAAATCAAGGGTGCGGTGGCTCAGTTGGTAGAGGTGCAGGCTGCAAGCCGAGAGGTCCTCAGTTCGAATCCCACCTGCGGCAACCACGTTGTGTCCTTGGGCAAGACACTTCACCCCCAATTCCCACATGGGGGCACAGTAACGTTGGGTACTAAAGCATATTGCACGTCGATGGTGCACCTGTCGTCAACCAATGCTAACCCTGCTTGTGTGGAGTTGGTATGTTGGGTAGCTGACAGTTGCTCACCGTTGCTCGGTGGTTCTCTCCGGGTACTCCGGCTTCCTCCACCCGTAAACCTGTCACGGTCATGGTTAGCCATTGTGCAGAAATATGTGACCTTAAACACCAATAAATAAATAAATAAATTGTTCAAATCAGGACTATGAGTTCATTTTTTGCTGAACTTTGGCGAAGCCAAATTTGAGGTATTGCCATAGCCCGTCTGTCTATCTGTCTGTCTGTCCGTCCGTCGCGCTGTCAACACCGCTCGGGCTAGAGGCCGTATTTATGAACCGATCTTTACGAAACTTCTTGGGTACTTTTGTTATCACCATGGGACGAGAACAAGTGTTTTGGGGTCCGGTCTGAAATTCAAGATGGCCGCTGGCAACCATTTTGTACAAAATTAGGTGCAATCAGATTTTTGCACAGAACTTCCATATGAAAGCTCTGATTTGAATAATATTTTGTATGAATGTTTAGTACCATGGGATACATCACATATAATATGGGTTTTTTTTCTGGTGAATAAATTATGCAAATTAGACTAACTTTTATTTATTTAGTGTTACTTTCAGCTCTGTTAGTGCAAATGTCAATACGGCTCAGGCTAGAGGCCATATTTATGAACCGATCTTTATGAAACTTCTTGGGTACCTTTGTTTTCACCGTGGGACGAGAACAAGTGTTTTGGGGTCTGGTCTGAAATTCAAGATGGCCGCTGGCAGCCAGTTTGTAGGAAATTAGGTGCAGTCAGATTTTTGCACAGAACTTCCATATGAAAGCGCTGAGTTGAATAATTTTTTGTGTGAATGTTTAGTACCATGGGATACATCACATATAATACAAGTTTTTTTCTCGTGCATAAATTATGCAAATTAGACTAACTTTTACTTATTTAGTGTTACTTTCAGCACTGTAACTGCAAATGCCAATACGGCTCGGGCTAGAGGCTGTATTTATGAACCGATCTTTACGAAACTTCTTGGATATCTTTGTTATCACCGAGGGATGAGAACGAGTGTTTTGGGGTCCGGTCCGCAATTCAAGATGACCACCAGCAGCCATTTTGTACAAAATTTTGTGCCATCAGTTTTTTGCTCAGAACTTCTATATGAAAGCTCTGATTTGAATAAATTTTTGTGTGGATGTTTACTAACATGGGATGCATCACATATAATACTTATGTCCTATTCTTTAGAACATTGCAGTCCCCTTGTAATTGATTTACTATGGTTGACGTGGTCACAACAAAACTCCTTTTTCTCTTATTCATTATTGTTGACTTGGTCACAACAAATACTGATTCCTGTCATATTTATTATTGTTGACCTGGTCACAGCAAATACTGATTCCTGTCATATTCAAAGTTGAGCAACAGTGTCATTGACACTTTCATTCAACATAATTTCAAGCCTAATGTAGGATACTAGGATGTGTGGGGAGTGGGGTTTGAAAAACAGTTATAATGTTTCAAAACCTTTTGGGTGACAGTCACTGCAGTATGCACACATGTTCAAGGTGACACCTTCTTTTTGTCTGTGTATTTCTGATCCCTCAACACTAATATGGTTTTACCCTTCTTGTCAAGCCTGAAAATAAGCAGCCTGTCATATGCAGAATGAGGTCCCAAGAGACTGAATTTTCTGTTGCTATCCCAAACTGTAGGCCAATTTACTCTGTGGATACCTCTTTCTGTTCAAACCTGAGACCTTGATTGAAACTGAGGTTCACAGAGGGTAAATTTAGTGATGCTACCTGCTGTGCAGGGTAGCATCACTAAATTCACTCCCTGGGGACCTCATTCTACAGATGACAGTCTTATTTTCTGGCTTGCTTCTTGTATACAATGATCCAGTTGAGTGTTTTAGGATCACTTGAGTCTGTGGTTTTTAGCTCAACTTTGGCAAAGCCAAATTTGAGCTTATGCCATGGCCTGTCGTCCGTCTGTCCGTCAACAATTGGATACGGCTCGGGCTAGAGGCCGTATTTATGAACCGATCTTTACGAAACTTCTTGGGTACTTTTGTTATGACCGTGGGACGAGAAGGAGTGTTTTTGGGTGCGGTCCGAAATTCAAGATGGCTGCCAGCCGCCATTTTGTACCGACAATGCAGAAATCTGTTTTTTGTACAGAACTTCCATATGAAAGCTCTGATTTGAATAATTTTTTGTATGAATGTTTAGTACCATGGGATACATCACATATAATACAGGATTTTCTCGTGCTTAAATTATGCAAATTAGACTAACTTTGATGTTTTTTGGTGTTACTTTCAGCACTGTAAGTGCAAATGCCAATATGGCTCGGGCTAGAGGCCGTATTTATGGACCGATCTTTGTTATCACTGTGGGACGAGAACGAGTGTTTTTGGGTCCGGTCCGAAATTCAAGATGGCCGATGACAGCCATTTTGTACAAAATTTGGTGCACAGAACTTCCATATGAAAGTGCTGATTTGAATAATTTTTTGTGTGAATGTTTAGTACCATGGGATACATCACATATAATACAGGTTTTTTTCTCGTGCAGAAATTATGCAAATTAGATGAACTTTGATTTATTCAGTGCTACTTATACACTGTAAGTGCACATGTCAATACGGCTCGGACTAGAGGCTGTATTTATGAACCGATCTTCACAAAACTTCTTGGGTACCTTTGTTATCAACTTGGGACAAGAACGAGTGTTTCTGGGTGCGGTCCAAAATTCAAGATGGCTGCCAGTGGCCATTTTGTACCGAAATTAGGTCCAATCAGTTTTTTGTCACAACTTCTACACAGCTCATATTTGTGAACTGATCTTCACGAAACTTCTTGGTTACCTTTGTTTTCGCCTTGGGACAGGAATGAGTGTGTTTTGGGGTGCCTTTGTTATCACTGTGCTATGAGAACAAATATTTTGGGGTTCAGTCCGACCCACTCTGGGACTCAAAGATTTCTTTTCTATTTAGCACCTGACTGTCACCCACCTTTACAATACTTTACCTATAGATTTGTTACAGGCAACGGTCAGTATTTATGTACCTTTGTTATCAGGTCATTACCTTGATGTTTGTCATTGTTGTGTCACATACTATACATGTCTTTGTCTTGACAAGTTGAGCTACAGTGTCATTGACACTTTCATTTAATTCTTTTTTTGAAAATCCCTTGAATCAGTTTTGAAAGATTCTTGAATGTCCATGAATTTAGTTCCAGGAAGTCTGTTGATGTCCTGAACAGGTTACCAAAACCTGCTCACAGAGTTGAGTTTTTACCAACATAACGTCCTTCTGGAACAAGGTGCCATCTAGAGATGGGCAGTATACTGAAAAACCGAACCGACACCGATATCATGGGGATATCGAAAAACCGAACCGAACCAAACGTTGAATACTAAAACCGACTGCATTTTCAAATTTTCTTACATTCTTTACTTATAAGTCCCTGTTAAGCCTTGATAAAACATTTGAAAGGTTTAGTTTCAGGAAAAAAGTGACTGATTTTCTTTTCAGTTTTGTTAACCCTCAATGGACTGGGCAACTGTCCTGAATTCCCACTAGACTAGGATACAGTTGCTTAGCAGTGATTTATAGTCACGTCTTGGCTTCCTGTTAAGGCAGCCAGGACCTGACTAAAAATTACTGCTCAGGTGTTTTATCGATTGTCAGCAGGTCCTAAAGATGGCATGGTCAGGGCACATGCTCTGAGATTGCAAAAGCCTGAAATAGGTCTTTAAACATTAAAGTGCTTTTAGGCCAAGTGACAAAATTACAAAGAATGCCACTGTTGAGCTCATTGGCAGTGTCATTTATAGCGTTGTGGTAGAATGGTACTACAACAACTTATTCTGTTCTTCCTGATGTGAATTCCTCTTTGGTACTAACGAATTCCTCTTTGGTACTAACAGCAAATCTTAGTCAAGTCAGATAACGAATCGATACCGAGGTATACCCTCCTAAAAAAAACGAAACTGATACTGAACTCAAAATTCAAATACCACCCATCTCTAGAGCATTACAGATGGTACCTTATTCCATATTGTTTTTAAAAATCACAAGAAGTACAAGCAAGGTTTCTGTCAGTAGACCTCTGTGCAGTTCGTGAGGGTCTATTGAATGGAACTTTGCATGGACATCTTCTCCATTTTTGGCTGGTGAAAACTCTACTCAGATGTTTTAGTGTTATTCCACTCTTCATATAATCTCAAAAATATCTCAAATGGTTCCAAACAATGCATAAAGCATTTTGTTTCTGATCCTTCTGATACCAAAGAAGGAAAAGAATGTGATAGAAAAAAAACTTGTACTTGGGGGGGGGGGGGGGGGGGTGGGGGGGAGCTTCAATTGTGAGGTCTGTTCCAGTCAACACTTGATCTTGAGGTGACAATTGTGAGGTCTGTCATAGTTATTGGAAACTGATGTCATTTAGCAAGTGCATTGTTATTATCTCACCTGGCTGAAGGTCAGGGTGAACAGTGGTGATCACTCTGTGAGGTGTCCATAAACATGGTGTTCACGACTTATGCAGAACCGCTGAACCAGGCCTGAAAATAAGCACTCTGACATTTGTAGAATGAGGTCCCCAGAGGGTGAATTTGATGATGCTTTCCCATAGAGTGGGCCAATTTATCCTCTGGGTACCTCGTTCTGTTTAGTTTTGAGACCCTGATTCGGATTGAGGTTCACAGAGGGTAAATTTAGTGATGCTACCCTGCTGTGCAGGATAGCATCATTACATTCACCCTCTATGGACCTCATTTTGCAGATGACAGTCTGCTTATTTTCTGCCTTGTGCTGAACTGATTTCAGAGAAATTTGAGGTAATTGTTTGTTGGGACGTCGCATTTTGATTTTGTTCAAATCAACATGCACAGCCTCATAGGGAGTGGATGGGGGATAAAGCTCCCAAATTTAAAAAAAAAAATTTCTCATGAACTGATTGGTACAATGACTTGATATTTGGTACTGAGCTTCCTTTTGGGGTGTTGAATAAAGTTCATTCAAACAAATATTGTAGGGCAATATTTACCTTTGTAATGGGAGCTGCAAGATTTTTGGCCCCATCCAAAATTTATATTTTCTGAACCAATGAGCTGATTTTTACTAAATTTGATATGTGATGTTACTCAAGCCGAGAGGTCCTCGGTTCGAATCCCACCTGCGGCAACCGCGTTGTGTCCTTGGGCAAGACACTTCATCTCCATTGCCCGCGTGGGGGCACGGTGGCGTTGTGTACTAAGGCGTACTGCACGTCGATGGTGCACTTGTCTTCAACCAATGCTAACCTTGCTTGTGTGGAGTTGGTATGTTGGGGAGCTGACAGTTGCTCGCCGTTGCTCGGTGGTTCTCACCGGGTACTCCGGCTTCCTTCACCCGTAAAACTGTCACGGTCATGATTAGCCATTGTGCATAAATATGTGACCTTAAACACCAATAAATAAAAAATAATAAATAAATGTGATATTACTGAGTCAAAAGTACTTGATTCATGTAACAAAACAAGTTTTTACACAACCCCATTGGAAGCCCAGGTGCTGAAAATAGAACTAAAAATAGAAATATTTTCAAATGCCCATATTTCCCAAACCATATAGAATAAAGAACTTTCATTTAGTATGAAGCTTCATCGGGACCAGTAGAATCAAATGACAAAAAAATTGCCATTTTTTGTGTCATAGTGCACCATAAGGGAGGAATCGAAAAAATGCTGTTAAATTTTTTTTTTTAATTTTACCCAGAAGCACCAATCAGAATCTCCCTAATTTTGTATACAGTATCGATAAAGGGTTTAGGTACAATTTTGTTCAAATTAAGCCCTGCAGTTAATATTTGGGCTCCCAATGGGAGCTTGCCTTTTAACTTGGTGCAATATGATGAATAATTTTTAAAAATCTTTCTCAGATCCACTATTCAGAATCATTGATATTTGGTATATAGCATCCTTGGGAAGGTTAGATCCCAAGTTTACGCAAATCAAGTGCCTGAGTTGATATTTGGGCTCCCTACAGGAGCCTGAAATTTTACGCAACGCAATATGGGGAATATTCTTTAAAAGTCTTTTTCTCCAGAACCACCAGTCAGAATCTTGTGATATTTTGTATGCAACATCCTTGGGAGGAGGTGTGTGTGTGTGTGGGGGGGGGGGGGGGGGGGGGCTCTGATTCAGATTTGTTCAAATCAAGTCCCTGGGTTAATATCTGATTCAAATTACTCAAATCAAGTCCTTGGGTTAAGGTTAATATCTGGGTTCCCAAATTTTAACCAGTCAAATTCTTGTGATATTTGGTGCACACCTTCTGTGAAGAAGTCGGATTCAAGTTTGTTAAAATCAAGTCCCTGGGTTAATATTTGGGCTCAGATTCCTTGTAGTTTGTTCACGTTAAGTCCCTGGGTTGATATTTGGCCTCCTCAGTTTTGCATTGCTGGAAATCTGGGTATCAGTTATTTCTGTGGTAGCAACAACAGAGTTATGAATAATTACAGCTTCACTCCACTCTGGTGTTAACTAGACATAGATGCTTATTAAATCCTTCTTCAAACAACTTTGTCACGGCATGCTGCAGATAAACTGTAAAGTTCAAAATATTGATTTGGAGGAAAGTGTGTCTCCCATGGGGGTGCAGGGGATCTGTATTTGTTTTAACCGAACAAAATTTGTGCTATCCTGTGCGTCTATTTTTCATGCTTTGAAATGCACTCGGTAAATGTCTCGCGTTATCGAGCTACAGTACCAGGTGAAATAAGATGCAAGATAACCACCAGAAACTCCCACCCAGGGAGAGCTTCCAAACAAATGGCCAGTGAGTTTTCCCCCAATTACGTCAATGTTTAGATGGTATTTCGACAACTTATTTCTACTTTGCTGTATGCATGAAACGTTTTCCATGTAAAACACATTTTCTCTCTGACGGCAATCTTTTAATAGCCAGGTTTAGAGGTGTGAACACCCCCCCCCCCCCCCCTCCCTCGTGACCAACTTCTTGTCTGAACTATCCACGCCACCAGTATAGATATGGATGAAATGTGTTCATCCGGTGGCCAGCGTTTACCGACCTTCCAAACGGAGTTTAAATTCTGTAACACGAAGCACATTTCCTCCCTACTTTTTACCCCTAGTGTTGGCATCAACATTAATCATACTCGGTGCGTTGCTGTTACCAAACATGTGTATAACTTACCCAGGCGTGTGGTATGGATCTGGGGTCATGAGAATGCTTTTCTTATTCGCTTTTTTTGGTGGCATTGTTGACAACTTTCTACCTTCCTTCTCGAACAAATGTTCAGTTCAAGTTCCGCTTCTTGAGCCGCTATTTGTGTAAAGACACGGTATATGTCAAATTGGAGAAATCCCTACGTAGATTTTAAAGCCACTTCTCATTGTATTTGGGTTCACATGCTTCAACATTTATTTTGCGTGGAAACAGAATATCGCCTTACCTTACGTCACAGTCTGACGTTACGGCTACTGATTCTATTTTCTTATAACGTTACGCCAGAAAGCGTCTGGTTATCTCTTTAAAAACATTATTCAAGAAATTTGTGTCATCTTTTATTTGTGTTGGGTAAGGCTTATATTATATCTTACTTCTTCCCGTGGGAACCCTCGGAAGTGAAGCAGTGCTTGTTTACTGTGATGAACAAGCTATGTTTACTGGTGAAATAGACCCAGTCATCAATGCTTGTTTTGGAAATCCTCTAAAGTGGGAAAAATGGGTATAAACGATTGACGAAACTTGTCTTTATCTCTAATGTTGTGGTCATGATTAGCCACTGTGCAGAAATGTGTGACATTGAACACCAATAAATAAATAAATATATCACTTCACGCTCCCTTCCCTTGATTGGCTGCCAGATATTATACTATTTCCAATAGTTTTATCTGTCCATGGTTCTGAAAATAACCGTGCTCTAGACACTGTATAAACATATCCATTGAATATTCTTGGACGTTCGACTGATGGAACACAACGCTCATTTTGAACTCGAAAAACGCTTTTTCGGCCTAGGAACCGATACGTCATAATTTCATTAAGTAGGATGGCTGCTATATGAATGTGTTGAGTAGACCGATCAATATTTTGAGAATGAAAAGGTCCGTCTTTGACAAGGTCCTGGGCAGTGTCGTAGGACTGGAATCCCGATGGGTAGCAAGATTCTTCATCGCATTGTTTTATATAATATAATAATGTCACGGCATGTCGTTGACTTTGCCAAAATAGTTGGGGGAGGGGTGTAGGGTAGTGAATTTCCATCTAGGGAAGGGACCGAGAGAGGGGGATGGGTAAATCCCTCCCGGTCCCTCCCCATAGTTGGAATTTCACTACCGAGAAACATTTTGAAAATGAAGCCATGAAAGTGGGCATAAAATTGATTCTGGTAACTGAAATACCAACACATTTGTGATAGAATTATCAGGTTATTATTATTATTTGGTATTATTCTGGGAATTGAGTATGTGCTCAACAAATGCTCAAGCTGAGAACTTTGAGCAATTCGCACTGTCCTAACATTAAATCAGATCTCATACAGGAATGATCAATTTTCGATGTTTCATCATTTTGTAACTGTGAATGATGGAATTAACTCAGGATAACGATTTTAATATGATGTGATTTTCTTGAAAAGCATTTCGAGGATTTTTTTTATTACGATAAGTAACGTACTATAGAAATCTCGTACCGATTAACAACATGCACACTAATGAAGCTCGATATTGCGTACACTGTAGTTGTAAATAGTAACAGTTGAAATTTTTCCCGATTTGAAACCGAGTTGGGATTCTGGGAAGTAAAGGAGACATCAACATCACTAAAGAAGCCCTACAATCCAGATAGATGGAACTTCCAACTATAGGAAATTCTTGCCAGGATTCGGGGGGGGGGGGGGGGGGGTCGTACCCCACCCAACCCCACCCCTCCCTGGCGCCTGCCTAGAGTATGAATTGTCTATTCAGTTTCGGCGTTTGTACTGTTCTTCCTCGAAGACCACTATTTTGGCATACACCACACCAAGCCGTGCAGTATTTATAATGTTGTATTTTAATCATATGGTCGTATCATTTATAGAAACGTAGTACCAGGGCTTTTATTTCATCTGCATTTGGGAGAATCCATTTTGATTCTCGCGAAAATGGTTGCGAGAATCCATACCTGCTACGAGTGTCCCGTGATTTCATGAGGCCACCATTGTTGAACCCCTGTTGTATACTGATAACACATGTTAACTCTTTGCCCAAACGGCTTTTTAGCTCACCTGCCCTAAAAGGCCATGTGAGCTTTTCTCATCACTTGGCGTCCGTCGTTGTCCGGCGTCCGTAAACTTTTCACATTTTCATCTTCTCTGTAACCGCTGAGCCGGTGTGAACCAAACTTGGCAGGAATGGTCCATGGGAGGTCCTCTACAAATGATCCTCATTTTGTTCCGGTCGGATGACAAACGTGGATTCCAGAGGCATTCTTTGATTCTGGTTGGTGGATTTTCAAAAATCTTCTGCTCTGAAACTGCCAGGCCAAATGTTTTGAAACTTGACATAAATGATGACTGGGCCCCCTCTACCAACGATCCTCATTTAATGTTGATTGGGTCACAAACATGGCCGCAATTGCGGCTTATATTTACTGTAGAAACCCTATGGAAAATCATATTTTCCTCATCTTCTCTGGAAGAACCGAGGACACGTAAAAGCAAACGTGGCAGGGATAGTCTATGGGAGGCCCTCTACAAACGATCCTCTTTTGTTCCCGTGGGTTGAAAAACATGGCCGCCAGAGGCATTCTTTGATTCTGATTGGTAGATTTTCAAAACTCTTTTCCTCTGAAACTGCCAGGCCAAATATTTTGCCCCCTGTCCTCTGCCCCCCCCCCCCCCCCCCCCCGCGTGATTTAATTTATAAATTGAGCAGTTGAGGGGAGGGGGGTCGAAAAATATCTCCAGGAACAAATTATGCCCAATTTTTCCACTTTCGAGAGTTTTTTTCCAACCAATTTCTGACACCCTACTACTAACATTGTTGAGTTAAAAGCTTAAAAAGTTCAAACTGGTTGGAAAAAAGTGACTAATGACTCGTTGAACAACTGCTGCAAATCTACAAAAATGACAAAATCATCATTTATATGGGTGTACCTGTCCTAAAAAACCCATAAAATCATTAAAAGAATGAAGGAAAAAAATTGATTTCTGGCCACTCCGACCACCCACACACCCCAACATACGTTCCTGGAAAAAAATTTCAACAAAACTATATCATATCATATGACCCCTCATTGGAACGAGCTCGTCGAGTTTGCACATTAGTCTCAATATTGTTAATATTTGAGTTCGTCCACGAGGCTCAAATTACAGATATCCCACTGTCGAGAAGGCAAGCTGATATGAGAAGAAAATAGTATTTATTCGCATTGCTCGCATCGCACCCAGTGTGTAACCACCTTAACCTTTTACATAACATGACAACCAAATCCGGACAGCTCTATTTCCAAAAATCAATTTTCAGTTTTTGATTAATAGTTTTTTTTTCAAATTTTGCCCTCAACACATAGATGATGACCGTCATTGGAAGGTGCATGTGGATACATGGAG
Organism: Pictodentalium vernedei; assembly: GCA_031216915.1. Classification (NCBI taxonomy): domain Eukaryota; kingdom Metazoa; phylum Mollusca; class Scaphopoda; order Dentaliida; family Dentaliidae; genus Pictodentalium; species Pictodentalium vernedei. Next base: position 123,382,835 of record CM062291.1, read on the forward strand.
CGGGGGATCCCCACCCCCACACACGCACATGCCCACTGACACACGCCCATGATCTCATACACGCACACATACCCCCACGCCCTCTCTGATACACACGCACGCCAAATATTGTGTTGCAAAAGGTTTACGGATTTTCCCTGGCAGAATCTTGGAAAATGGGGGGAAAATTATTGGTATTTATGCTGAAATATGGTTTTAGACCGACTGTTCGTTAGCTAACCCGTTTTGGGTGCGAAAATGTTGGGGGGCGGGGGCTTCAGAAAATTATAGGCATCAGTTATACCCTTACCCCACTCATCCCTGATGGCAAATTAGATGTGCTTTAACCCTTTTTCTTACATGAAAAGCAGACGACACTTGCAAACAAAATTCTTGAATAACTATTTTTTTCATTTTTGGTCTCAAAAACATAGGTTATGACCCCTCATTGGAACGAGCTCGACGAGCTCGTTCCAACGAGAGGTCATAACCTATGTTTTTGAGACAAAAAAAATGAAAAAATAATGAAAATTATTTGGCGATTTTTGAGAATAGCGCTGGTCGGTTTTTGGTCGTTACGTTGGGTAAAGGGTTATTACTTTCAACAAAACAAAGCAACAATAGGTTAATAATGAATGTTATATGTGTTATGTATTAATCATAGAATTATGTAATGTCTAACTGGGGCGCTTTTAGCCCTTGTCGTCTTCTTCTTAAAATCAACTTCTGGATACCAGAATATTAAAGGTTCTGTTGGAGAGCCAATAATGTACGACCCAGTTGAGTCCACCCTTCCACGAAAAGTGTCAGCTTCCTCTGGATCATCTCTAAAGGTAAAACAGTCCAGATTACGTAATTCCTTTTTCACTAAGATGCCACGACGGGGTGATTGATTCTCGGGTTCACCAAGTTTAAAGGTATTTGTTGGTTGGTCGTGCCTGTCAATATCTGGCGCACATGACACTGAACGTCTCGGTGTGTAACGTCCGTCATCTCTAAATTTCTCCCGACCTGCTTTTGCTCTTTCGGAACTGGCTACTGTTGGTTTACTCAAACGTGCAACGATTTCCTTCATCTTCTGCCCCCCGACAACACGCCAAGTACCCGGGTAATGTTTTGGTATCATCGGATATTTTTTACACGCATATGGTCTGTTCTGAAATTCCTGGGCAGTCTTTCTAGCTGCCTTTTCGTAAATTCTTCGTTCTGTTGTCCATAAAAGCGATCGCCTGGCACTTGCCACCGTCGGTCGCGTCAACGTATCATTTAATAATGGTGGAAGGTCACTTTCCAAATTTCTGACACTAAGGAGTCTCTCTTTGATAGATTCATATTCTTCTCTCGGCATAGCATCGAAGTGAACGACCTGTCAAAAGAATAAAATGTTTGATCATGTCGCGAAATAATTGCGTTACACGTGCCTATAGCACAAGGGCGTAGCTAGGATTTCCTACTGGGAGGAGGGGCATAATTTTTTAGAGGTGCCAGGTCGCTTTATACCAGAGGTATATCCGAAGGCTGTAGGCTTGCGATGGGTAGGTATGCCCCCATTGGTGGGGTTCGGAGGGCGCTCCACCAATGGGAGGGACATGATCACCCCACCTCAGACCTATGGTATCCCCCTCCCATTGGTGGGGGTTCGAGGGAGCTCCCCCAAGAAAATCTTGAAAATTCAGTACCCTCAGAGTGAATCTGGGACCCTCTGGTGCTTTACTTTTCCCACTTTGAGGCGGCGGGGGGTGGGGGGCATTGTCATTTTTAGGGGGCATGGCCCCCTAGCGCCCACCCCCCTTGGCTATGCCACATCCGTAACATGTACATTCCCTAATCTAGTCTTTAAACTATGAGGGCAAGCGAAGCGGGGCAGGGGGCAGAGAGGGAGGGCAGCGCTTGTCCTTTTCACTTATAGTGCACAAGTGAAGAAGACTTTTCTTTCCGAGAACTGCAATTGAGAAACTCTGGTGTATTAGTTTCTAACGTACTGTACGTGTGCCAATGCCAATGGGGCTGTATCAGGTTTAATGACGGAGTTGGGTCGATAATCACCAAACAAAAAGCTTTTCAATCGGCGGGAGAATTTCTAAAGCTTCGTATCGTAGCTTGAGATGAACAAGGTTCTATCAGCAATTCATTAGCTTTGCAGATGGCACCTTTTTACAATGGCTAATCATGACCATGGCAGTTTTACGGGTGGAGGAAGTCGGAGTACCCGGAGAGAACCACCGAGCAACGGCGAACAACTGTCAGCTCCCCAACATACGAACTCCACACACGCAGGGTTAGCATTGGTTGAAAACAGGCGCACCATCAACGTGCAGTCGATGATGCACCTTCTAAAACCAATGCTAACCCTGCTTATGTGTGTAATGTCAATGCCATTGTGTGTTACATTACAATCTATAATAGCCTATAATATATACGTTATAAACTCACGGCCTTAACGCATACCCAGAGTCCAGTGGCCTTCTTGACACCTCTGCACCCCCTCCCCCACCCCTCGGGTGCTTCCGGCATCCTTATTAAGCCACAAAGATCAGCAAATCAATAGTCACTTGAAAGCACAAGGATGTGAACTGCAATGCTTCAGCATTTGCACGTGGCACCACTGCTTCCAATCGACAATATAATGGTCGAGATGGAAGGTCAATCTTAGGGAGCCCAGCAGCACCGAACCAATATTCTTGAAATGTTGTTGATCATTTTTACTCATTATTTCTGGTCTGTTGTAGAACATAAACAAGGCTAAATGTGATAAAGTTCGACATATAGTACAGGGAGCGTGGTGGATTAGTGGTTACGGCACTAGACTGCAAACCGAAGGTTCACAGTTCGATCCTCGTCAGGGGTAACTGCATTGTGCCATTGGGCAAGGCACTTAATCCCGATTGCTCCTGTGGGACGGGGGGGGGGGGGGGGGGGGTAACTATTTTTTGTCTCCAAAATATAGGTTATGACCCCTCGTTGGAACGAGCTAGACGAGCTCGTTCCAACGAGGGGTCATAACCTATGTTTTTTTAGACAAAAAATGAAAAAATAATGAAAATTAAATGACGATTTTTGAGAACAGCGCTGGCCGGTTTTGGCTGTTACCTTGCTACCTTTGGTAAAGAGTTAATGGCATCATTTTAAGACCCCGCATGAAATGTGAAAGGCATTAAATGTTACCCTTATTCGTTAATACATCCCATACTACGGTCGTATGTTGGGCCGTACATCCGAGTTTTGGGTTTCCGAATAATAACTAAAGTGTGTATTCAAATATTTTAGGAAACTTATTTTATCATTTACATTCACGTCTGGCCGTATACGCATTCCTTGTTACAGGGTTTCTCTCTTTGAATGAAAAACTTTATTTGCAAAAAAAAACCATTATAGTACAGGTATATGGTCATATAATTGTACAACATTAAATATATTTTACTTTTTATACCGCAGGTTTGAATAATGATGTCAAGCTAAAAACTTGTTTTCTGCAGGGGGATGACTTAGCCAACTGGCTGTATTATTGTCACCCACCTTTGACTTGGTGAAACATAATACATGCTATGGTTTCCATTTGATAAATTGAGTGTGCATTGAGAATTTTTTTTTTTAAACTTTCACATATTGTTTGGAATGTCAAAATACAGATCACTTTCGCGTTTGGTCGTATCGGCATGCTCTTTTCAGGAGTTATCCCCCCTTGACATAGTGACAAGTACTCCATTTTATGGTTTTCGGTTGATACCTTAATTGAGTATGCATTGTGATTTTTTTGAAAAACCTTCTCATATACCGGAAAGAATGACAAAATACAGACCAACTTCGCATTTGACCGTGTTTGCATTCTCTGTTCTAGAGTTATTCCCCTTGACGTAGTGAAAATGATACATTTTATGGCCTCCGGATAACAGGAGTACGCATTAAGAATTTTTTTAAAAACGTTTTTGGCTTTAAAATGAGTTTTGAATGGTTTTGAGTAATTTTATGAAAAATGCTCACCCAATTGACCCTTTGCTTTAAAATGAATTCTGAAGGATTTCGAACTAAAAATTGTAACCCAATTACCCCCAGGATGATTGGAGTATGTGTGTGTGTGTGTGTGTGGGGGGGGGGGGGGGGGGGGGGCGGAGGGGGATCCATTGAGTGTTTTTTATTTTAGTTTGCTTTCATAAAGGTTTAACCCTTTACCTAACATGAAAAGCAGACAACACTTGCAAACAAAATTCTTGAATTACTAATTTTTTTCATTTTTTGTCTCAAAAACATAGGTTGTGACCCCTCTTTGGAACGAGCTCGACGAGCACGTTCCAAAGAGGGTCATAACCTAGGTTTTTGAGACAAAAATGAAAAAAATAGGGAAAATTAATTTGCGATTTTTTTAGAATAGCGCTGACCGGTTTTGGCCGTTACGTTGGATAAAGGGTTAAAGTAAAGCGGAGGCATTACTGTCCTATGGACACAAATGGTTAGCTGCTCTATTGTGAAATTGAATAATGGGTGAAATGAGGGGTGGGCATCTGTGACGATTGGTCGCGGAGCGTTAATCTAGATTTTCACTCCGAAAATGAAAAACCATGCAATCACAAATATACACGGCGTATGCTTGACTACACGGCGTATGCTTGACAACTAACCCTTTACCTAACATGAAAAGCAGACGACAATTGTAAAGAAAATTATTGAATAACTATTTGTTTTCTTTCTTTTTCTTTTTTTGCATTAAAAACATAACTTATCATCCCCACCCCCATTGCAACTATCTCAACGAACTCGTGACAATGGGTCATAAACTATGCTTTTGAGACAAAAAAATGAAAAATAATGAATATATCCATGTTGGTATACTATTAGCTCTTGAGTCTTCATGTTATCCTATGTCTGCTATAGCAGGTTATGCAGTATTGTGGGGATGGGAGTAATGCATGGTCGACCAGTGTGGTATTGCGAGATAGTCCTTGGTGATTTAGATTGGTAGTATAGGATGAATGGTCTGTTGGCCTATTACTCCCTTAGTACTATTTACCTACCGAATCATTTGTATTATCTTATGGCTGGTATTTAGTTCGTAATGCTAGGACAGGCAGTGTTATAATCGTTCGTTTAGAAGTGGGGCTTAGGATGCGTTGTATATACCGCTGTAGGTCCTCTGTTAGTCCTCGGTATTATTAACCAACCGATTGCTTTGTATTATTCTTGACTGGTATAGGTAGTACGTTTATAGCAGGCCAAGTTGTATTTTGGAGTGGGGGTAATGCCTGGCAGCATAGAACGGCAGTATAGTATGGACGATATACACCTCTGTGCCCCGCCCCCCCCCCCCCCCCCCCCCACCGAAAGCCATTGGTACTACTAATCGACCTAATGCTTTATGCGACTGGTCTAGGTAGTATATAAGACAGACGTTATTGTGGAGGGGGGGGGGGAATTAATGGTATAGGTAGTATGCAATGCTAGGCATAGAGGTATTGTGGATATGGGTAATGCCTGGTAGATTAGAACGGTAGTATAGTATGGCGGTATATACCCCTATAGCCCCCCCCCCCCCCCCCCCCCCATGGCTGGTATATGTAGTACGT